>JANFOE010001166.1:0-593010 GCA_025667525.1 Glebionis coronaria | reverse complement strand
ACTTTACCATCATATCAGGAAGAGGCTAATAACAAACCTCAAGCAAACAATACAATGTAGTCTTAAATGTTCCGAAATTGAAAATTATCCACATTTTTTCATTAGCATCTATTCACACTTCGTGGGGACACGAATCAGGAACATACTGTTGTACTTCGTGTGGATATGAACAATTGAAACCTACTTGCAAATGAGATATAGCAACCAAATTAGGTTGCAACTTTTGAAACTCTACAACAAACCAGAGGCACCTTCATACGATCAGTCTACAGGATAACATAACATACAACATTTAAATCATGAAGAAGCTTTTGGAAATACTCAACATCGTGTTAAAATTAATGAATTTATGTGAAATATAAGAAAATTAGAATCACAGGTTTTTTTGAGCAAATTCATACCTTCTTCCATGTAAGAAGTTTGATTGCACAGGGAGGTGTTGGGGCTGACATGGTATAACAACCTATGAAAAAAATAAAATAATAATATACTTCTCAGCAACCTTGCTAAGAAAATTAATGCTAAGAAGAAGAATGCTAAAAAAAGGATAATTAGCTTACAATTAATTAAGAAGACGGATCTGATAATGTTGCAAATTCTGAATTCAAACCTTCACAATGAAAAATACTATCTAACAAAACATGCACATATTGTTCATTTGAGCTCGAAAAAAAACACTAATATATTGCTAAACCATATGGGTTTGATTTAATTTTATATTGCAACTAACTTCTAGCAAAAATTACAGAATGAAAATGTATTATACCTTTAGTTTACCCAGTCTGCTCTACACCAAACGCAACCGCCTTCATCAATTTGAGTTGTTTTAAACATTCTACAACATATGTACTCTTTCGAAAACACAGCTTCAAACACTGGATCATATGTACCCTTTCTAAGACACCAACTTTTAAAGGTCGGAAAAGGTATTCAGCCGCCTAATACATGAATTGGATGAAAACAAACATGATTTAATGCTTTACATGTTGATAATTAACCTTTCAATATGGAAACCTGAGTTTTTGCATCTTTTCTTGAATGTATGACCAAACAAATGAAATTTTGTCGTCGATGCAGCCTGCTAAGATATAGCATCAATCATAACATCTTGAAATCAAAAAACTCAAGATCAAATTATCGTTAAACTGGGAATACGTAGAAAAAATCGCATATGCTATTTGGGAAAGATAAATCTACCTGGACTCCTGTAATGCCTTGCAAAATGCTGGTTCATAAGAACATACAGATTAATATTGCTTCTAACCTGCTAACTATTTTGCATCAGAATCCACGTACGTCACCATAAACCCTCATCAGAAACCTTTTATCACAAAGGTTCATCCAAAAAATTATCAAACGATCATGATATAATCGTTGTTCACTTAATGTTATAATACAACTAATTACATACACATAAACAATAATACATAGGACCACGTACCTTTCATCATGAGGACTACGCGCGTACCTTTCATCATGAGGACTACGTACCTTTCATCATGAGGGCTACATTCACAGAAACAACAAAGTTTGAATATATATTCCGAATTTTGAGAAAAAAATCAATTGAGAAGAAATCAATTGTAATTAACAACAAAGTATGATTATTGAGAAGAAGATCATTATAGAGGGATACATGTTTATTAGGGTTTTCGTTAGGATAATAGGTGCTCAAGGTGATGTTAATATGTTTTGTAAATATCGAAATCGTATAATAATCCTCGTGATTGGAATTAACCCCAAAAATAGATTTTTAATTTTTTATAGTTGTGTTTATCAAATTGAGTTGTACGAAGATATCACAACAAATGGTATAGTCTAGTTGTTGAGGCTATTTGTTGTCGTTTCAGAGACTCAAGTTCGAATCTTGGAAGTGACAATTTTTGTTAAAATAAAAAACGAATTTTACAAAAATTAAAAAAAGAAAGCGATGACATGGATTAATGGATGCTTATGTGGCATTTCCCTCCTGTTATATATATATATATATATATATATATATATATATATATATATAGATATATATATATATATATATATATATATATATATATATATATAGATATATATATATATATATATATATATATATATATATTATATATATATATATATATTATATATATATATATATATATATATATATATATATATATATATATATATATATATATATATATATATTATATATATATATATATATATATATATATATATATATATATATATATATATATATATATATATATATATATATATATATATATATATATATATATATATATATATATATACATATACATATATATATATATATATATATATATATATATATATATATATATATATATATATATATATATATATATATATATATATTATATATATATATATATATATATATATATATATATATATATATATATATATATATATATATATATATATATATATTATATATATATATATATATATATATATGTATATATATATACGTATATATATATATATATATATATATATATATATATATATATACGTATATATATATATATATATATATATATATATATATACATATATATATATATATATATATATATATATATATATATATATATATATATATATATATATATATATATATATATATATATATATATATATATATATATATATATATATATATATATATGCTCGTTAATAAGCTTGTTATTAAGCTCGTTAAGAAGTTCGTATATAAAACATTAGGCTCGTTTAGGCTCGCGAGCACAAAAGAGCTTTGTACGTAAAACTCGGGCTCGAGCTCGTTTAATAAACGAGCTGCAACTTAGGCTCGAGCTCGTTTAGGCTCAGCTCGTTCGAGCTTTTTACCGATCCGATCCCGAGCTTTTCACGAGCAGCTTGGCTCGTTTCCACCCTTAGGTATAACCACTCAACCACAAAGGATTGAAACTGCACACGATGTGGATGCTAATCAGCCAGTTTTTCCAAATCATGTACCTCAATCCATGCATGTAGCTCCGACACCTGACCAACCAATGAACCTAACAACAATAAAATAAAGTGAGAACATTGGAACTTAAACACCGAGGTGATTTTAGATGTTTTATATTGTCATTTTTTTTATCTATAACAAAGCGTTATTCTTATTGTAGGGCTTTTGAAGTTCGATACTTGCACACCCTCGTTTATGATCAAACACCATTCGAATGTCTTACTTTTTCTTAATTATATAGATAAATCATAAAATCATTTTCTTAAGATAGTGAAACTGAATTGTGTTTTTAGTGAATGCAAAATCAAAATCTGAACTAAAAAAATAGATTAACATATCATTTACTTTCTACATGAAGATCTGGTAGTATTTATCGATGAAACCTTGACGTTTGTGCATGCTTTTTATACAAGTAGGTCGATCAGGTTGGAGGTTTATTATGTGGATATTTATCCCTTGTAGTTGCTGCACGTAAACCAAAAATTTATCTAGTAGTTGTACTCTCGGGTTACATTAGGTAGTCTTTAGATAATGATATTTTTTATTACTTTAATGCAGTGATTTTAAGTTGTGATGCAGTGATTTTTGTGGATGTAACCTTGATGTTCGTGCATGCTTTTTATACAAGTAGTCCACTATATTTTGTAGGAGGTTCATTCTATGGATGTTTATCACTTGTAGTGCTGCACGTAATCCAAAAATTGGTTATACTCGTAGGTTAGATTAGGTACTCTTTAGATAGATGATATATCTATTAGTGCAAATGTTTGTGCATGCTTTTTATACAAGTAGGCCGATATATATGGTAGGAGGTTCATTATGTGGATGTTTAACCCTCTTTTAAATGCTGCATGTAATCCAAAAATCGGTTATACTCCTAGGTTGGATTAGGTAATCTTTAGATAAATGACATTTTTATTACTATAATGCAGTGATTTTTGTGGATGAAACCTTGACGTTTGTACATGCTTTTTATACAAGTAGTGAAGTAGGTCGATATATCTGGTAGGAGGTTCATTCCGTGTATGCTTATTTCTTGTAGTTGCTGCACGTAATCCAACAATCTATCTAGTTGTTATACTCCCACGTTAAATGATGTACTTTTTAGATAAATGATGTTTTTATTATTATAATGCAGTGATTTTTCATTATGATGCAGTGACTTTTTTAAATCACTTTGTTGATTCATGTTCTGACATGCCTTATTGAGGCTTGTATCTGATGTAGAGTGAGGCATCATAATGATAAAACTGATTTATCCTCGGGTTTATATGCATACTTATGAATGGTATTATAATCTCAGGTTCGTGTGATCATTGCTCAAGCCCTTACAACCATGGTATTATAATCTCAGTTTGTCTGGAAGTACGGTGTGTGTTTTTCAAAAGTAGATAATGTTGTTATTGCAACTTCAGTTAATTATTGGTTTGCGGCTATTAGTTTTGTTTCAAGTAGTCTGCAAGCTTCCCATTTCAATTTACCCGTGTTACAGAAGTGTTAACTCGTCTAAAAGTTTAGTTTATTTATCAAACATGGATTATGTGTTGCTGCAAGAAGTTACTGATATTGGAAATCAACACCTATTATAGTACAAGGAATGTTATTACATATATTTAATTACTACGACTATTATGTATTATTGAAGTTACATGATTATTGAATGACCTTATACAAGTTTCTTAAGTTATACGAGTACGAATGACTTTATACAAGTTTAATCAGAATGTAGCACAAACATTATATTTACACTTCTGTTGATGCATAATTGTTACTATGTTATGTTATTTGTCTAGTGTATTTTGATGCAATAAAATTTTACATTGTATTTCAGTAATAGTTACATGGTGATTAATTAAAATTTACATCATGATACAGTAAAAAATACAACGTGATGTATTGTGATGTGGTCAATTTTATAGTGGAAATTAGAATTTTCATTGTGCTGCAGTAAAAAATGCAATGTAAATGAGTAAAATTTACATTGTCATATATATGCAAATGGCGAACCAAAACATAAACATATCAATCGCGACATCACTTTTCTTCCAAAAGTAAAACTACATTTTGGAATGTTTGATTTGTTTCATTGTTTCATTTTCCCTCTAGACCAACAAGATTATCAACCAATTGAGAAATTAAAACACCAGCTAGCCACATCAAACAGCCACTACGCCAAACACTAAAAAACAACAACAAATCCACTGAGCCAGACTCCATAAAAACTGAAAGCAACACTCACCCACTACCAAACGCACACAAAAAGGCAAATGTAGCTGCCCCACTGAGCCAGTCACCCTTAAGTTGTAATTTAAATTTGACCCACTATATAAAATATTATGCACTGCTAAAAAACCCGCAACATTAATTCTGCAACATATGGTTGAAATGATAGAATGAATAAATAATTTTCAATAAATGATTCACTCATATTGTCTAAGATTATCAAAATTCATTATTATACTCATTTTAAATACCTAATATGGTTCTAATCAGATCTTGTGGGTGCCCGACTGACTAGAGGCTAACATAATTGTTGTTTGGATCCGTAATTACCTTGTAATTAACAGCATAAGCATAAGCATAAGCCAAAGATCTAGCCATGTGGATAGGAGGTTCAGACCTCGATCCTAGAAAGATACATTTAGGAAAACGCCCTTTGTTCAGCAGCGAAACGCCCACCATTTAGGCTTCATTTATGCTACCGTACCAAAGGCCTTGCTGCAGCAGAAAAATGCTCTTGCTGTAGCAGCAAAACGCCCGTGCTACACCAGCAAGACGCCCTTTCAGCACCAATAAAACGCCCTTGCTACAGCAACAAAACGCCCTTGCTGCAACAACGAAACGCGCTTGCTGCACAAGCCAAACACCCTTATTTCACTAGCCAAACGATCTTGCTGCAGCAACCAAATGCCATTGCTACAGCCCTTGCTAACGTCGTTGCTTCAATTTCACATTGACATACTTGGCTGTAACAAGCTCTAAAGGCAGCCTTTTTTTTCTTGTAAATGCATAGATGAGATCCATATTTGCATAATACATAAAGTCTCTCTACAAATATCCATGGCCAGTATTGGTTGCAGGTTCATTTGGATGCTCGATCCTAGCCATTCCAGATCATGGATATCTTCTTTCAAGACTGATGCTTCAAAGAAAAACCATCATGTTAGTAAGTTTAATTTACTTGAAGTATGTCACCATCCTCCAAAAAACCAGAACTATTACAAACAAAAATAACAAATAGGTACCTTAATGGCAAAACTAGTTAGAGTACTTCCTGTATGTTCAAAATTGTAGCCCGGTGAAATTCTGTCAAAAATTTTAGTTCTGAATTCCGCCTAAGTATAAGTACTTACTGCATTGGTAGATCTAAGAATAGAAAACAAACAATGTCACCCACTACAGTCAAATATTGCAGGATGTAACACACGACTTATAGAACAAGAAATAGAGATGATGAAGAACAAGATTAAACCAAAAAGAAAGATTAGATTAGATGAAGAATAAAGAGAAAACAAAAAGGTTGTGAATTCCTAGTGAGAGAAAGACATAAGTTTCTCTCTCTAAAAACAATGAAATGGAAAACACACACTCAAATGAGGTGCTAGGGGCCTTTTATACTACAAGTGTAAAGTATAGAAGGCCTTCCTCATTTGAGTGTTCGGGACTAATTCTCGTTACATACATAACATTATACTAGAACTCTCAACACCATTATGTAGTATTTTCCACGAGCTTCGTAACGGTATATTATATGACCATCACTTTAAATACTTCTAACAGTCTCCCCCTAAGGGGTGGTCATGTAATATGTGACTTCACTTCTTTGATGTTGTTGACTTTGAAGCTCGTTGTCTTGAGAGTTCCTTCATAGTTCCTTTCATGACTTGTGATCTTGGATCTTTGATCTTTGCCTTGACTTGATCTTAAAACTTTTCCATCTTGTGTTCTTGTGTCTTTCCCCACATACTCAAACTTTGATTTGATATGAAAGCTTGTTAACAATCTCCCTTGATCATCAGAGTAGCAGAAGGCTTTGTCTTTAGATGTTCTTGAGCTTTCTTCTTTTACATGAGCGTGTGGTCTTGAATTACGACTCTTGAGGTTACTCCACCGTTTGCATTCCTCCGGTTTCCCGTTATACAGTACGAATACTGTACTTGTGATTAGGTAAGTTCAATGAACTTCCTTGACAGGGTTTCTGACTGTGGTAGCCGTTCTCAATACTTGAATATATCGAAAGATACTTCATAGTAAGGAGTGAATCATGCAGTTCCATTCTACTGATTAAGTCATCAATTCAATTTCTTGGAACAAGTTTGAATCAAATAAGAATCAAACCATTGTTTCTTTCCAGTTGACACAAGTTAGATTCGTATGGAATCTCACAAGTCACCTACCGTAGTGCTGTTTGATGATGACACTGGAAGGATTTCCATTTGTCACTGTAAATACTGAGGAGTATTACTCTGAATGTTCTGGCAAGATCATAAAGATATTGCGTCGAGACCTGGAACGAGTTTGAGTCACAAAAGAATCAAACTGTTGTTGCTTTCCAGTTAACATATGTTCAATTCAAGTGAATCTTACATATGACCTACCGCAGTGCTGTTTGATGTTAACAGTGGAAGGATTTCCATTCATCACTATGCATACTAATGAGTATCACTCTGAATGTTCTAGCAATATCACAAGGATAAAGCGTAGGACTCTGTAAATTATCGCATGTGTTCTAGTGATGAACAACAATTGATATATGGAATAAGTGTCCTAATGAGATTTGTGATGAATCTCGTTGGCTCTAGACTCTATAAGTGCACGTTTATTTGGTGATCGGAGGCTGGAGCAGACTGCCACCTTTTCAATATCTACTATCTCGGAGTGAGAAAGTTGATAAAAATGAGTTGAACTCCGTGACAATAAAACAAACTTCTTTTGAGAGAAGCTTGAGTAGGCTGGGAAGGGATGTGCATTGCATCACTGGGTCCATGATGCTTTGTCTTCAATATCAGAAATCATCAAAGTGATTCTGATAATAGATGTATTGACCCAGTTTCTGCCTAAGTTGTATGGAGGGCTTCTTTCTTTACACCCTTTATCCTTACATTTCTTTTTCATTCTTCAACCCCTTCAATGCTTACCAAGACGTCATAACTAGCACCTTGTTGTGATTGTTCCAGTGCTAGCTTAAGTCATTAGTCGGCATTTTTCCCGTACACTCAACTACTCAATCTTTCCTAAGGACTTCTAAATTCTAATGGATTGTCCCTGGGAAGATCCCTCCGGTTCTGGTTGGATCATAGGACGAATACCTAACCACCTTTTGACACCAATACCGTCGTGAATTAATGTGTTGAAGGATATAGATATCCTAACCAGAAAAACCTGTTGAAAAAGCAATCAAGGTGTTGATTAAATTAGTGTTTACACCTTGAAGGTTTTTTGTATCACTAAAACACTCCCCCTACATATGTGCATCATAAAAGGAAAGGTTTTTGCACATATTAGGAAGAGAAAGCACTTATATCAAAGATCTTATCCAAGATAACACATTTTAATCACTATTCTCCCCCTCAAAAATTACATGACATTGAAATTTTTGTGAAACTAGTGATGAAACATGGAGAGAATAATGTTGCATGAAAGTTGGTACTCCCCCTTGAAAAGAAATTCTAATTAAAATTAGGGGAGTATATGAGCACACAGTTTTGAAATACTTTGAAAAATTGTGCTAAAAACCCAAGAAAACTTACTTTCCCGTTGTTAAGGAATAATGTACATAAATGAACATTTTCCTTGTGTTCATGAGCTTACAACTTTGAATGTTTTGGTATAAGCCAATGACCGAGAAAAATTAATTTCTCGTTGTTGAGGATAAGTCAAAGACTTTCCTTTCTTTGGGGACCGGGTTATAGTCTGACATGTGACTATAAGCCATTATGAGAAGAAAATAGAAAAGACATGTTTTGAAAACATTTGAACTCTCATTCGAACTTTATGTACGTACCCGTGTCGTTATTGAACAACATTTCTAAGTACGTCCATATTATCGATTCTGAGAGACATGTCAAAGAAAAATATTTTTGGTATTTTTGAAAGATTTTCTCATTTTTTATTTTGTTTTTATAGGTTTTATATTTTTGTATTTTGATTTTCTGATAGATATATACAAGGTTACTGCGAATGTGCAAGACGTTCAAGTTCATCTGGAGTGAAACTACGCATACCAAGTCGACGAACCAAGAATTCAAATCTTTCTTGAGAAAGAGCTTTGGTGAAGATGTCGGCTAGTTGGTAGTCCGTCTTGACAAAGTACAGTTCGATCGTTCCTCTTTCCACATGCTCCTTTATGAAATGGAATCGGACAGCTATGTGCTTGGTCTTGGAGTGTTGGACCGGGTTGCAGGATATGGCTATGGCTAATTGTGAATCACAATAAATAGGAACTTTGTTAAAGTGAAAGCCATAATCCGTGAGTTGTGTTCTCATCCAAAGGACTTGAGCACTACACACAGATAGAGACACATATTCTACTTCCGCGGTGGATAACGCCATACAGTCTTGTTTTCTTGATGACCAGCTCACTAGCTTCCCTAAGAATTGTGCTCCACCGGAAGTGCACTTGAATGTATCATGACACCCTACATGGTCGGCATCTGAAAAACCAGTGAGATTAAAACCAGAATCCTTCGTATACCAGAGACCCATGTTAATGGTTCCCCGGAGATAACGAAAGATCCTTTTAACCTCCTTGAGGTGCTTCTCGGTTGGCTTCGCCTGGTACCGAGCACATAAAAAAGTAGCATGCATAATGTCCGGTCGGCTTGAGGTTAAGTACATAAGGGACCCGATCATGCTTCGGTATTTTGTATCATCTACAAATGTCCCTTTCTTATCCAAATAAAGCTTGTGTTTAGTGTCCATTGGAGTACTAATAGGATCACAGTTTTCCATGCCAAATTTCGTTGGAATCTCAAGCACATACTTGGACTAATTTATGAAAATACCACGGGGGGATTGGTGAACTTGGAGACCAAGAAAAAATGTCATTTCCCCCATCATGGACATTTCGAATCGACTTTTCATAAGTTCCAAATAATATGGAATATTTTGGGTTAGTAGAACCAAATATAATATCATCTACATAGACCTGAGCCACCAAGATGTTGTTGCCGTAGTGCTTGATAAACAACGTTGGATCAATGGTTCCTTTACTGAAGTGATTTTGTAGAAGAAATGATGATAATTCGTCGTACCATGCCCTCGGTGCTTGTTTCAAACCATAAATTGCCTTTTTCAACTTGTAGACATGGCTTGGATGTTCGGTATTGATGAAACCTTCAGGTTGACATACATACACATCTTCTTTTAACGGCCCATGCAAGAAAGCCGTCTTCACGTCCATTTGATACACAGTGAATGATTTGTGTGCCGTGTATGCCAAGAAAATCCTAATAGCTTCCATTCGAGCAACCGGGGCGAAGGATTTGGCGAAATCAATTCCCTCTTGTTGTTTATAACCTCTCACGACTAACCGAGTCTTGTTCCTAATGACCGTTTGCTCCTCATCCATATTGTTTTTGAATAACCATTTCAGAGTAAGGGGATCGATATTGTCCGGTCGAGGTACTAACTCCCATACATCAAGCCGAATGAACTGATTGAGTTCTTTTTGCATAGACTCAATCCATGATGCATCGGTCATTACCTCTTTCACACTTGCTGGTTCCATTGTGCTAACTGATAGTGCATAGATACAATATCACCGTCGGTACGTAGCTGATTTCGTGTTGAGACTTGTCGTGAGAGATTGCCAATCACTTGAACCAAAGGATGGTTCTTAGTTTATTTGTGTTCATGTGGAAGTGTATGAGAAAATTGATGCGAGCTCGACGGATCCACATATGGTGTTGAAGGCTGAGTAGAACTTGTGGAAGCCGCAAATGGATTAACAAACCCGTGTTCGTTGAGCATCGCATTATTTGCATTTTCAGCAACTATTTCATTCTGAAGATGAACATGAGGAGGAATTTGTTGAGAATGTTGTTGAGATGCGTCAGTAGTCGGAGAAGTGGTTGGAATGTTTGGAGTCAATATGTTTGAGGTTGACGTAGATGATGCAAAAACGGATGCCGTTGGTGTAGATGCAATGGGTGGTTCTGGAACTACCGTAGCAGGTGCAGCCGAGGCATTTTGAGGAACACCAAATGACGAAGGACCCTCCATATTCATAGATTGGCCCAAATAAACTTCCAAGTTACGTTCTGAGGGTTGTAACGATGAGATTGCTGACGGTGCAAATTGAAGCGCGAGTCCTGAACTTATGTGTCCAGAACATGATGATTGTTTAATTGTTCGCTTGTGATAATTGTTTAATTGGTCGCTGGTGATTCGATTGATTCGTGGGTGTCTCGTTTTTTTTATAGGGTTTTTTTAGGGTTTAGTGGTTGAGTTCGGTTTAGGGTTTCTTTGTTACTGGTCTGCATGGAGTCGGTGAATACTAAAGAAGACGAGGTTACTAATGCTGCCACTATCAATGGTACGCAACAGTGTACCTTGTCAGAAGTTTTGTTGTTGCTAGGGGTTACGTTGAACACGGTTCAAGAGGTAGGTGCGTTTGCTTATGAGATTAAGATGAAACATGGTTGCTGGTATTTGGTGTCGGCTGTGCGATCGAAGGAGATCATTGACTTGCTGTGTAAGTATGAGGCGGAGATTCTAGCTAAAGATAAAATATTGCAGTCGATTTCGTCATCTCCTCTTGGTCAGTTCGTTACTAAAAGACAACCTAGTGGAGTCCCATTGCCGAGTACGGTTGACATTGGTGACAATTTTATAAGCATGTCAACTCCGATGGTTTCTAAATTATTGGATGCTGAGGTTGACGGGGTTGAGCCACCTGTGAATACGAGTAAGGTTGATGATGTATTCTGATCTCACCCATTGAATACTTCTAATACGTATGCAGGTGTTATGGCCCCGAAACCTAATGGAAGTTCTGAGTTTGGACATCGTGTGGCTGATAAGGTGTTCGATGGTGTCAATATTTCTATACCGAGAAAGGTTGTGGCTAAAATGAATTCTAGGTATGAGAATATGTTGTATGGATATTTTATTGAGAAAAGGCTTGCTTTTCCGGTGGTGGAATACTTTGTTAAAAGTAATTGGGCTAAACACGGGATAAGTAAGATTATGATGAATGAGAAAGGGTTTTTATTTTTCAAATTTGATACACTTGCTAGAGTGGAAGCGGTTCTAGAGGGCGGTCCATGGATGATCAAAAACTCACCTATCATTCTTAAGAAATGGTCGGTGAAAACAAGTCCTAAGAAGGAGGAATTAACTAAGGTGCCGGTTTGGGTTAAACTCCATGATATTCCACTACAAGTGTTGATGAGGAGGGCCTGAGTTTCATTGCTAGCTATCTTGGCAGACCAGTTATGCTAGATTCTTATACGAGTACTATGTGTAAGGATTCTTGGGGTCGATGTAGCTTTGATAGATGTCTTATTGAGGTTGATGCAAATAATGATTTTTTGGAGTCTGTTACTGTTGGAATCCCAACTCTTGAAGGGGATGATTATACGAAAGAAGTTATTCAGGTTGAGTATGAGTGGAAGCCTTCACGTTGTGAAATATGTAAGTGTTTTGGTCATACGTTGAGTACTTGCCCTAAAAGAGTTGTTGTCGTATCTAAAACTACGGGTGCAACAAATGATGGAGCGAGTAGCTCTAATGTGGATAAAGATGGATTTCAGCAGGTGGTAAACAGAAAACGAAACAACAAAAAGAATAACAACATTATTCCAAGAGGTGTTTTCATGGCTAAGGGGTTTAATATGACTAAAGAATTTAATTATAAACTGAAAGCTTCGACTTCTGGTTCGAACAATGGAGGACGTTTGAATAAACAGACGAATCTGGATATTGGTTCCGATAATAATACAAGCTCACTACGAGTTATTGATAAAGGTAAAACTATTGTTGATGTTTCTACTTCAAATGCTTTCTCGGTGCTGTCAGGTGGTGAGCAGGAAGCGGATGAAGATGAGTTTATAGAAAATATCTACGATGAGTCGCTTAATATTATGAAACCAGCAACAGGGGCAAGCACTCCTGATCATAATGTTTTAAATGTTTAGTATCGCCTTGTGGAACATAAGGGGCTTGAACTAGTCCCCTAAACAAAAGGGGGTTCGTCAGGTTGTTAATGAGAATAATCTTAGTGTGTGTACTGTGCAAGAGTCTCATGTGGATGCTACATGTGTTTTTGATGTTTGCAAGAAAATATGTCGTCGTTGGAAGTGGACGTATAATGGGGGAATATGTTCTAAAGGTACGCGTATTATTCTTGGTTGGAATGATGATAATGTAGAAGTTATGGTTTTGTCACTTACGAATCAGGTTTTGCACTGTCAAATCAATACTCGTTTGGATAATAGAACATTGTTTTGTTCTTTTGTTTATGCGGATAATGCTTACCAAGATAGACGTGTTTTGTGGAGTAATCTTACTGCTAATGCTTCTTTTATGCGGGATAAACCTTGGGTTGTTCTTGGTGATTTTAATGATGCGCTTAATCTTGAAGATCATTCATGTGGTGGGTATCGTCCTAATATTGCTATGCGTGAATTTAAAGATTGTGTACGGAGTATGGAAGTCACTGATGTTAATGCTACAGGCTTTCATTTCACATGGAATGAGAAGCCACAGGGAGAGGATGGTATACTTAAAAAGATTGATAGAATTATGTCTAATACGATGTTTATGGATGAGTTTCCTGGTTCTTGTGCTATCTTTCAGCCTTATCGGATATCGGATCACTCCCCATGTGTGCTTCGTTTACCTACGGAGCTTAAACCTAAACCTAAGCCTTTTAAATTTTGTAATTTTCTTGTTCATAAGGACAGGTTTCAGGAGATCGTTATGAATGGCTGGAATTTGGAGGTTCATGGTTGTGCAATGTTTCAAATGGTTAAAAGGCTTAAGGGTCTTAAAACTCCGTTTCGGAAACTGTTGCATGATCAAGGTAATTTGCATACGCGTTTCAATCTGCTTCGTGATGAATTAGATGAGATTCAAAAAGCCATTGATCTAAATCCATCTATTTCGTCAATTCGGGAGGATCATGCTCATTTATTACTTGCGTTAAAGGAAGCTGTTCTGGATGAGGAACGTTTTTGAGGCAGAAATCTAAGATCCAGTGGTTGGAAGCGGGGGATTCTAATTCTGCGTATTTTCATAACATTGTCAAAAGTAAAAATGCTCGAAATAGGATTGATATGGTTAAGGATATGTCTAATGTGGTTCATGAAGCTGGGGCGGTTTCGACTAAATTTGTTTCTCATTATGAGAATTTCCTTGGCATGGAAGGTATTACTATTCCACTTGATACTCATAATCTGTTTACTTATACTCTTGATGGTTCCAAGGCGTTATCCATGATTCGGTTGGTGTCTGCTGCGGAGATAAAAAGTGCATTGTATTTAATGTGTGATGATAAAGCTCCGGGTCCAGATGGTTATACTGCTGCCTTTTTCAAAAAGGCGTGGGATACGGTGGGTGATACTTTCACGTGTTCTATTCAGGATTTCTTTCTTAATGGTAAATTGCTTCGGGAAGTTAATCATACTATTATTGCTTTAATCCCTAAGGTTTCTACGCCGAGTGCTATTAATGATTATCGTCCTATATCATGTTCTAATGTCAGTTTTAAATGTATTAGCAAAATTATTGCTAATTGCATTAAAGGTGACCTTGGTGATTTAGTGAGTGTTAATCAATCTGCGTTTGTCCCGGGAAGAAGGATTTCGGATAATATTCTCTTTACGCAAGAGTTAATGAGAAACTACCATCGTCACTTTGGCCCACCTAGATGTTCGTTTAAGATTGACATTCAAAAAGCTTATGATACGAAGGATTGGGGTTTTCTTCGAGGTATTCTTGTTGGGTTTGGTTTTCATTCAACTATGATCAATTGGATAATGAGTTGTGTTTCTACCACATCTTATTCGGTCTGTATTAATGGTAATTTGTATGGTTGGTTTAATGGTAAACGGGGGCTGCGACAAGGGGATCCTTTATCTCCTTATTTATTTACTCTTGTTATGGAAGTTTTAACTCTCATGTTACAAAGAAAGGTGGCTGTAGCTGCGGATTTTTGTTATCATCATCATTGTGAGAAGCAGAGGTTAGTAAATCTTTGTTTTGCTGATGATTTGTTCTTATTCGCTAGGGGTCATCTGGATTCTGTCTTTGTTATATTGGATACTTTGGAGGAGTTCAAGAATGTCTCTGGGTTGGTGCCTAGTATTCCTAAGAGTACTGCTTATTTTTGTAATGTGCCTAGTGGGATTAAATCTAGTATTCTTACTCTCACGACATTTGCGGAAGGAACTTTACCTGTTAGATACCTTGGTGTTCCCCTTAGTTCCTCAGGGCTTCGGTATCGTGATTGTAAAATTTTGGTTGAGAAGCTTGAAAATAGGGTTAATGATTGGCGGAATAAGTTTTTTTCTTTTGCAGGGAGAGTGCAACTTATTCGTTCTGTTCTTTCGTCAATGCATATTTACTGGGCGTCTGTATTTATTCTTCCTGCTAGAGTTATCTATGAGCTTAAGCAGATTATGCGTGGTTTCTTGTGGTGTCAAGGAAAGATGAAGCGGGGTAAAGCTAAAGTAGCCTGGAACACTGTTTGTAAGCCTCTGATTGAAGGTGGTCTGGGTATACGTAGGTTGGATGAATTTAACGTAGCTCTAATGACGTCGCATGTATGGAGTATTCTTTCAAAAAGAGAGTCTCTATGGGTGCGTTGGATTTATGATTATAAATTGAAAGATAGAAGTTTCTGGGATGTTCCATGTATTGGTGATGTTAGTTGGAGTTGGCGTAAGCTTCTTCAGCTTCAGAGTATTATTCGACCGTTTTTTTGGCACCAAATTCATGATGGTAGAGATACTTCTATGTGGTTTGATAAATGGGCTGATGAATGCCTAATTCGGGATACTATTTCTGTTAGACATATTAATCGTTCAGTTTTGCTTTATCAGACAAGGTAAGGGATCTTGTTATGAATGGAGCATGGAGATAGCCGTTGGACTGGTATGATCGATTCCCGATTATTGTTTCTATACCGGTTCCAATGCTTAGTGATAATCGTAGTGATAATATGGTTTGGCGGGACTATAATGGGATTAATCGGCCGTTTTCTGTGGCTGTCGCATGGGAGTCTATACGGATGAGGTCGAATATGTGGTTAGTTCTGAAGCAGAAATTGAAAACGCAAGACCGACTTAAGTAATGGGATGTTGGGCCTCATGTTGATCTTTCGTTGCTTAAGTGCCCCTTGTGTAATCAGGTCCCTGACTCGCATAATCATCTTTTCTTTGAGTGTTCTTAATCTACACAGGTTTGGTTACAAATGCGTGGGAGGTGTGGTATGCACAATATTTCTCCGCGTATGATTGATATTGTGGAGTTTATTAGACCCTTAGCTAAGGGGTGTTCGGTTGTTAGTATCATTGCTCGGGTTGTGTTAGCAGCTTTGGTCTACTTCGTTTGGAGAGAGCGAAATAATAGGCTTTCTAACAAGAAGTCTTTGACGGTTGCTAAGCTTGTGACTTCAGTTTGTGATACGGTTCGGCTCAAGCTTCTCACTTTTAAATTCAAGAAGATTTCTTCAGTGTCTCTAGTGATTCTTGAAGATTGGAAAATCCCTAAGGTGTGTATTGATCCTGATGGGAGTGCTGGGTAAGGGCTGTACTCTTTTTCCCTTTACGGGGGTTTTCCCATTGGGTTTTTCTCGTAAAGGTTTTTTAAGGAGGCGGCCTTACTTGGATCTTTTGTTCTCTTTATGTTGCTGTTGGTATGGTGCGTTGGTCGCATGGTTTCAAGAATTTTTCTTGTTGGCATTTGCTAATGTTGCATTTATGTCTATTAGTAGAAGTATGTATTAGGTTTTGGTGTTTTATTTCCTTCTGTTAACAAACTGCCTGTAGCTTGCGGTTAATGTGGTATCTTAGCTACATTCCTTTGTACTTCAATGTTTTTTGGTTAATATATTTACCGGGGCAACCCTTTACCAAAAAAAAGATGTGTGTTTTATTTCAAGTGAAATGAAAACAAGGAAAAATGACTAAACTTCCACACCCCCATGGAGAGTCATGGGGTATTTATAGGCCTAACTAACCTAGACTATCCATCCCTTACATAATAAGTCCCTGCGTATAGTAAATGATGTATATCTAGTACAACTCACGTGAAAGGCGTCAGCTTACCAAAAAGTAAGTCTAACAATCTCCCTCCAAGATGGTGACTCACGTGAGTTGGTTACAATGATTCCTACAAGCAAAAATAAAGAAAAATGATAAACATGAATTCCAGCATTCCTTGAGACAGTCTTCAACGACCTTCATCTTCTTGAATACTCCAGCTCTATTTCTTCAGCTTTGTAGAATCTAGTTGAGTTTTACTTACTCCCAACTAGAAGGCCTTTCATTAAACAAGCAGTAAAGACTGCTCCCTCCCAAACAGATCCTTTAGAGGAAATCCGTGGGAGGTGATAGCGTCATCAACATTTTCTCACAATTTGAAGCAATCCCAGTCTTGATTCTATGACAGATTACCAGAAGTACACACTCTATCCCGAACATGAAGTCAAACTATAGCACCCGAGTCAATTAAGTCCCGGAAATGCACATTTCTCCTGACAGGACAGTGATGATAAAAAGTTGCCACATCAAAGTCAATTAAGTCCCGAATGTAGTCAACTTATCCCTTTATGTAGAAACAGTAACACCAAAGTCAAGTGACCCCGCATGTACACATTTCTCCCTCCAGGATGATACCTATTAAGGGAAACATCCTTCATGTGTGTACGTGGCATGCCCAACTGGAACCGCTTACTTAGTAACCATTACTATGTGAGAAGATGTCAACAATATCTCTCTAAGCAAAAATCTCTCAAGATCACCCCGAATTGAATCCCCTTATCAATTCTGTTGGCTATTGATAGTGACCACTGATGAAGATAACCCGATAATCCAAACTTGAAACTAAAGTAGAATTCCCCAAAATTGAACTTAAGCTTGCACTATTGTAGAATGAAGAGCGATGCAAAGACGTCTTAAACGTACCCTATACCAAAAGGCAGTATTAAAAAGGTACAAGTTCTCTAAAGTACCCTATACCAAAACAGGCGGTATAAGAAAAGGTACTACATCTCTTGAAGAAATCCATAACTGCAAGTGCGTGTGACACTGTGAACCGCAACGTAGCTCCCAAAAAATGATAGTTACCTATGTCGTCGTCCATCCTCCCATTGACACTGGAAAGTAGATACTTCAAGTCTTATTCATAACCTTATATGCTCGAGCAAGTTATCTTATAAAGTCGTAAGTACTCCTTTAAAGATAAAATAAGAACGCCTTTGAAAAATCTCACTTCAACCTCAAATAAGTAGCATCGAATCATCTTCGTAATCACATAAATCGTAATAGCCGTTAGGAATTTAGGTGAATTTTTTGATAAGGATCATTCTAGTGTAATGTATCGTGTTTGTTGTTCGTGAAGAAGTGTTATGATCAAAAAAACGAATATCTGGCCAGAATGTCACTGTTTAAACGGCCCGCAAAAGTAATAAAATCCTGTCCCATAAGCATTTAACCCGACAACACTTTTACCACTTGGTTCTCTCGAAATACCCGACACAATCCAATAACTCCGATAACCAATTCCGACATGATTAATTTTGCAATATTCGGATATACAAACGATCATCCCGAATCCGATTGCAAAAATTAATCGGCCCACTAAATGCCTTCGGTTAAAGTAGTGATTGGCCCGATAACCAATTATCCAGATAACTTAATTAAATTTTAGCCACATATAGCAATAATTCGGCCCAATTTAATATGCAACCAAATGACCAATGCCATGTATTGACCGGCCCATCAAATACCCGGTCCATTCAAATAAATGAAAGTAGGATATATAACCGAATTTATCTCACAACAATAACTTGGCATCACATACGAATTGTTTATTCAATCGTACTTTGGCACTCACATGTCTTTGTTTAAAAAAACCCATATCCCACAAAGCATCACG
Source organism: Glebionis coronaria (assembly GCA_025667525.1). Taxonomy (NCBI): domain Eukaryota; kingdom Viridiplantae; phylum Streptophyta; class Magnoliopsida; order Asterales; family Asteraceae; genus Glebionis; species Glebionis coronaria. The sequence continues at coordinate 573,908 of JANFOE010001166.1, read as the reverse complement.
TGAGTCATAACCTTGTCATTTATACATCGGGACCACAAGAAAAACAATATCTCACTTCCATACCTAACTCACACTCTTCTCTCTTTACCTCCGCCTCATTTATCATCTCTTCCACACAAAAACTATCTCCTCCCGATCTCTCTTCATCTGTCGATACATCCAATGAACACAAACCAAAATCAAAATAATCTCAACAGCCACCCAATAATCACCCATCTCCCAATCTCATCTCAATCCCAGAAAACAAATCTGATTCATCCTTTAAATCAATTGACATCCAAATCACACTTCAAACATGAAACCCACGAGTATTAGTCATCATTTATCCGGCTTCAAGATCCATAAACGAAGGGTCACGGGTAGGTTATGTAATGGATTGCATGTGGTTTTTTTATTTAACATGAATTAATAAGGGGAGAAAAAAACATTGCGAGATCTGTGATGATTTATTGTTAAACGCAAAAAAAAATCTTTTTAAAGATTAAAAAAACGTTTTAACAAAAGCTGAGATTGATTTTGACTGAAACCTTTCGAGAATGATGATGATGTGGGTTTTTAAAACTAATATATTCTAGAAAAAAGTTGATGAACTCAGTGAGTTGACACGGTGTATGATAAAGGCTGAGTGGATAGAGTCGGTTTTTGAAAATAGATGGTAGAGAATAGATGGATATGTGTAGGAATTGATTTACTGTTATGGTAAAAGATGGGTTTGGATTACTGGTTTTGTATGTTACTGGTTTGAAGGAGTCGGTTTTGATGAATTGATGAGATAAGAAATTGCATGGTCTCGGTTTATAGCAATGTTTAAAGAAACCATTGCAAAGTTTTTGAGTCGAAGTAAATTTTGAATACCCATCAGAATAAGTCTCATTTGATACAATCCATCGGAAAGTCAACGTCAGAATGTCACCATCGGAAAGACCATCCGAATGTTACCATCGAAATGTGACATCGGAATGTGACATCGGAATGTGACATCGGAATGTGACATCGGAATGAGGCCATCGGAAAAACTATCAGAATAAGCATCCGAATGAGACCAACTAAAAACACCATCAGAATATGCATCAGAATTTCCATCGGAAAGAATAAACCCTTTTCCGATGGAATTCAGTCGGAATGTACAAACTTTGTTTAGACCGAAAAGAATGATCTGGACCATCTGATTTTGTCCTTTTCCCAAACAAAATTATCAGATCTCATGTATGAAAGGACAAAACTAAAAACGGGTATACAAAGATTTGAACATAAAAAATAGTGACGTGGCATAACCCTAACACAGATTTCGAACAAGAAGTTGGTATATCGAGACTAGAATTTAAAATAAATAAATAATAGTAATGAACCACGAATACCAACCATGAAAAGGAATAGTACGAAAGCTGATAACACGACACAAACACAAATCACACGGATACAAAACACCCCCGGTTACCTCTGATACCAATTGACAAGCATCAAAAAGCCACCTAGATCGGGGGGTCGGGGATGATCAAAGAACATGATGAACATTGTTAGTTCTAGTGAGAGAAAGTTAGAGAGAGGTGAAATAAAAGATGTGTGTTTTATTTCAAGTGAAATGAAAACAAGGAAAAATGACTAAACTTCCACACCCCCATGGAGAGTCATGGGGGTATTTATAGGCCTAACTAACCTAGACTATCCATCCTTTACATAATAAGTCCCTGCGTTTAGTAAATGATGTATATCTAGTCCAAATCGCGTGAAAGGCGCCAGCTTACCAAAAAGTAAGTCTAACAAATATCAATCTTGGAAGTTGAGATACAATAACAAGTGAAGACAAACATGTTGTTTTCCTAGTTGAACATTATATGACACAATGCATCAATTCTTTACAGCTATTGCATCATGTATTCAAATACACACAAGCACATTTCAAAAACTATAAACACTCCAAGTGTGACCTAATCAAACATCATGTACCACAAAACATAACCTACTGCATAACTGATTTACAACTAATGCATCATTTCTTAACACACCCATACAAGCACGTTTGGACAACTAAAACACACTACATGTGACCTAATCTCGACCCGGACCAAACCCCTTTGCTGCAAAAATCAAACGTAGAAAGATAAAAGTTGGTCTTTTTAGTAAATTTCAAGAAACAAGTGACCCTAACCATAATGTTATGGTGGGATATAGAGACTAATCTAGATCAATAAGACACAAACACAGAAACAACTAAGACGCTCTGCATGTAGCCTAATCTAGACTCATACCACACACACAAGCTCTTACTGCATCACTTCAAAAAATCAACTGCATCAATAAGACAAACACATAGACAACTAAGACATTGTACCCGTAACCTAACTTAGACTTGTACCACACACAAAAGTTCCTACTGCATCAGTTAAAAAAATCAACTGCATCAATAAGACAAACACATAGACAACTAATACACTCTACACGTAACCTAACCTAGACTTGTACCACACACAAAAGTTCCGACTGCATCAGTTAAAAAACTAAACTGCATCAATAAGACAAAAAGACATAAACAACTATGACACTCTACACGTAACCTAAGCTAGCCACATACTGCACACAAAAGATCCTACTGCATAACTTCAGAAAACTTGCATCAATAAGACAGAGATACAGACGGCTAAGACACTATATGCGTAGCCTAACCTAAACTCATACTACACACACAAGTTCCTAATGCATCACTTAAAAAATCAATTGCATCAATACGACACAGACACATAGAAAACTAAGACACTATACGCGTAACTTGACCTAGTCTAATACGCCGCAGTCTATGCCCTACTGCATTATGTCATTACAACAACTGCATTAATAGTATACAAACCCATATGCGTAAACTTTTCAACAAGTACGACACTTTGACCATATACTAATCTAAATTCATACACAACACACAAGTGCGTACTGCATCACTTCATTATAAACATACATAGAAACACTTTTCAACACAAAATTACACTATGTGTAACCTAAGCTAGCATTATGTGCCACAAACAAGTACATACTGCATTAATTCATTACAACAACTACATCAAGCAGACAAAAACACTTTTCGACACCTAAACACGAAATAATTAACCTAATCTAAACACAAATAGAATGCATCACTTGTTTAAAAAAAGCATCATCCATATAGTATGAATATAAAACAATTTTCAACATCCAAAAACACCACAAGTAACTTAATTAAACATTATGTTCCCAAAAAATAAAATCTATAGTATCACATGTTTACAACATGTGAATGATACAAACAAAAACGTATACAAAAACTTCTTAACATGTAAAACACTTCAAGTAACCTAATTGAACTACTGCAACACTTCATTACAACAAATGCATCATACCTATGGTTAATTCAATTCAACATTATACACGTTAACTGACCACCTACTACATCATAGCTCATATTCACGTGCATCGCACGAAAAACCAAGCATTAAAACACATTTAAGCACATAACGCAACCTATGCTTGACCTAATACATCCTTATACACGAAAACTGAACACCTACTGCATCATACTACAAAATAGAGTGCATATAACAACTAAACTAACTAGACAATTACATCACCTTTAAAATAAAAACCTATTACACAAAATATGAAATAGAACTACACCAACATTTGAATAACTACAACAGAATGTTAATTTATCGCATTACAATTATAAGTTCTAGTTGAAAGATTTTATCAAACACCTTGTACGCAACTTTCTTAAACACTTTTTGTATCTATCTTATTATAAATCAAACTCCCAATATATCATACTTAGATCAATAATAGCATACTTAAACGACTAACAAAAAAAATGAATATTAGGTGTTTAAAATATGATCTTACTATCGTTAAGACTTTCTAAGTGCTAAACTAATCAACAAAACATGGTTTTAAAATAAAATAATAAGAAATCGATGCAATAACATGTTATTATTAAAAATTTACTTACGAGATGGTGTAAGATCTGGTAGGTTTGTCATCATCATCGTTGATACAATTACAAATCTATTGCATCAAATATTAACATACACATCCAAACACTATTTCAAAATATCTAAACAGATACAACATCAAATTGAAAAGAGCAATTAAATTAAAGAAACTAATAACATACAATATCAAATTGAGAAGAGAAATTAAATAAAAAAACAATTTTAATAAAATAAAATTAACAAAATGTTACACTAATAAAATTAGGGTTCATAAATCACACCAAAATGCCATTTAAGATGCCAAGATTTTAGTGTATATGGGTCAACTTAGATGGCTTTTTATACCGACTTCGATTCAACTTAATGTAGAAACTATTTTATTATGTGAAATAGTATGTCAATTACTGTGTGAAATTAAAGAAAGGTGTGTGATATCGGAGTTTAATGCATTTTGATTCGATCAATTGATAAATTTGAGTTTTTTATTTGTAGGTTATTTGGGAGAGATAACAGAAATGATAAAGGACGGAGTGTACGATGTTTTTGTGTTTTTTTTAGTTTTTAAACGACGCCGTCAGTTAGGGGTAGACATGACCTATTTGCCCTCAAACTTTCCAGAAAATTACAAATATGCCATTCCGCTTTTTTTATTATTAAAATCAAATCCAAAGGCTGAGATTCCTTCCTATACTTTTTATTTTAAGGGGTTTTTAGTGTATCTCCACCCTATATATATATAAATGTATATATTATATATATATATATATATATATATATATATATATATATATATATATATATATATATATATATATATATATATATATATATATATATATATATATATATATATATATATATATATATATATATATATATATATATATATATATATATATATATATATATATATATATATATATATATATATATATATATATATATATATATATATATATATATATATCTACTACTATATAAAGCATTTGGGACTTTCTTAAAATAGCAAGGCTGAAAATTCAGACTTTTTTACCTACTAAATAAAGAAGTTGTTGATATCTTCATCAACATTATATACTATAACATTTTCTAACAACCTTTTGTAACAACCTTTTGTAACAACATTTTTTTCTTTTAAATTGAAAAATCTTTTTATTTATTTATTATTTTTATAATCTAATTTCACTATATTTTTTAAAATTTTGTGCTTTTTAATTCGATATCCATTTTGATATATTTTTATCAACTTTTAGTCTTTTTCAATTTTAGTGGTTCTTTTAATTCGATTTTTTAGCACTTTACAATGAGTAAGAGACTAATATGTATTTGTCTAAAATTCGTTATTAGGTACTCGCCGCCGCATTGCGCGGGTACTATTCTAGTATATATATATATATATATATATATTATATATATATATATATATATATATATATATATATATATATATATATATATATATATATAATATATATATATATATATATATATATATATATATATATATATATATATATATATATATATATAGAATCTAGATGAAATAAGAACTTTTTAATGTTATAAAAATAAGAACTTACTAAAGAACCAATAAGATTAAAGCAAGTCTTAATTAAGAGAAATTTAATATTCTTGAAACTGAAAAATTAATAATATGATGCAAAAGGGTATTATAGATATTATGCATTCTTAACTATTATCCTTTACAACGTACGTCTTCTCCCCCCTCCTTAAAATCAGCCTCCATCTTTTTTTATAAACAATGCCATTCTATAACCAAAAAGAAAAAAACCACATGATGGCTTTTGTAGCCTTCCATCTCTCTATAACCATGTTCATATAAGGAATTAATTTAGTCTTCGAAAATGATGGCTACATTTTGCATCTGTTGTGCGCCTTATTTATCACAAATCTATTTTGATCCGTTCTTCATACACGTGTTTGGTTACATATCAAGGTATGTATACAACTGATACAAATCGGGTTCCATCAACAGAGACCTATTCGGTTTTGATATGTTTGTAAAAAGGTTTGTATCCAACTGCTGCAAATCGTCTTTGATTTTTTGTACCAGATTTGAAACACAAACATATTCGGTGTATCGAATCTAATACCTTTTGGTGCACCGAATTTGGCGGTGTTGGGCTAGTGCGGCTCATGTATCGGTATGGTGGTGGTGAGTCCGATATATCGGAATCTGATATCAAGGACTGATGGTGGTGAGTCCGATCCACTGATGAAAATTCTTTTACTGTCATTTTATAAGGATCGTTCGACATGCATTAATGTATCGCTCATTTTATGTATAATAAAGATTTATCGTCATTGCGATGTATCGGTGTATATCGACATCGAGTACTGATGAAATGATGTATCAAGGACTGATGTATCAGAGTACAACATGCATTAATAGAATTTTACCGTCATTTTATAAGGATCTTTCGCATGCATTAATGTACCGGTCATTTTATGTATAATAGAGATTTATCGTCATTGCGATGTATCGGTGTATATCGGCATTTTAATTCATCAATGTATGAAGGTATCGTCATGCATCGACGTATCGTCATTCATTAATGTATCAACATATCATCATGTATCGACATTTTTGGGTAGCGTCATGTATCGGCATATCGGCATTTCATAACGTTTCGTCGTGTATTAATATACCGTTATTTTATATATATTAAAAAGTAAAATTTGATTCAAAAAATCTGCCAGTGATGTTATTAAATAAAATATGATAGTGATGTTATGTACAAACAAATATGGTACATAAAAATAATTTGCAGTTGATGTAATATGCACAATCACAATTATAGCTTTATAATTTTCGTATGACATGAATGAAATTTGAAAATATTTAATTACATGTATTATGATGATATGAATTTGATGTAGCAACTGTTAAAAATTATCAAATCAAACAACTACGTAGTATTTTATTTACTAGAATGTGTTTCATAAAGACCTTAATATTGTAGTTTATAACACAAATGCCACTCATTAAATTTTAATCTCATTTAATACAAAATAATAAATCCAATGGTTCTATTTAGTTCTCATATTTACAATTTTAAGTTTGATCTCACAATAACCCTCCTCTCTCTCTCTATATATATATGTATATATATATATATATATATATATATATATATATATATATATATATATATATATATATATATATATATATGTATATATATATATTTATATATATATATATTTATATATATATATATATATATATATATATATATATATATATATATATATATATATATATATATATATATATATATATATATATATATATATATATATACATATATATATATATATATATATATATATATATATATATATATATATATATATATATATATATATTTATATACATATATATATATATATATAGATATATATATATATATATATATATATATATATATATATATATATATATATATATATATATATATATATATATATATATATATATATATATATATATATATATATATATATATATCGATGATGGAGAAGTCTATCTAGTAATTAAGAGTAAAACGCAAGACGAGAACAATATAACGAAAATACTTGAGATATAATACAGCATAATCAGAACTCAAAGAAATTCTTGTGATGTAAATGAGTAACTGATTGGATTATACAAAGTGAACAATTTTGAAATAAAAACAAATTGAACAAATCTTGTGAGGAAATTCTTGTGACAGAGTTAGGTAATTGATTAGATTAAAAACAATGAAAATATACGAACTAGCAACCCTAAGTTAAGGGAGATCAAAGAATGAACACGAATAACTAGTATAGGCTACGATAGCCGTGACTTTACTAAACTTCAAAGACATACTTACTCATCCGAGTTATAAGTAGTGAACGTTTAGTAAGAAAAACTTTTCAAGAATGATTATTGGAGAACACCTAATTCGATGAAAGGTCAAATTTTGATTAAGGATAAGTGTATTTATACGACCGTGATTTATTATTACTAAGTGAAAGTACAAACATAAGTATGTGGAAGAACATCTGCTCAAGAGTTAAAGAAACAAGAGTTACTCTAGTTAACACTCTTGGACGTTGATAGGTCTTTTCGAAAACCAAGTGGACTTGCGTTGATTGTGAAAGAAAATGACCCTACAAGAAGAAGTATCCAATGTTGGGAAGCAATCTAGTGTTGAACTCTGTAAAGTAGGGTGAAGGGTGGATTATCCTTCACCATCCGACTATACCAAAGGACCTACCATGGAAAGCACCGTGTGCTAACCAAGGGAAGGATTTCCAACCACCTATTCACTACAAGAACCATTCCCTCAAAGAATGTACCAAAGTCAAATCCTACTTTCAACAAAGGGTATCTTGGTAAACTACCGTATTGTCATAAGTGTAAGTACCATCACAAAGGTGCTTGCCCGAACCACTGTATGCTTTGTGATGAGTTTGGATGCTGGGACAGAAAATGCCATGTTGTTAAGGCACACGAGGAGTATGTGAAGAAGTGTTACCTAGGAGAATATCAAATGAAGCAAGATCGACTCCGAAAGAAAAGAGAAATTGCTTAGGAAGGAAGCTCGTGGAAGAAGAGCCTGACATACCCCACCAACATCGTGTACCGTGTTCGACTTGAGAAGAGCGCCCCAACGACCTATAAACATCAACTGAAGGACTTTTACCCTCGACGTATGAAAGATTTAGAAATCGCATGAAATATGAAATAAATTATTTATACGCTAATCAAGTAACTTGACATCCATCGACGTTACCACCAACAAAATATAATTATACTCATACTTTAAGATTTTATTTAATTATTTCTAGCTAACTTTAAAAGTTATCTTTTATATCTTGCAAAGTTTTTACTTACGAAAGAGTTTTATCATGTAAAATTTTCTTTAATGGGAATGACAAAAATAGAATAAAATTATCCTACAATATTTTCTTATATGTCGGAGAAAATTAATCAAATAAACGTTTACTTAAGAAGGCATTTTATAAAATATTTTTGGGGAACATTACAAATTTTCTTTTTTTATGAAGGAACCATCACCGAGAACTTTATTAGGAAGAATGAGAAAAATTGTGATAAAGCGTTTTAAAAAAATCAGTAAAGATATTACTGATAAAACGACATGTTTAATGAAGAAATGTTTTGGAGAGAACTACCATGTAAAGTTTTGGAATTTGGTTGACGACCAACTCGATGAGGAAAACACAAACTATTGATGAACTTAATGAGAACTAATACAAATAATTATGGGAATTGAATTGTTAATTTTGGAAGTGAACAATGATAACAAACAAAATGAACTATAGACTATCAATATATAAATTACGACTTCGAATAATTAACTAATGACAAAAAGGATGTTACAACCATTGGACCTGAGACGTACGTAGCTTGATCAACTACGTATGATCGTGGTTGAATGTGAGTATGCTCGTAGTAGTCATCATAGAAATGAGATATTTTAGTGATGTTAGAAAATTTTCATGTTCGCTTTATTTCCACAGAACAATTGTTTTGTGTTATAAACATCGAATACTCCTTTATCGTCATCTAAGTAGGAAAACGTCGCATACGCCTTAAAGGTAAATTTATTACGACTATCCTCTTCACTACTATGACATACGAGCTTGTGTAAGACACGACAAATATAAAGAGCGCTATTTTACACGACAATTAATCTCAAATAGACATGAGTTGGGAGAAACCTAAGACAACGAAAAATTCTAAATGATAATGTGAAGCACAAGACACTACTTGAGTAAAAATCAATTTAACGGGTATCGTAACACTACCGTATGATAGCTGAGATCAAGAAAACGATTTGGTAGTAATAACGATGAGACACCCAGAGGAGAAACACCTAAATTTAATGGGTATCGAGACCCAATTAGATCAAGATAAGTAATTTTTCGTATGAGAAATAGGATACCGAAACAATCTTGGTAAGGATCCATTTGTACATAACGAGATTTGAGTATAAGACACTCTCATCGAACTAAGAAAATTTTATATTTTTCATTACTTCTAGAATATTAATTCGTACGGGTCACGATTTGATTTAAATGTGCATGGTTCACCCGTTTCCTCCTCATAAAAAGGGGAGAAACGAGAAGGAAAATATTTAAATTAGTTGGCTAACGAGATTATCGAAGAAGGAAACTTCACATAAAGAAACGTCTCAATCACCGTGAGTTAAGACGACCACTTATTCTAGGACTTTGGGAAACCGATTTGAGAAACTTTAACATCACTACCAAGTAGATGATTAAGGTGAACGAAATCAAAAAGTATGTAGAAAGTTTTTCAAATATGCGTCATTGTCCTTAAGAGGGATTGAAATGAACACACAAGAATGAAAAGATACTAGTAAGACTATAGTTATCGAGATGACATGGTTTGAGACCTTACGAGAATCGAAAGTATTGTACGCGTCATCTATGCGGAATATGACAACACGCGACTCTTTAGGTTAAAAATAATACGAGAGACGACCAGAAAACATTGGTGAGAAATTGCACATAACAAAACAAATATCGTCGAGGTAATTCGACATACAAAGAAAAGAACTACTACTAAGAACCACTGAGGAACGCCATATACTCATATACAATTGGAAGAAAATTTTAATCGATCTAATTCTAATGTGGTTACAATAATTTCAACCTTATCGAGAAGCTAAGGAAAACGTAAATGTTGGACGTCAAGAAAAGAAAATAAAGCCGTACAAATATACGAAAGTACTATATATTATCCCTTGTTTGTCTAACGATAATGACGTTCGAGTTTTGGAACAAAACTCAATTTAACGGGTATCGAATGTAATAATCGTGAATTTTGAATTTATTAAATTAATATTAAACACGACGTTTTTGGGTTAGACATGTAAGTCCATTAAAATCCCCGCTTTTTTCCTCGTAAATCATGCACGAATCCGAATTATAAAGTAATTTTTCATGGATTATTTCTTTGAGTAAATTTTAGTTCTACTTACCTCGTATGATAAATGATTGATGATCATCGTACGTAAACCGTCATACATTTACCAACTAAATGAAGTCAACATGAAGAACCCAATCCCCTCTTCTTTCCCCTACTACCTATAGTATCTCACCACCTTTCTCACTTCCCCAACTTTTCACAAGTCTCTATGGTACTTAACCTAGTTACTATCCAACTTGAAATTTATTAAAAATCGTTTTATGAAATGATTACACTATGTAAGAGAAGCCTAAATGTGTGAATATTATTACTTATGTGTGAAGTAGGATTTACGTGCGTATTTCTTATCACAAGTATGTACACCAGTGATTGAACGTAAACCAGAAAGATTTACGGTGAACTATTAGCAATTACAATAACGAATACGAGTTATCTTCACGTTACGATGAACTTGACAAGGAAAAATAATTATTTTATTCTCATAAAAGGCTAATTATTATTATGCATTAATGATTATATTTTATGAGCATATGTAGCATACTCAATATCCCAGATAATTAACTAGTACGTCTATACACTTAATAATACACCAAACATTGGGGCATATTCAATTAAGTGGACACATGATAGTTTCCCTAAGTTGACTTGATCCTTGTACTTAGCAAAAATAAGGACCATGTAAGCTTTTGTCCATCATACACTAACACAAAACATATATTCCCATTTACTTGTACAAGCCAACTACCATGAATGTATTGATAGTGTGGGGTGTCTTTAATTACGTGGTTTAGATGCACATACAAAAATTGTAACACCCCACTTTGATAAGTGGACAGTTACATGATAATTATGGCGTGTCATCAAAGCATGCAAGGTAATGTCCTAAAACATAAATGACCATAAAAGGGGATACCGGAATCAAACATCGGTTCTCATACATAAGCCCAAAACATAAATAAAATAAATGGAATAGGAAGGACAAAACAAGTGTCCAAGCAAGCATAAGTATATGAGGCCAAAGGAGAAGAAGTCTAAGGCAACTTCTATCCTATGCACGTCATCCAAATGCTCCAAGCTATCCTTGGGTACCTGCCATTTGGGTCATGGAAAGGAAAATATATGGCTGAGGAATACGCTCAGTGAATGGATATATGACAATGATATGAAAGTAATAAACATAAGTAAAGTATGAAATGAAAGTAAAGTGTAGCAGAATAATGTAAGTCATGGAAAACCTGGTGTATGTTTATAAAACTAGTTTTATATTTCTAAAAAGACTTATGTTTAATTTATACTGAAAACTGTATTTTAAATATGCCCAAAAGCCTATATAGATCATGAAGTAGCAATGTACATGAATACTTAGAAGGGTGACCTCATCATGCAATCAGAGGGGTTGCCTCTAATTAATATAGTATGAGTAGAGGGACCAGCTCCTGTAACAGATGCAAGGCACACACCCTAGTCACCATGAAATTATACTAACTTGTCTTAGGATGCACCCATTCGCCTCACATGATAACAATAACAAAGGCCAAATATTGTAAAGGGACGCTGCGAGCAATCACTCTCACCGTAGAAGAGTCATAACACTGGTTCCTCCAGTGCTATGGCTATGGAACCCCCATAACTAGGTTAAACTGGCATGCATGTATATAGCTCAGGCAATCTAAAATAAACATAACATATACTAAAGTGTTTAAGACACGTAACTACTGGGGAAAACAGATGGCTGCAAACGAGGAATCCTAATGTAGGAAAGAATGTCCTTACTGAAGGACGAAATATCTGTACCTTATGTCCAGTAAATGAAGATGAAAACGAAAGTGGAAGATCACTCCGACTCCACAAGTGCTGCATAATAAAAGGGATGTGTATCAGTTGTCTGATTAACTTATACTTAACTGATTATTAGTTTACTTGACATGTTCTTAGTTGTTTTACTTGTTCTTGTCTTGTTTTAATGTTCTTAGCTTATGTTACTGATTCATGTTAAATCATGTATTCTGGTTAGTGTATTTCATGTTCTTGTGTGTTAATATACTTGTTATATCATAAAGAGTAACTTTCTGAAAATTGTAGGTTTCCTAAAATAGTAAGTTTCCAAAATAGAAGTTTCCAAAATTAGAAAGTTTCCAAAAGTAGAAAGTTCCCATGATTAGTAAGTTTCTAAAAATAGAAAGTTTCCATAATTAGTAAGTTTTCAAAAATAGTATGTTACCATATTTAATACGTTTCCATCATTATCATGTTGCCATAATTAATATAATTCCATATTTACATGTTTCCATAAATAATATATTACCATAATAATAATAGGCTTGTTAAATAATATAAATGACATAACATATAGTTTTAATAAGCTTATAATATGTCCCGTATAATTATATCGTAAAGTTTTATAATGACTAAATACTTAGTCTAACTTATAATACTAACTAATATTAAAAGTTACATGATATCATAAGTATTGATTAATTAATAATAATCCTTGATTTAATGATTAAACTTTAGCTTAAAATGATATAAATTAATTAATCTCAGTTTTAGTTAATTTAATGCACATGAATTATTAACTTAATAATTACTTAGACATAAGTTTTATTTAAATAAACAAATGTACATACATAAACCATGGTTTTATTTAAATAAAACTATACCTAAGTCATGTATGTAATTAATTTAATTAACATGTTATTAAACCAATTAAATAAAATAAGTACATGTTTAATTTGCTTAGCCAAACACCCCTTTAACTGGTTTAATAAAGTTCCTGCTGTTTGTTATAACTAACCACTGTCTTGTATGTTCTACCCCTGCCGTGTAACCCCTACCCACTGTTTTATATAACTAACCACCGAGACACATAAGTGTCTTAGTTCCCACTGTTTTTAAACCGAATCCCCTGTTGGGGGTTTGGTGTTGCCACCGCTTGAACAAAAACCAGGCTGTCACCCTTGAAGGGTTACGACTGGTGGAGTAAAGTCACCAACGAGACACATAAATGTCTCGGTTTGTGTGTAGGCTGAAAACAACGACACCAACCTCCCGTCTTACTTGTTTCCCACGAATTAACCGCATGTTATTAATCTATTAAATGGATTCCCGAATTTTTAATCTTAACGAACCAAAAGAAACAAGATATTTGAGAATTACCTATTTTGCGTTTAGGCTTTAGAATTGAAAAAAACATACGAATCAAACCAACCTTGTTTATTGGATTAAAACTCACGACCTTTTCTTGTTTCTTGGGGTGGAATACGACGACAAAAAGGGATTAATTAAAAGAAACGATCGGATCTGCTTGTTGTTTTAGGGTTTTATGTAAACATGTCCAAAATAAAACATACTCCCCCGTCTTTTATTATGTTAACCGGCCTTGGATCCCCAAGTGGGCCTTGAGCCCATTTCCATTTCTGTGGACGTCAACCCAACACCACACCCTTGGTTTGTTTTAATTTTCGTGTCTAAATACCTACATACGCGTGTTCGTGTTTTTAATGTCGTGTTTATATTTCATGTTATATTTGTAAGTACTATACGTAAATACATGTCGTGTATTAATAATAATATTAATATACATAATAACTATATTAAATGTTCGTTTCACGTGTCGTATATTAATAAATCATAAAGTTTTAGTTTGACCGTGTTTCGTGCATTTAATGTGCTGGGGTATTTTAAAGCGGGTTTTACAACTCTTCCCCTCTAAAAAGAATATTTCGTCCTCTAATTAGAGATACGATAATCTGGGAAGGACCTGGACGTAACATGACTGTAAAGGACATGGAACGTGACGTGACTGAAGGGATCATATCTGAATTATGTACAAAATAGAGGATAAGAAATCCAGATGGAATCCTCCGTTTCCAAGTGGCTTCCCGCTCGGAACGGTCCTCAAAAAGATCTTGGCGAAAATAATAATCTTGGTCTTCATGACTCTGTCTTGACGATACAAAAACTTTTCTGGTTTATCGTCGTAAGATGTATCTCATGAATTTGATTGAGTGGATGTGAAATAACGTGTAAAGGTAACGAAACGTTATGATGCGAAATAATCTGGAATAACTGACGTTAGAAACGTCCGAGCAACGATACGAGAGACATACTGAAACGTAGTACGTGAACAATTGTGAACCTGATACGTGAAGAATTGTGAATGTGATACGTGGATATATGGCGAAAGAAAAATGTACAACATACGGTGAACGTGACACGTGCAACATATCGTGAACGTGATATGAAACATATCAAGAACATGGAATAAATGAGGAGGTAACGCCAAATGATACGATATGAGACATGAAATGTGAAATGTGACGTGAAACGTCTATCTGAGGATGGAAAGTTATACCAACTTGAGTCTAGTCTCCCACTTCCTGCAGTCTTTCCTGAACGGAATATGAAACGTACATCGTGAGCTAGAAGACGATCATGAACAAGGACAATATCATGAACGGGAGTGAAAAAAGCAAATCATGAATTGGAATAAGGACGTGAACGCGTACAAAATGAACGCGAACGTGAACTTTCATCTGATCTGATAGTTGAAAGAATGTCGTGTGGTCGTACGATCTTCGGCTGGAAGCTGTCTTAAAATCTGCTAACTACGTAATCCTTTCGGATGAAAGGAAACGTGTAGGTTAGGTTAAATGGTCAAACCACGGCCCACATAGCTTTATGCTTCTTTTGAGCCGGCGGCAGTTGGTAACAAAATCTATGGAGTTCTTGTCCCTTTTTGTTCAGAAATTTCTAAGGGTCGAAATAAGTTGCTACCATGGTGGCGTTCTATCTTAATCTGCTGGTAAGTCAAGCATTTAAATATGAACGTAACCGCATCTTGTTTCATGTCGCTCTAGCAAAATGTGGTTTGAGATTATGACACATTTGTAGAAACTAGTACATAGAAACTTTTTGGAAGACTATGAGTCTTGGTAATTTAAACCTCTCTTAGCGTAGGATCCTTTGGAAGACATAAATTTGTGCAGGATTCTCTCCTTTGCGCATTAGCTTAGTCATGGTGACTAACCGTTAGAACAATGTGACTTCGCGTGTCACTGTGATCGACAAAAAATTTCGTACTGGAAAAAATGTTGGTGCAAGATTTTCTTCTGTCGTAGAATTTGTAACATCAAACGAAGATGGTCCTTGTACTCTTCTCTAAACTTAGAGAAGGTCAGAATGTTAGAAATGATCAAAATGACGAACTTGTCCAGATTTCATGGAAACTCGATTTCTCAAGTCCATAGTTACTCCTGGGCATTCGTAAGATTTAAAGACGTAAACACGAACTCATACTGACCATAACGTGTGCGAAAAGCAGTCACAGAAGTGTCTTGCTCTTTCACTCGCCACTGATGATAGCCTGAATCGTAAATAGATCTTGGAAAGTGTTTAGAGTCTGGTAGTTGATCGGATAGATCATTAATACTTGGAGGGAATAACTATTATGAATGGTGATCCTGTTCAATTTACGGTAACTGATACATAACTCCATGCTACCGTCCTTCTTCTTTAATAAACAGAATTGGCGTCCTCAGGGTGATACACTTGGCGAATAAAAGTTCGTTCTAGCAACTCTTGCGGTTGTTCCTCCAACTCCTTGAGTTCCATGTCATACTTCTCTTCACGAATAGGTGGTGTGCCTGGTAGTTCTTCTGGAATTGCTTCTTGAAATTCTGACACAATTGGCTAGTTATGGGTTTAATAACTTCAGAAAAGTTGCCCATAAATGATAGCTAGAAAATTTTCGTAAGATGATAAAGCATGCGTATTTAAGGCAGAAAACAATTTGTACAGATGTTCCTGGTAATAACACCACGATGAATGCATTTAGGAGCCTGAACATTATTGAATATAATCCGATATGCATGGGAATTAATCGTAGCGTGACGTGATGCAAACCAATCCATAATCCAATTCATATCATACTCGCATCTGTCCAAGGGAAGTGCGTGATGACGTATAGTCCCCAACTGGGTCATGGACCCGGCCCACGGGTACTACCCGCATCCGGCCCATCACTGATGGGTTGGATTAATGTCATTTAAGCTTATGGGCTTAAATGAACCGTGGCCGCATCAGATGTGTGCGGCCCACGGCCGGGCACGATCGATACGGGGTTAGGCAGAATCACAATCTTATTAGGGTTGGGATTTATCCCAAAGTATAGGATATACACTCACTATAATTAGAAGATAACAATCAAACTAATTATGGTGCTTAGCCTTTGCTTGGGGCCAAATTATCTATGACAACCCATTAGGGTTTCACTGCCTATATAAGGAACCCCCAAGGGTTCCACAAAGGTATCACATTCTCTACACTCTCAACCTACAGCCGATTCTTAACCCTAATCGATTACTTACTCTCACGCCGGAGTCTAATTGTGGGACATGTGCCCACGGAAAGCTTAACGCGTGTTGTTTTAGTGTGTACAGGATCTGAGCAAGACATTCACTTGGTGCAAGAGCCGGAGCCCAGCCTACCCGAATTAAGCCTAATTCGGGTCAAGCAAGGATCATCTAACTTTTGTATCAACAAGTTGGCGCCATCTGTGGGACCCATACACTAAACTAAACTCATCCTCAATCTCAATCTATCCCAATGACTAAGGGACAATTTCAGGAAAACCTAAGGAACACGAATCCTGGGAATCGGAAGTCCGCAGGTGATGGGGTAATCACCTCTGCCCAGTCTCAGGGTGGCCAAGCAGGAGGGCCGAATAATCGAAACACGTTTCAGTCTCTCGGTAGGGCAGGCACGTCTGACAATACCCCACCGCCAACCATCACTTTGGGTAACCCCGATCCGGGAGCTTCGCCAAGGCCCCTACCAAGGAGCCGCAAAAGCCACCAGTGGTCGAGACAGAATTGGAAGTTGGTTCACTCGATGACGAGGATCTCGAGCGCGTACTCACGCAAAATTTCGACAGAATCATGCCAGGCATCTCGGCAAGGTTAAATCTGGGATGGAATCTCCAGTCCAGATTTAACTTCGGAAGCTCCGCGCACGGTACTCCACCTCAAGCTCAGAAGAGGGGAAGGAAGACACGGGCTCATGAACAACCTTCCTTCAAGGAAACCCTTCGACCATGGCATGTGTTCGAGCGCATAGGGGATCACATCATGCAAGAATTGTAAGAAGCCCAGGAAGATGGGGATAGATCCGATGGCTCCACTTGACGCCCGGTGTTGGAAACTCCCTTGGACAATCGCCGCACAAGTGTGTGGCGGAGGATAAACTTTGGTGGGAAGGAAGCTCATTCTCACAAAAGTTCCCATCATAGAAGTGGGGCACCCCCCCCCCCCCCTCATAGCCCTTCGGGGTCTGATCGGATGACCATCCCCCCAGACATCGCCGACCTCGGTATTCTCCACAACCACCATCGGACGATGAAGGACGCTACGGTGATCCCTATTATCATGATAAAGAGGAGGAAGATCTCTCCCTTCCGTGGTGCGACGACAGGGAGGACACCTTCACTCTTCGCATACGAAACTACTCTAAGGAAAAGAAGCGCCGTATGCTGGCGTACGTTAAAACCTATGATGGATCTGGTGATCCGGATGATCACCTATAAGTGTTTGATACACAGGCTAAAATTGAACAATGGCCGATGCCTATATGGTGCCAGATGTTTAATTCAACCTTGATTGGCAATGCCCGTGATTGGTTTGAAAAGCTCCCTCACCGAAGCATCGATAGCTTCGGCGAGCTACGCACCGCGTTCAAAAACAATTACACTCAGCGGAAGAAGTATAATAGGGATCCGGTCTCATTGGCAACCGTCAAGCAGAGGCCCGGAGAGTTTACAAAAGACTTCACGAAGCGTTTTAATGACGAGTACACGCGTACCAAAGCGTGTCCAGAAGTTATCAAAATTTCTGATTACATGCACGCCATAAGTGACAAGGAGTTAATCAGGCGCCTTAATGATAAACGACCGGAGAATTTTGACGAACTCATGGAAAGGTTTCGGAATTTTGTAGAGGGTGAGACCGTGGTTACTGCGGGTTACCCTACAAAAGGGAACCACGGTGATAAGTGTGAAAGCACTCATCAATTATGATCCAAAAACCACTCAAAGCACAGTCAAATATATTATATTTAACTGAAAAATATCAGAATTACGTGGGTATTTGTGTTTCATGTGTTTTCAGGTAAACAAGATGCCTTTTGGAGCAAACACACATTTTTAAGGAATTTTTATGATAAAGGACAAAGAAAAGGATGAATCACGCTTCAAGGACCTTACTTGCCATTGTTTCAAAGATGAAGGGATTAAGTTGTACTTTCAATAAAACAAAGGATGAAATCGAGATTTGTTTAAAAGCTTTTATACACTTTTGATTAAAGAAGAAAAGTAAATGACCAAAAAGAAATAGATGAAAGTTATTTAACTTTCATACATTTTCGGTCAAAGCTTCCACAACACAGTCAAAACTCACACACATGCGTCTTCATCACCGAGAAGAGAGAGAAAGAAACAGACGCCCCTTATCTTCCTTTCTCCAGAAACCTGCAAGATCAAATCAAGAACAATACACAAAGATTTAAGCAAAGCTTCTAACAACAAAAATAATCCTCATCACCTCCTGTACATGATGGTGTGATTTAATTAGATCAAGAGTGAGAAAAGAAGAAACGCACAATTTGGAGAAGGCAATAAAGAACGAGTTCAACCTCGTATTTTACACGTGACACGAAGAGATTGGAAGTAACACGTCATACCACCACTCTTCAACGGCTATAAATACCACGGAAGACCCTCATTTGAAGCTGTTAGCTAGGTGTTAGGTTAGGAGTAGATAGATAATTAGCTTTTTAATCTTGTAACAAATTCTGTTTTTTTCAGTTAAAGTAGTTTGTAACCGAATGATTTTTTCCACCATTAATGAAATAATAAAGCTTTCTCATTCTTCCCTTATAATTAGTTCTAAAATTAGTTAATTCTTGTTAATTTGTTCAAGTTCTATTGTGATCACTTGAAACTGTTTTTACTTGTCTGCCATTAATGGAAGATCTCAGCTTTTCGGTCTTCTATCTTTTAAACCTTGATAATCTTGGGTTCATTTAGATTTCTGTTTTTTTTTACTGTTACTGTTCACAAGATGGAATTGTTCATATAGTTGTTAATCTATTAAAAGATTACTGTTCATTTTGTTTGAATATTTCAGTTTCAGATGGAATTGGTTGTGAAGTTAGTTTTAGTGTTCTCGATATAGAAGATAAATATAGTTCAAATTCTGCCTTTAGTGTGATTGGTAAATTCGATGTTAAAAGCTGAGTTGTTTTATTCAAAGAATCTCAAAAGCTTTTTGGTTAAAGCTGTGGTTTGTATTTGGTTTCGATAAGTTCGCTTATCACAAATCGGTTTATCAATAGATCAGTTCATATTAGTATTGCAAGAAGAGAAATCTATTTTGTTCTTATGCAGGTACAAGTTACTGTTCATCAGTTTATAGTTAGAACAAGTTCGAAGTATGGATAGAAAGGGCAGCTCAATGCTGACTCTTCATCATCAATGGTCTAAACGACGGATGTTCGGGTTAAGCACATATTTCAATTTTTTGCAAATCCTTTGATTCTCGTTTGATGACGTTATAATATGGCTTGAAATTTGTTTAGTTTGTCCTGTATGAATGAGATTTTGATGATAGTTCATATTTGCACTTTAATTTCTACATTCATTTTAATTTCTGCGAGTTTTAGAGTAATCTTTCTTGTGATCACGTTAGTGTAATCATGCTTGTTATCTGATTTTGCGAGTGGCTTTATTTCATTAGTACTTAATTTCAGAGATTTCTTACTGGTTGATGAAGAGTATTTGGCTTTTCACTGATATTTTCCTGATTTAGATACAAGTCATGGTTCTTTGTTCGCTAGACATATCAGTTCATGGTAATGAGCATAGTTCACATTTTTTTATTCTTTTTGAAAAACATTCACTAGTTAGAACAGATTTCGAGTATATAGGTTAGGAAATTTTTGGACTTTCTTATTAGTTAGCTAAGTATACATGTAGTTAAATTAGTTAGGTAACAAAAAGAAAAAGTCAGTAGGATAGCGATTGGACCAGCAATATAGAATTGGTCTATTGGTTTTCATGTCGTTTTCCTATTTGGGATGTAAATTCGTTAGTGGGCTTAAAATCTCATTTTTTTAAAATATACTGGGTACTAAGCTTGGCCTCCACTTGTTCAGTTCGTAAATGTAGATTTAGTCAGAATTAGTTGGATTTATAAGCTTGAAATTTTAGTGTTAAAAATTCTTGTTATTTGTATTTTGTATTTTCTGGTTTTCAAAAAATAGATATAGTTAAATATTTTGTATTTTGTAACTTGCATTTTGTGAAATAAATGCGGTAATTGCAATGAGTTTTTTTAGATTAGTACGTATAAATAGCTAGATAATATTTTTACATTTTTATTTACATTGTGCCAATTAGACATAGATTACCATTCAATCTTTTATCACCAAAAATAATAAAGTATAATTTGGGAACATTAAACCAATTCGATTAGATACCGAGACGAAACGATACTAAAAAACGAAATATTAAATGGCGCCGCTGCTGGTTCTTTTCGTGAAGATTAACGGTTTCGAGTGAGACGTATTGGATTTTGGGATCCGTTCACTTTGTGAATGTTATTTTTACGTATTATAAATAAAAAATATAAAAAAATCAAAAAGATAAAAATATAAAAAATTAAAAAACCACAAAATCAATTCTTTTCCTGCTTGTTGATGTCAAATACGTGTGTATATGTTTGATGATTGTTTGTGATACCTACGTGGTTATACTTCACAAGTATTGTTTGCAATGCATATGTGTTTATACCTATGAAGAATTTCTTATGCTGCATATTGTGAATATGTGAGTGAGTCATTGCTTCTCTTAATCTGCGTTGTATGCTTAATCTATTTGGGGAGAGATAACGCTTTGTTATTTGCTTATGGATGCAAACTGTGCCTGTATTAAATACTTCGCTGAGATATTGTATCGATGAGATAATGCTTTGTTACTTGCTTGGACGCAAAATGTGCTCTTGTTGTATACTTCGCTGAAGTTGGTTTATGGATATGCCTAAGTAGCTTTAACCCATGTTCTTTTTAGTCCCCTTCATGAACCGTTAATCACTTCTGGATGACCGGTAAAGTGAACCTTATGCTATGGATAGATCTATTAGAGTTTTGGCAACTCCCGTCCGGGGATTTATATATCGCCACTGCCAAACGGACGTATACCATTTGATTTTGCTAGGTGGTCTTGGGTTATACACCTACTGGGGCAACTTGTATTTCATGCGCGCGATGTTTCGGCGTACTTGCCATTGTTCGGTTTCATGAGCTTAGTGCTATCATAAACACTGTGTTGTACCCAATATGCTTGACGTCATATCTCCCATGATGGTCTTGCATATCTTATCTATGTTTTTGCGGTCCATTGCTTGCTATGATTCTAAACTCGAATTGCTCTTGTGATCCATTGCTTGCTATGATTTTGAACTCGAATTGCTCTTGTGATCCATCTTGCTATGATCTTGATGTGAATCTTGCTATGATCTTGTATGATCTTGATATTTCTTATTATATGTGATCTTGATATGAATCTTGCATGTGATGTTGTTATGAATCTTGAATATGAACTGAATTATTTTGTGTTGACTGTAATGCTTTTAGCTAAACGTTGATATATGACTGAACTTTGTGGTAAACGTTGCTTTTGTTGCAAAACTCTGAAACTTTTGAAGTGTCATAAACTTTTTAATAAAATTTATGAACTCACCAACTTTATGTTGACCGTTTTAAGCATGTATTCTCAGGTACTTGATTGTATGATTATTTGGAGTCTGCGTTGTGATATTTGGCATAGAGGTCGTTCTCTTGGATCAAGACTCGGATAATCATGATGTAACAGGCCCCAAAACTTGTGTGCTTCCACTGGGCCTAATTTGGGGGTGTTACATATGATGCTTGTCGGCATAACTCTTTTGACGTACACGAGCGTCTTGTAGTTTCGCCTTAGCTACAACGACTTTCTCGTTGGTCATCTCTATCATCTCCGAACCTTCAAGAATTCGCTCGCCAACCTGATCCCAGCAGATTGGGGCGCGAAATTTCCTGCCATACAACATCTCAAACGGTGCACACTTGATACTTGCGTGCCAACTGTTGTTGTATGCAAATTTTACCAAGCAGATGTAGTCGTCCCAACTTCCTGTCCATTCTAATGCACACGCTCGAAGCATGTCCTCTAATGTCTGAATGGTACGTTCCGATTGTCTGTCTGTCTGAGGGTGAAAAGCCGTGCTAAGCTTAAGTCTGGTGCCCCAAGCTTTCTGCAGACTCCTCCAAAATCACGAAGTAACTCGAGGATCTTTGTCGGAGATGATACTAGATGGAGTACCATGAAGTCTCATGATCTCCTTCTGATATAAGTCAGCTAGTTTGCTAACAGCGTCATCCTTGCGGATTGGTAAGAAATGAGCTGGGGTAAGTCGGTCAACGATAACCCAAATGGCATCATGCTTCCTCTTAGTCTGCGGAAGTCCGATGACAAAATCCATGGAGATCTTCTCCCACTTCCACTCTGGGATATCTAATGGATGTAGTAGACCACTAGATCGTTGATGCTCGATGTTAACCTGCTGGCAGGTAAGACATTTGGAGACATAGTTAGCAATGTCTTGCTTCATACCACTCCACCAGAAATGCTGCTTGATGTCGTGGTACATCTTGGTGGAACCAGGATGAATAGAGAATGGGGAGCTATAAGCTTCAGCCAATAAAGCTTCCCTGAGTGTGAGATCATCAGGAACACAAAGTCTAGTGCCCTGCCATAAGATACCATCGTCATCTATCTGAGACTCTGTCTGTTGATCTAGGTTCTGAATAATTGCCCAGATTTCACCATCATCCTTCTGAGCTTCCTTGATCCTAGAGAGTAAGTCAGGTTCAACTCTAAAATTAACACAGTAGCCATGTTTTCCACGTACCATAAACTCAATATCCAGTCACTCCAAGTCTCGCATAATCTCTTCCTCTATCTTAATGTCGTTGATCATACCCGACTTTCTACTAAGAACATCTGCCACTACATTCGCCTTGCCGGGATGATACTACAGATTAATGTCAAAATCCTTCAACATCTCTAACCACCTTCTTTGCCTCATGTTCAGTTCATGCTGAGTGAAGATGTATTTCAGGCTCTTATGATGCGTGAAGATATCACATGATTCACACCATACAAGTAATGAATCCAAATCTTCAGTGCAAACACAATTGCTGCAAGTTCCAAGTCATGCGTAGGATAGTTCTCCTCATAAGGCTTATGATATCGTCATGCGTAAGCAATCACTTTCCCATGTTGCATGAGAACACCGCCAAGGCCTTTCCCTGAAGCATCACTATAGATCTGAAATCCACCTGTACCAGATGGGAGAGTAAGAATAGGTATAGGTACCAGCCTCTACTTTAGCTCTTCAAAGCTCTTCTCTCTTTCTTCAGTCCAGACGGATTTCTCCCCTTTCCGCATCAGTTTGGTCGATGGCAGTGCTAATTAGGAAAAGTTGTCTACGAACCTACGATAGTAACCAACTACCTAGAAAGATTCGAACTTCAGTTGCTGTTGTTGGTCTTGGCCACTTGGTAATAGCCTCAACCTTGGCAGGATCCATGGTTATCCCCTCTGCGGATACGATGTGGCCTATAAATGCCACTTTACTCAACCAGAATTCGCATTTGGAGAATTTGGCTTACAGCTGCTTCTGGCGAAGTATCTGTAATACTGTACGAAGATGGTCTTCATGTTCTTCCTTTGATTTTGAGAAAATCAGGATGTCATCAATTAAGACTATAACAAACTTTTCCAAAAACTCATGGAAGATACGGTTCATCAAGTCCATGAAAACTGTTGGAGCATTGGTAAGGCCAAATGGCATGACTACGAATTTGTAGTGTCCATAACGTGTATAGAAAGCAGTCTTGGCGATATCCTGCTCTTTCACCCGTAGCCGATGGTAGCGAGACCTCAGATCGATCTTAAAGAAATGTTTGGCACCTTGCAGTTGGTCAAACAGATCATTAATGCGTGGCAAAGGATATCGATTTCTGTTGGTGATCTTATTAAGCTCACGATAATCAATGCAGAGTCGTATACTGTCGTCCTTCTTCTTCACGAATAACACCGGTGCACCCCATGGAGATGCACTAGGTCAGATGAAACCTCGTTCCAAATGTTCCTGTAGCTATACCTTTAACTCCTTAAGCTCGTGGGAGCCATGCGGTAAGGAGCCTTGGAAATCGGCTCAGCTCCTGGGATGAGCTCAATATTAAACTCTACCTCACGAGCAGGTGGTATGCCCGAGAGTTCTTCGGGAAACACGTCGAGAAATTCTAACACGATAAGCTGATCCTGAAGGGATGGAGATTCAACCTCCATATCATGAACAGTAGCTAAGAAGCCCTCACAACCATGTGATAGTAATGCACGTGCTTGTAAGGTTGAAATTATTTGTACAGACCTTCGTGGTATAAAACCGTTGTGAATGTACTCTGGCACGTTGACATCACCGCAGATAACTCGGTACGAATGGCAATATATGGTCGCATGGTGTTTGGATAACCAGTCCATGCCTAATATCATGTCAAAATCGCACATGTCCAATGGAAGTGCGTCAACTGGATGAATGATGTCGTCAAACTCAAGGGGAAGACCTATGTACCCATGTTTGATGTGTACAGAGTCTCTTAAGGGCGTGGAAATGTTTAAGATATTTTCTAGTGGCATAGGGATATCCTAATATGATTGGAATAAATAGTGGATATGACCGAATGAGTTACACCCGTGTCAAATAAAACGCATGCAGCTTGACCATACACATACAAGATTCCAGTGATGGTACCTGATGACTGGTTGGCTTGGTTACGCGAGGTAGTGTACACCCGTCGAGTAGTCGGGGTGACTTGGAGTCAACATGTCCAGAAGTGCCCTCAATCTCACCCTTACGACAGTCCTTCATGCGATTGCCTGGCTGGCCACACTTGAAGCAAGCATCTCTAGCACGACGACACAGACCTAGGTGTCTGCGGTTGCACGTGGTGCAAATTTTGTGAGTATACCCTCCAACAGGTTCTCTAGCTGGTTGGGAGACTGTTTCAGAAAGTGTACGTGAGACATGGTTATCGGGTACAAACAGGACAATGCAGAAAATCTTAAGACTAATACTAGATGTAGCTGCACAGTTGGGCTGTGAACCTCTGCGATCCTGCTCCCGTCCGTTACCAGTATTCCTGGTAGTAGATGTTGAAGTGTCAGAGTTCTTAATCATAAAAAGCACATAACATAAAAATGAGTAAGTTTAGGGACCTACTACTGTTGGAGTTGTTGGCGTTGTTACGGTAGATGTCATTACCGCCATGCCTGTCCGAAGCAGAATGGTCCTGAGTCTGACCGTTACCCTTTGGCTGATTCTGCTGTTGTGTGGCCGGTTGGGACCGGTCCCCAGTCTTCTGCCTAAAAGATGAAATTGTATAGAGAAAGATAAATATTTGGATATTACTGAATTAAATTAAATAATCACCACTAATGACGAAGATATACCACTTGTTAGGTCTTTCTGCCTCTCCAATCGCATCCCTCTCTTGCAGCATCTCCAACTTGCGGGTTGCGTTTGCCACATGTGCCATGGTATTAAATGTAGCACACACCAAGTTATTGGCGACAGTTGTACGAAGAGCCCAGCGAAAGTGATACGCCTTCTCCTTTGCAGTCCCGGCTGCTGCGCCAAGGAATCCAGCCAGTCGAAGGAACCTCTGCATAAACTCATTGCTATTTTCCCCAGCTCTCTGCCTAATACTATGATACTCCCTCTTGAGCTTACCTGCTCAGCTTTCGGGAAGAACTGCCCCATAACCAACTCTTTGAACTATGCCCAAGTCAAGCTAGTCACCTAGTCGTCGCCTCCATTCGACAGTTTAAGTGCCTTCCACCATGCAAGCACGTCTCCTTCAAACTTGTAGAAAGCTAACCTTTCCATAAAGATAGGGTCGCATCCCATAGCAAGCTAACCTTGCAAGCACGTCTCCTTCAAACTTGTAGCAAGCTAAACTTGTAGCTGCTTATTGAATCGCTCCATCCATGTGATCAGGGTAGATGGAGGTGGAGGAGGAGGATTCTGATTCTGGTGAGGGTGCTGATTGTTGGCGGCTTGCACCTCGACTCGAATCTCATTCCTCAGTTGAGGAAACACAGCTTGCATAGTAGCTTGGACTGCTGCATTCAGTTGTTCTTGTTCACGTGTGAGAACCATCTGATAGTAAAAAACGCAATGCAATGATTAAGCTGATTAGAACATAATATACAAACATGAAAAAAATTTATGCATATAAACATGAATTTTTTTTATGCATGAAACAGTGTATTAATGCATGGCCACGAAAATGACATGGGTTTTGGTGAACGCCTATGGGTCGGTTCACCAAAACAAAATGACATGACGAGGATGAACGCCTATGGGTCAGTTCATCAAAACAAAAATGATTCGATAAAAAGCACATGCGACTAAATGTGGCCAGTCCTGTACCAACCATTACTTAGTAAAAAAAATTCCTGCAACAATGATACATGAAACAAATGCATGAAAACAACTGTCAGTTTTAGGAAGACCATGGTGATTACCCACTAATCACATGTCATGTTTTTAGAGCCTACAAGTCAAAACCTTGACTCTGATACCATAATTGTAACACCCTATTTTGATAAATGGAATATCGCAGGATAATTATGGCGTGTCATCAAAGCATGAAAGGTAAATATCTAAAAACATTAAATGACCATAAAAGGAAATACCGAAATCAAACATCAGTAGTCTAATGTTGCTGCTGGTATGGTGAATTGGTCGCATGGTTTCAAGAATTTTTCTTGTTGGCTTTTGCTAATGTTGCATTTATGTCTATTAGTAGAAGTATGTATTAGGTTTTGGTGTTTCATTCCATTTTGTTAACAAGCTGCCTGTAGCTTGCGGTTAATGTGGTATCTTAGCCACATTCCTTTGTACTTCAACGTTTTTTTTGGTTAATATATTTACCAGGGCAACCCTTTACCAAAAAAACATCAGTAGTCTAACATAAGCTCACACACATGAATATAAGTGCTGAAATGGAAAAAAGGACTAAACAATGTCCAAAGAAATGAAGTAATGTAATGTATGGAAAATACATAAAGTAATGAAGGCTAGATAGCTTCCATTCATATACACATACTCTCAAGTCCTAGTTGCGTCCCTGAGTACCTGCCGTTTGGGAACATGCAAGGAAAACGGCTGAGCAAACCGCCCAGTGAACGGATATACAGGTATAACATGAAATGACGTAAGCATAATAAGACTAATAGCAGCGGAAATGTATAAGTCCTAGATAACCTGGAACATGTTCATAAAACTGGTTTTATAGTTTGAAAAGACTTATGTTTTTATATGAAAATTGTATTAATTAGCCAATAGCCCATATAGCTCATGAGGTTCCACCGTGCATGAATACTTGGAGGGGTGACCTCATCATGCAATAAGAGGGGATGTTTCTAATTAATTAGTCTGGGTAGGAGGGATCAACTCCTTGTGAAGGATGCAAGGCACACACCACATTCATTATGAAAATCCTGTAAAGACATGTAACTAGGATGCAACCATACGCCCCACATGATAATATAAATATATGTCCAAAACTGTAAAGGGACGCCACGAGCAATCACTCCACCATGGGGAAGTCATAACACTGGTGCCTCTAGTGTTATGTTTATGGTACCTCCATAACTAGGTGACATGGCATTCATGTATATGGCTTAGGCATTTTAAACTAACATAAGCAGATCAAAACATATAAAACAAATACTTGGGGAAAACAGTTGGCTGCAAACGGGGAATCCTAATAAGGAAAAGAATGTCCATACTAAAGGACGGAATATCCGTACCTTATGTCTAGTGAACGAGAGAAGATGAAAGGATGAAAAGTCCTACTCCGACCTCACTATTGCTACATAAACTAGGGACATGTATGAGTTGTCTGATTACTGAGTATGTTACTGGTTATAGCATGTTCTTAACTTGTTTTATATGTTCTTGTCTTATTTTACTATTTTAAATGGTATATTGTATTATTCATGTATTCCATGTCTTCTGATTATGTATTATCTTGTATTCTTGTATTATTATACTTGTAGTGTAATAATAAGTAACTTTCTAAAAATAGCAGGTTTCCAAAAATATAAAGCTTCCAAAAAAAGGAAGTTTCCAAAAATAGAAAGTTTCCAAAATAGATCAGTTTCTAAAAATAGAAAGTTTCCAAAAAATAGTAAGTTACTGAAATAGAAAGTTTCTATAATTAGAATTAAGCTGGATTAATAAGCTAAAAATATTAGCTAGTGTTAACTGGTTAAAAGTTATAAGTCATAGAATTAATAGCATAGTTTATTAATTAAATAATATAGGTTATGTCTGATTATTAATTAATAGTGATAGTACATGTTTTATTAATTAATAACATATCATGGTTAATTACTAAACTATAGGTTATACGAATCTAATTAAGTCATGGTTTAATTAAATTAAGTCTAGTATAATACTTAGTTTAACATGTATTATTAATTTTAATTAATAAACCTAAGTCATGCATTATTAATTAATTATAAGTTCATTTATAAAATTATTAATTAATAAAACTATAGTCTAAAATTAAATGACAAAAACGCTAAAACATGTATTAATCATTTAATAAATTAACCCAAGTCGTGTTTTAATTAAATTAATTAGTTAAGCATTAAATTATTTTTAATTAATCTTGAAAAAAATAATTAGCAACCAATCCCGAGCCTAAAACCCGAGACAAAACCAATACCCGAACACCAACCACCACCCACATCCGCGGCTGTGGTGGCGGCCGGTGGCTGCGCAGCCAACAACGACAGCCATGGCTGCTGCTGTGCCGTGGCTCGCCCTGCCAAGACCATGGTTCCCACCGGCTTAAGCCGGTGATTCCCCCTGTTGCGCCTCGCGTTCCCCCTGTTCGAACAACATAGCCACCGGCATGAGCTGGTGGTTTCTAGTGCGTGAGTTAAACACACACCGAGCCCCATGGGGGTCTGGGCTATGACAAAAAAGGGACACCGAGAGCCTTAGGCTCTCGGTTGGGGCTGTCGAACCATAAACCAAACCAAACGAATCCCTTATTCTCGTTTTAATTTAACCCATAACATGTTTATATTAATTTTTTAAAGATTCCAAGATTCATGATATAACTAATTAAAAGAATGAAAAAGATGAGGTTTATGAATATACCAAGTGCGTGGATGAAAAGAGGTTGTGAACACGAACACAAACACGTATGAATCTAGGATCAAAAACCAAAATTACTATCTCTTGTCCCTTGGGAGTTCCGCGCCTAGGAAGAACCACAAGGCTAGGGTTTTTATTTTTTTATAAAAACTTGTATAATGATTTCCTGTGTTTAGGTTTTTGCTAGTTAAGTTCAAAGTGGGCTTGGGCCCCCTTCTCTTTAGTTTCCGCGGACACAAAGCCCCACAAGGGTAAAACTAGGCCTTGTTCATGTTAAACATTTACTCGTGTTTTAATTTTCGTGTTAGTTCGTATTTTAACATTCGTGTTATAATTATTATACATAATAATTATCGTGTGTTTAAATGTTCGTGATTATAATTATTATACTTGATAATTATCTTGTGTTATTATTATACGTAGTTTCCTCAATTTAATGCTCGTGACACGTGTACATAACATAAATGAAAAGTTTTAATTGGTTTGTAGGTTTACGTGATGTACTGTTCATGGTATTTATATGCGGGTTTTATAGTAAATATATTACGTATACGTAGATATGAACAATCAATACACATATCTCCATAAGTATTGCTTTGCAATACACCGTGATTAGTGGCCTTCCGGTGCTTTTCACGTGTACCGATCAAAGAGTATTTGTTGATGCAAAAGTTGGGGTAGACCGAGCTTAACCAAAATTAGGCTTAATTTAGGGTCTTATGGACTCCGGCTCTCGCACCAAGTGAAACTTGCTTTAGGACCATGCGCACTAAACAGACACTGTTAGGCTTACCGTGGGTTTGTGACCCATGATTAGACTCCGACGTGAGAGTAAGTAATCGGTTTGATTATATTAGTGTTTAGGGTATTGTGTGTATCGTACCTTTGTGGAACCGAAGGGGTTCCTTTTATACTCGAGAGAGTCCAGGTTGGGCTCCCTGTTCTTACGGCCTAAGGAAGAGATAATGACTCGAAATAGCTTGATCTTCATTATCCAACTAAGGCAAGTGTATATCCCTTTTCCTTAGGCAAATACAACTATAATATAAGTTATATTCAGTCTGATCATGTCGCATTGCAACGAGGAATTGGCTAAGTAATCGACCTCTTGTGCGACATCGGCTTACCGGGCTTTATGGACCATGTGCGCACATCGCACAAGTATCCAATCCATTTCGGATGGATGCGGGTAGTACCCGTGAGTCGGGCTATCTAGCCCGACTAGGGACTATACGTCATCATGTCCCCTCAGTCTAGTGGTTGCAGGTTCCAACCGCGGCTACTAGACAATCAATCATCAAGGTCCGCTCGCATAGACGCCCATCAACAAAGGAAAGCCACACAGCCATGTACTCAAATAAGTATCCACGTCATATTGCACTATCATAGTCCTTTATTGGAAACCGTGAAAAGCATTTAATCATGTTAAAAGAAGTAATCAGCGGACACCATAGGATGAACCAAACGTCATAGACACGCGCCACAAGAACCATTACATCCATAGGGTATATAAATGTTGTCTGACTGTCAATTTCTTCACCTTTCCAAAACATATTTCTCTCCATTGTTGAAAACTGTAAGAACCACTATTCCAAACAAAACACACTACCTTCGCTCGTGCTTAAGACACCCACAAGAGCAAAAAATGGTAGCCCAACTATTTGATGTGACGTCCCGCATATCCGAACAAGAGATCTCCCGTTTTACCACCAAGTACCACGTTCCTTCAGATCTTCATCCGACTATGCCAGATCCACAAGCACACATTGGGAGTTTTCTTGACGGAAAAATTGGTATATACACCAGGTTCATTGAGTTTTCCAACAATTGCATACCTCTAAGCCGCTTTCTGATAGACATACTAAAATATTATAGTATACACCTCTCCCAGCTACATTGTATAGGAGCCGCCAAAATCTCAAATTTTGAGATAAACTGCTTACTCGAAAATGTTGACCCAACCATAAACCTGTTCCGCGCCTTCTATAGACCCACATGGATGAACGGATGGATAACCTTCGCGAAACGCCCTGGACAACTTCAATGTTACACAGAAAAAATAGATTCCCTGAAGAAGTGGACCGACATGTTCTTCTGGGTAGACAAGGTTGTGTTCCCGTTTGACCATGATTTCATCACCCCCGAGACAATGGTAAAGGATGACCGCCCCATTGTCGGTTCGTATAACAAGGCAGACGCACAATCAATCAACGCTGATCGGATACCAATGCAAGAATATCTAGAGACACTGCTATACGCCCTAGGTCTAAGCCATACGCCAATTCTTCCTGCCAACCACCTGCCTCAATACTTTGATGATTTCAACCATGGTAAGAAACCCTTATTTTGTTTCTTTCCCTCCTTCTTTGGTTATGTCTTTTTATTTTGCTACCGAAAAAAGACATTTCTGCACATATACTTACGCATCCTTTATATGAATGCAGAATTAACTTACACACAGCTCGTGAAGCGCGGGAATCCATGTGCCGTGACCATGCGCGCCCAACCCTTCACATTAATCGAGATATCGAATTTTTGGCGCATTGGTCAACGAACTGTAGCTCTGGAGTTTCCTTCTCCCACACCTAGCGGGAATGCCGAGATGACAACCGCCATAAACGCTACCCCTATCTGAAGCGTACCATGCATCGTAGAGTCTCCGTTAGAGGAAATGAGTCAAGGAGACGAAGAAGAACATGGTACCGCAGAGGATTCGTACATCGGCCCATCTGCAGAGGACATACCTGTGCCAAGTTACAAAAGTTACCATGCTCCCCTAAGCAGCAAATTCCGAGAAGGGGGAGAATATTGCAAACAAGGCCACGTGCTAATGTAACATCGTCGGGAGCCCTATCAAGGCCACGGGAAAACATACAACTATCAAGGTATACCCCTGCGCCCTTCTTCAGTATTTCGCAAAATAAACAATTAGCGCACTTCCAATAATCGTAAGACATCAAATTTGCAGCTCCCTTGCTTCCACGACCGAGGCGTATGCAGGCGCCGCGAAGTCCATCAGATTTACTCATCCCAGGAAATGCACTCGCTCCTGTGCTATTGTTGGCGCAGACGCTTGTGGGGACTTTTTGCAACACATAACTCCCCTTGGCCGCGCTCAACATTTACACGAGATGTCCGACGAACTACTAATGAAGGAGCTAGACACAATTGCCGCCCAAGAAGTAACGTTAGCTGCCCACTTGATAAAGAAGATATCCCAGTTGTCCGAGCGTTTAGCACATTTAAACGAAGAGGTCCGCCAGGTTACAAAACAGAAAGACCTCAAGCTTGTAAATGCGAAAATCGAATTTGCCCGCTTGCGCGCCGTGTCCAATATAAATGCAGGATCCATCCAATATTTATAGGACGAAAAATCCTCACTCTCTGAGTTCCTAGACCGCGAGCGCCGCCTGCGAGCGAAGCAAGAGGTCGAAAACCGCTGGGCCATGGCAAAAATAGAAGAAGGCATGAATGCCCTTGCTCTGAATTGCGACAATTTCGTCACCAACTGCTAGAAAGACATGGCCAAGAAGTCTGAAGTTCTGAAGTATATGAGACGGATTTTGATGAAGAGCTATATCCGCACCTCACCGCAGTGTGCGTTGAAAATCGATGGCTAATAAAACATGGTCTCCCACTTGCTGTCAAAGGTGTCATGAACTTACCCCCTTTTGACAAAGCGATCAAGGATGTATATGATGCCGCGCTACTGCTTGGATCTAGTCTCGCCATGGAACGTGCTTCCAAAGTAAATTTACTAAGGGGTCCTTTGAAGGGAAATGAGATATATTCCAAATATGCGCAAGAGATGTTTGACGCTGCTTTCCACAGATTAGAGAACCTCCCAATGCCAACCATAGATCTAATCGATAAAGGTCAGGAACTCCCAATTAGCGTTACCATGACAGGCCTTATGCTTCCAAGTGATAGTGCAGACCCAACAGAAGGAGACCCTGAAACCACTGGCGAGCCGAAACTATCCCAACTACAAGTCCCTTTGTACATTTTTGGCACTCCGATATTGGTTCCGCTGGAAGATAAATTAAAGCAACACGTGCGTCGTGTCGCCAAGAAGAATCATACCTCCATCAAAGGCGCTGTTATCGGGCTAGACTTAGCACACTCTAGCCGGTCTGACGGTGTACCCGTGAGTCTTCCATCCATTGTCATATACTATACTCGCGTGTTTCAATATATGAAAGAGGCATGGGCACATCATCGTACGTCGCAGAACCCACAACATCGCAGGTTAAAGAGGTCACTGTCGACGAACGACCTTCTATAGAGGCTGTCTTGCCCCCCATATTTATTTGGTATCTGATGCTAAATTATCTTTTAAATTAATAACTTGTTCAATGATAATAGCGTCTTGCATCATATTCATGTGTAGTCACATATATATGTGTCCAGGTTCCTACACCCACACCTAAGATGGTGTTGATACAAAAGTTGGATGATCCTTGCTTGACCCGAATTAGGCTTAATTCGGGTTGGCTGGGCTCCGGCTCTTGCACCAAGTGAATAGTCTTGCTAAGATCCTGCACACTAAAGCAACACGCGTTAGGCTTACCATGGGAATGTATCCCATGATTAGACTCCGGCGTGAGAGTAAGTAATCGGTTAGGGTTAAGAATTAGATGTGAGGTTTAGAGTATGGAGAATGTAATACCTTGGTGGAACCCTTGGGGGTTCCTTATATAGGCAGTGAAACCCTAATGGGCTCACTATTTACTTCGGACCCAAGCATAAGATAATCACCATAATTAGCTTGATTGTTATCTTCTAATTATGGTGAGTGTATATCCTATTCTTTGAGGCAAATCTCAATCCTGATAGGATTGTGATTCTGTCTAACCATGTTCCGGTCGTGCCGGGTCGTGGGCCGCATATATCTTTATGCGGCCACTATTCATCCAAGCTCATAAGCTGAGATAACATTAATCCAACCCACTCATGATGGGCCGGACACGGGTAGTACCCGTGGGCCGGGTTCATGACCCGGCTGGGGACTATACGTCATCAGATGGTGAGGGAGAACACCTGTTTATGAGTACGCCCGTTGGGGTGCGACTCTGCACTTATGGGTGAGTCTAAAAGTCATTACGTGTGGTCCTGCCACTACTGCCATAAGTAATGTCATTGAAAATGACATGTTTGTTAGGCGTGCACACTGTGCGCATCCGCCATAAAGTATGAGGACTGCTATACTTACAACAACGTCTTGTGAAAAGCTGCCTAACAAAGGATACCTGATCCGACACCGCCGGGGGTGCATCCCTCTTACGCGACAAGTCTAATTAGTAGGGTAAACGTATTCCTCTTATTCCGCCTGGAAACGTCATTGTACATGTACATCTAAAGGCCCAATATATATTAAAGAAATAATACTTGCATGCATGCATTAAAGATGAGAAAGAAAAAACATCATTTGGACTGCGGAACTAGCTAGGAACCGCAGTGTTTTATTGTTAAACCCGTAAAAATAAGGTCATAATTTAATTCTATTTTCAATTATTTTGAAGTATTTTATAACGTTAAATACTATTATGCTTAACGGTTTAATTTGAAACCGATATTAAATATTATATTTTAATATTTTGACGAGTAACGAGGACTACTAGTGATCGCGATACCGACGGATGCCAAAAATTTTATATTTCATTATCGATCTTTTCGATATTTAATACTTTCGACGATATCGTTTTAATTACGTATCGAGTCGTTATATTATTATTTTTCGTGTGCGTTTAAACTTTTAAAAAATATTTTTACGAAACCCGAGTCTCGTAAATATTTCAAAATTTACAATTTACATTTTCTACCCTTTTAAACTATTTTATTCCATTTTAGACCAAAACTATCACATATTGGCAAAAGTAGCCCTTGGAGCACTATATAAAAAGATTAAACAAACACACACACACACATTTTCCAATCAAAAATTTCTCTCATCCTCTCTTTCTCTCTCTATTAAGCCGAAACACCACCCACCACCCCAAATCCATACATTTTCAATTTTAACTTGAGTTTGAGGATGAATTAAGCTAAACCAAAGCTAGACCCATTCTTAGAATTGATCAAGGATCACATTGGTGTAAGAATTTTACACATGCAAGGCATTTTTTTTCTTGATGTTGGTAGGTAGAAACCATGATCATGCATGGTGTCCTTGGCATGATCCATGGTGTTCTTGCTAAAAACTTTGTTAAAAAATTCATTTTGGTTCCAAGGTTTTTAATTTTATGATGATTTAGATGTTATGGTTCATATATGTTGATGTTAGGGTATACGAATGAGATACTTCCACGGCGAAGATAAGAAGCTCGTGGAAGAATACTTCCACGGCGAAGATAACGAGCACGTGGAAGAATACTCCCACGGCGAAGATAATAAGGACGTGGAAGAATACTTCCACGACGAAGATAATAAGCACGTGGAAGAAATACTTCCACGGCGAAGATAACAAGCGCGTGGAAGAGATACTTCCACGTCGAAGATAATAAGCACGTGGAAGAGATACTTCCACGGCGAGAATAATGAGCATGTGGAAGAGATACTTCCACGGCGAAGATAATAAGTACGTGGAAGAGATACTTCCACGGCGAAGATAACAAGCACGTGGAAGAGATACTTCCACGGCGAGAATAATAAGCACGTGGAAGAGATACTTCCACGGCGAGAATAATGAGCATGTGGAAGAGATACTTCCACGGCGAAGATAATAAGCACGTGGAAGAGATACTTCCACGGCGAAGATAACAAGCACGTGGAAGAGATACTTCCACGGCGAAGATAATAAGCACGTTTAAGAGATACTTCCACGGCGAGAATAATAAGCACGTGGAAGAGATACTTCCACGGCGAAGATAATAAGCACGTGGAAGAGATACTTCCACGACGAAGATAACAAGCACGTGAAATAATACTTCCACGGTGCATGAATAAGCCAACGGAAGAGATACTTCCGCGGCGAAGGAATAAGCACGCGGAGGGAGTACTTCCACGGCGAAGGAATAAGCCAATGGAAGAGATACTTCCATGGCAAAGGAATAAGCGCGCGGAAGGAATACTTCCGCGGCGAAGGAATAAGCCAATGGAAGAGATACTTCCATATCAAAGGAATAAGCACGCGGAGGGAATACTTCCGCGGCGAAGGAATAAGCCAATGGAAGAGATACTTCCATGGCAAAGGAATAAGCGCGCGGAAGGAATACTTCCGCGGCGAAGGAATAAGCACGCGGAAGGATTACTTCCGCGGCGAAGGAATAAGCCAATGGAAGAGATACTTCCATGGCAAAGGAATAAGCGCGCGGAAGGAATACTTCCGAGGCGAAGGAATAAGCCAATGGAAGAGATATTTCCATAGCAAAGGAATAAGCACGCGGAGGGAATACTTCCGCGACGAAGGAATAAACCAATGGAAGAGATACTTCCATAGCAAAGGAATAAGCACGCGGAGGGAATACTTCTGCGACGAAGGAATAAGCCAATGGAAGAGATACTTCCATGGCAAAGGAATAAGCGCGCGGAAGGAATACTTCCGCGGCGAAGGAATAAGCACGCGGAAGGAGTACTTCCGTGGCGAAGGAATAAGCCAATGGAAGAGATACTTCCATATCAAAGGAATAAGCACGCGGAGGGAATACTTCCGTGGCGAAGGAATACGCCAATGGAAGAGATACTTCCATGGCAAAGGAATAAGCGCGCGGAAGGAATACTTCCGCGGCGAAGGAATAAGCACGCGGAAGGAGTACTTCCGCGGCGAAGGAATAAGCCAATGGAAGAGATACTTCCATGGCAAAAGAATAAGCGCGCGGAAGGAATACTTCCACGGCGAAGGAATAAACCAATGGAGGAGATACTTCCATAGCAAAGGAATAAGCACGCGGAGGGAATACTTCCGCGGCGAAGGAATAAGCCAATGGAAGAGATACTTCCATGGCAAAGGAATAAGCGCGCG
Source organism: Glebionis coronaria (assembly GCA_025667525.1). Classification (NCBI taxonomy): domain Eukaryota; kingdom Viridiplantae; phylum Streptophyta; class Magnoliopsida; order Asterales; family Asteraceae; genus Glebionis; species Glebionis coronaria. The sequence goes on along the minus strand of JANFOE010001166.1, from coordinate 535,694 downwards.
GAAGGAATACTTCCACGGCGAAGGAATAAGCACGCGGAAGGAGTACTTCCGTGGCGAAGTAATAAGCCAATGGAAGAGATACTTCCATGGCAAAGGAATAAGCGCGCGGAAGGAATACTTCCACGGCGAAGGAATAAGCCAATGGAAGAGATACTTCCATAGCAAAGGAATAAGCACGCGGAGGGAATACTTCCGCGGCAAAGGAATAAGCCAATGGAAGAGATACTTCCATAGCAAAGGAATAAGCACGCGGAGGGAGTACTTCCGCGGCGAAGGAATAAGCCAATGGAAGAGATACTTCCATGGCAAAGGAATAAGCGCGCGGAAGGAATACTTCCGCGGCGAAGGAATAAGCCAATGGAAGAGATACTTCCATGGCAAAGGAATAAACACGCGGAGGGAATACTTCCGCGGTGAAGGAATAAGCCAATGGAAGAGATACTTCCATAGCAAAGGAATAAGCACGCGGAGGGAATACTTCCGCGGCGAAGGAATAAGCCAATGGAAGAGATACTTCCATGGCAAAGGAATAAGCGCGCAGAAGGAATACTTCCGCGGCGAAGGAAGCACGCGGAAGGAGTACTTCCGTGGCGAAGGAATAAGCCAATGGAAGAGATACTTCCATGGCAAAGGAATAAGCGCGCAGAAGGAATACTTCCACGGCGAAGAAATAAGCCAATGGAAGAGATACGTCCATAGCAAAGGAATAAGCACGCGGAGGGAATACTTCCGCGACAAAGGAATAAGCCAATGGAAGAGATACTTCCATGGAAAAGGAATAAGCGCGCGGAAGGAATACTTCCGCGGCGAAGGAATAAGCCAATGGAAGAGATACTTCCATGGCAGAAGGCGGACTTCTACGGCAAAGGAATACATCCAAAGATATTTGTGTGACGTGCACATAAACAGTGGTATTATTATACCCTAGTAGCCCCCCAAGTTTAATGGTGCTACACTCGATTAGTAGTATTAAACTTAATCAAGTATTCAAAAAATTATGATCACGTAGACCAGCGCGAATGGATGTACTATAGCCACGTACGAGATATAGAAATTGGGTTCAAACGTGCGAACCAACGCGGATGGGTCTTGCCATAGCCGCGAATTGTCACATAGTATAAGACGTATCTTAACTAACTTATTGGATGAGCTATGCCATTACGTGCGGCGCAGCGCTACTACCATAAGGACGGTGAAAGTTTTGACAAAACGTTGTTAGACGTGCACAGTGTGTCTTTTGCAAGTCCATCATGAGTCATGTGGTTTGCGTAACTTACTACAACGTCTTGATAGCAAGGTGTCTAACAAGGATACATGATCCGTGGTCGTTGGGTTTGCAACCCTCTTACACGACAAGTTGAATTATTAGGTTCACTCAATCCTCTTATTTCGCCTGGGAACGATGTGTACATGTACGCCCGTAGGCTAAAGATGTCCAAATGTATGGACTAGCATATATATATATATATATATATATATATATATATATATATATATATATATATATATATATATATATATAGAGTGGAGTTATTATAAAACAAATCCTATAATAAAATAAATGAGGTGAATTCTCAGCCCTTAGATCAAAATCACTAAATGTGATAAAAAAATGGTGTCTTTTTGTAAACTCTCAAACTTTAGGGGTAATTTTCGAAAATAATAAAATTTAAAACGTCCCAAATAGCCCGATAAAAACACACACTTACGTACTAAAAAACGATCAAAAAAACACACAGTACACACTGAATCCTCTCGAATCCACCAAATCCACCAAATCAAACCTACTGAATCCTCTCGAATCAAACAAATTAAACATCGCATCCTACTGGTAAACTTTTTTTTTAATTTTTTGATTAATTTTTGAATGATTTGTGTTAGAATGTGTTAAAAATGCACTATAATGCTCTATAATGCGATAGGATATCAAACATATATAAGGTTTTGTGCAACCGTGTGTTTATGATTGATGTATAAAATGTGTTTGATATAATGTCTCAATGAGAATTATAAAGTTCTCTTTGATATAGAAGTGATTTGGTAAAATTACAACTGTGATAGAGTAGGATTAACACTATGATTGAGTAGAATTAATATTATGATGGAGTAAAACTAATACTATGCATGTGATTTGGTAAAATTTTAATAATAATAAGCAAATTTTATTCTACTGCATTACAGTTAACTTTTAATGCACTATAATGCAGTAGGTCACTTGCATTGTTCTTTCTACTACATTACTGTTTAATTTTAATGCACTGTAATATATTACGATACTTGCATTTTTATTTCTACTACATTACAGTTTAATTTTAAGGCATTGTAATGAAGTAGGTTACGTACATTCTTCATATGCATGATTTAATGCATAAAAATTTATTTCTACTACATTAAGGTTTAAATTCTAATCCATTTAATGCAGTAGGTTACTCGTGTTGTTCATATGCATGATTTACTACATTGCAGCTTTATTTCTAATACATTACAGTTTAATTTTAATGCATTGTAATGAAGTAGGTTACGTACATTCTTCATATGCATGATTTAATGCATTAAAACTTTATTTCTACTACATTAAGGTTTAAATTCTAATGCATTTAATGCAGTAGGTTACTCGTGTTGTTCATATGCATGATTTACTACATTGCAGCTTTATTTCTACTACATTACAGTTTAATTTTAATGCATTGTAATGAAGTAGGTTACGTACATTCTTCATATGCATGATTTAATACATTAAAACTTTATTTCTACTACATTAAGGTTTAAATTCTAATGCATTTAATGCAGTAGGTTACTCGTGTTGTTCATATGCATGATTTACTACATCGCAACTTTATTTCTACTACATTACAGTTTAATTTTAATGCATTGTAACGAAGTAGGTTACGTACATTTTTCATATGCATGATTTAATGCATTAAAACTTTATTTCTACTACATTTGTATGAAAATGATTGTATGTGCGTGGTTTGTTTGTTATATACTAGAAAATGTGCCATAATGTAGTAGGATGTATGTTGTAGTTCACATAAATGATTTAGGATGAATGTGTCTTTTTTTTCAAAAATGATTATGTGTGCCAAATTGTGTGTTTGACGTGGTTGACATTTAGCTATAATGCAATAGCTTGTAAATTATTTGTTCATATAAATCATTTAGGATAAATGTGCTTTCTCGTTTTTGCAAAAATGCTTGTGTAAGTATACCTGAAATAGATACTTTTCTTTTCTCACTGTAATCTATAATATTATATTCTACTTCATTACTATTATTTCTAACGCATTAAAAGAGAATATATAACTGTAATGCAATAGAATATGATTGTAATGCAGTAGAAAACAATGATGTACTAGAAAATATAAGACTTTTTTTCTATTGAATCATAGTGTTAATTTTACTACATTACTATTTTATTCTACTGCATTGAATTTTTATATTCTACATATAAATGAGATGCAAAATATTTAATTGTAATGCGGGAGAAATAAACAATCATGTAGTAGAATAAAATAAAATTATGATATAAATAACAGTGATGTAGTAGAATATAATTGTAATGAAGTAGAAAATATTTGTAATGTATTTGTAGTTTTTTACTACATTATAACTTTATTTCTACAGCATTATACTTATACTCTACTACATGCTAGTTTAAATTCTATTGCACCACATAATATATTTTGCTATTTTCACGAAAATGCTTGAACTGTTATTACACAGGTGAAAAGAACATGCAAAAAAAACACAAGCGGCAAAGGCATATGCATTTACCAAGCTACAAGCAGTAGATTGCATCCTCAAATACCAATTGGTACACTAGAATTGAAGGGCGAAATGGTGCACAGATGCATTGAACGCGTAACAAAGATTCTTGGAAGATACTCGTGGATGGTGGATCATTTATAGACAACACTTAAATTATATTAGATGTAATACTTTGGAATACGGAACGTAAATACGATGTATTGAAATTTTAATGATGACAAATTTTGTATAATATTTACTACTTTTGATTACTGTTGATATGTGAATGAACATAGATGCATTAAGTTATCAAGTATGTTGCAAGGAAAATAATATTGCATCTGGCGACTACAGCTAATGCATCACAATATTGTTTTACTTCGTCAGATTGTTACCATACTACTGAATTGCAATATAACTTTACTCCATCAAAATAATACTTTAGTACATCATTGTATTATTTTACCATATCACAATGACTATTTTACTGGATCATAATGTGAATGCTATTGTATCAAAATATAATGTATATTTTAATGTGTTATAATACACCAAACAAATAAGATAATATACAGTATTAATTGTTATTCGTAAAACAAAAGGATACCGAGTATATTTAAAATACAATAAGATACTTTTGTATTCATGTTTGGTAACAAATACTATACATCTTAGAACCGAAAACATGGCTTGTAAGTAATAATTTGATATCTATACACTACTTATTTTGAATATAAAACGAATAATGAAACATTGCTTGTAAGCTTTACGGGTACATATTATGTGTCCAGATCTTGTCGCTCTTGTCGGCTCTTCTTGTTGCTTGCTGTTCTTTGATGGTGGCCACTTCAATGGGCATGCTTTTAAATTATGGCTCTTTTTCTACACAGCCACTACACTTCCTCGTTTTATTACTTTACTACATCACTGTGTTATTTTCCTGCATTACAATGTAAACTTTACTACATCAAAATGTATATTCTACTCCATCACAATACAATAGACAATCTTACTGCATCACGCTTTTATACCTACTCCATCATAATGAAAAGCTACTTAACTTTAAGACCAGTAACAACCATTTAACTCTGAAAATCACAGTATTTATATCTAAACCTAATATGTGCCAAACATCAGCACATTATTACCAAATACTGTAACAACCATCTAAATTCATTTCAATACTTCATACAATAACAAAATTCGATTAACTTCACTTGATCAATAAGAAATAACATAAATGTGATGTACATTAGTGAATCTATAGAATCATTAATGTGAATTACAAACTAAAACATTATAATGCGGTAAAAAATTATAAGTATATTACAAATAGTTTCTACTGAATTGTAGTTATGTTTTATTGCATTACCGTATATTCTACAACATTAGTTTATATCATACTGCATTATTTTATATCCAACTGCATTACTATATATTCTACAACATTACCGTATATTCTACAACATTAGTGTTTTACAACAGTACCGTATATTCTACAACATTACCGTATATTCTACAACATTAGTGTTTTACAACAGTTATGTTTTATTGCATTACCGTATATTCTACAACATTAGTGTTTTATTGCATTACCGTATATTCTACAACATTAGTGTATATCATACTACATTATTTTACTGCAGTACCGTATATTCTACAACATTACCGTATATTCTACAACATTACCGTATATTCTACAACATTAGTGTTTTACAACAGTTATGTTTTATTGCATTACCGTATATTCTACAACATTAGTGTATATCATACTGCATTATTTTATAGCAGTACCGTATATTCTACAACATTACCGTATATTCTACAACATTAGTGTTTTACAATAGTTATGTTTTATTGCATTACCGTATACTCTACAACATTAGTGTTTTATTATTATTTTATTGCATTACCGTATATTCTACAACATTAGTGTATATCATACTGCATTATTTTATACCCAACTGCATTACTATATATTCTACAACATTACTGTATATTCTACAACATTAGTGTTTTACAACAGTACCGTATATTCTACAACATTACCGTATATTCTACAACATTACCGTATATTCTACAACATTAGTGTTTTACAGCAGCTATGTTTTATTGCATTACCGTATATTCTACAACATTAGTGTTTTATTGCATTCTTTAATTGCATTACCGTATATTCTACAACATTAGTGTATATCATACTGCATATGAATATCGACAAAGATCAATGAGCATATGAATATCGACAAAAGGCAAATACTAATATATCATAACTCATGCATATGAATATCGACAAAGATCAATGATCATCATGGTTCAACTTCTACCAAATCACATGCAGTAGAAAACTATAAAAACACTACAAATATAATGTAGTAGAAATAAAGTTGTGATTCAGTAAAAACTATAATAACACTAGAAATAGCTTTTACTGCATTACTGTTACGTTCTACTACATTACTTTATATCCTACTGCGTCACATGTATGTTTCTAACGCATTGCAGTTACGATCTACTCCATTACTGTATATCTTACTGCATCACATTGTGAATTAAGTGTTTCACAGTTATAAAGTCTAGTTTAGACATTTTATCAAACACTTCGTATGCAACTTTCATATTTTCTATATTTTGTTACAGATCTAAGAACATGTATGTATTAAAAAACAAGATATAATGTGAATCAAACTTTTAAAATTTTATGTCAAATCTAACCACATACCAACTGGGGAACGCTTGTCAACAATGGCGCTGGTGGTGCGGTGGCGAAAGTACGGTGGTCAGAAGGTGGGGAAGGTGGTGGTTCAAGATGGAGAAGATGGTGGAGAAAATGATGGAGAAGACGGTGGTTGGTTACGGTTGATATGATACAGTCAATCAAAAATAGGGAATGATGTGTGTGTGAAAAAAAAACAAATTATATAGGTTTAAGAATTTTTTTAAAAATGGCCCCTGAAGTTTCTAAAATTACAAACGTACACCTTTTTTTTTGGAAAAAGAGGAGGACACATGGCAGCCTGTGGTTCCACCTCATTTATTTTATTATAAGTTTTATTTTATTTTACCCCAACTCTCTCTCTCTCTCTCTATATATATATATATATATATATATATATATATATATATATATATATATATATATATATATATATATATATATATATATATATATATATATATATATATATATATATATATATATATATATATATATATATATATATATATATATATATATATATATAAGTATCATAGGCAATCACTTAATACTAGACATGCAAATATGTATCTAGATATGTATTGAAAGATGCGAACATTTATCGTAATAAAAGAAAATCACACATAGCTAAAGGATATATATAATATCTTGTTACCAAGTTAAGAGATATACGTAATATCTTATTAATATAAATATCATGATTTTTTTAATATAAAAGAAATAGAAAATATCTATTAGCATATTAAAAAAAGTATAGGCAATATACTGTTACCTCTTGAAAAAGATATAAATAATATTTTTATAATTTCGAAAGATATCGGACGAGCGCGGCTGGATATCGAAAGATATCTCATGAACACAGTTAATAAATAAAATATGCACAAACATGCGGACGAGCGCGACTGGATATGCCATGACCGCATATAAAATTAAAATAATTTTTGAATGTGCAGACGAGTACGGATGATTTAAAAGATATACGTAATATCTTTTATTAATATAAAAAATATTGATAATATATTTTTTAAAATTTTAAAAGATATGGATAATATTTGTATGAATCTGATTACTTCATAATACACTTTTACCAAATTTAAAATATATTTTTATAAATTCAAAAGATAAATAATAATTAAAAGATATGCATTAGATCTTTTATTAATATAAATAATATATTCGAACGTACGAATTATTGTGGAAGGACGAGGTCCACAACCGCGGATGAAAAGTGAAAATAAAAAATGTCCAATCATGTGGAGTATCGCAGGAGGACGTATCGTACCCGCGGCTAAAATAATTCCGAAAGTAAATATTTGAATGACGATATTTTTAGAGTCCCGGATGTAAATATATAATGATATTCGAAAAGCAATACTGGATGTGAATATATGAAAAAGATAGACACTAAATATGTAATATTTAGATACGATAGGAAACAAAATATATGTCATATTTAGATAGACACTAAATTTGTAAAGATTCGCATACATATACCGTGATATTCCGAAAAACTAGAATACGTGCATAGATAAGCACATAAGTATGAAGGTTTTAGTAGTTGAAAAGATATGAATATTATCTTTTAGCAGTTAAAAACATAGGTATTCTCTAGTTGGCTTGCAATGAGGTTAAATGACCATGCAATAGCTGTATAAACGAATATCATTGATGCACATATTAGATGTCAATATTTTTTTTAAGATGTGATTTTTAAAGAATGTATACGAATATCAGTATTTAGCAATATTAATCGACATACCATGCGACAATAGTGTATATGAATATCGACATGCATCTAGCAAATCATCAAGTATAGAACAAGTATGTGCGCATGGCAGTAGAAAGCATATAACATGATGCGTGAAAAGAAAGAGCCGAAAAGATTCGATGTTACCAATTTTTGCATGAATCTTTGCTTTTTCAGTAGTATGAGACCACGAAACATAGTCTATTCAGGGTCCCACGGAAGGCGCCAACTTGTTGGAGCATAGTTTGGCTAGGCCAGTTTGACGACTCTCCTGGGCCGTTCAGCGTCTTCCCCGGTCTTGAGTAATGCTGCAAACAATAGTAAACCGGTTAGACGTGGACCCGAGGCCGGAGCCCCGGGGTCCACCTCCGATGGTCAAGTTAGTATTAATCGATATATTGTATAAGAGGTGTGGTTAAGAGAGAGAACCTGATGTAGAATGAGACCCCTAGCCTTGTTTATATAGTGCTAGGGTTTCTTGAAGGATAAGTTAAGTGTGTATGGGCCGCGGGCCTGTTGGGCCGAGCCGAATACCGACTGTTTTGAAAATGTGTATGGGACTGTACGTCGAATCTCGGGGACTCTAAATGGAAGTTTTGAAATAAGTAACCTACTGATAATGAGGTGTTTACCTTAGATGTTGAGTTTAATTTAAAATCCGAGTGTCGGTTTTGTAAACGGAGTCGTTTAAATAAGTTAAAACGGTTGTACGAAAAATTAACGTAAATCTGTCCGGATTTTGTAGTTTGAAAATGAGTCGGGTAAAGGACTTTAAAAGTAATTTCATTTGATAAACTTGTAGGAGGACTTTTTATATATAGTAAGTTAGTTTATCGAGTCGTTTCATAAACGGTTGACAAGTTTAAAAAGGGGTAAATAAGCTAGTACATGTAGTATGTGCCGGCGGACTTTGTTAAAAGTGTAAAATGGTAAAGTAAATGAGTAGTAAAGTATAATGAAGTTATTTATATCGTTTACTCTCGAGTGTATTGTGTTTTTATGAGTTTGAGTTTGACGTTGTTATGTATGATTTATTTCTCGAGTCTATTATTAATGTACGCACCTTATTTGCTAGGTTGCGGTTGTCGTGTTTATCGGGCATCTACTATCGTCGGCGATCGTCTTCAACTACTATAAGTACTAAGGTGAGTCTATAGCCTCGTTTGAGCTCATTCAAATATTTTTAAAACTCGCGAGGGGGAATACATGTTTTATAAACTTAGAACACAAGATTTTTATGGTATGCTTGTCCCTCTTTGAATGGGCCCGTGGTTGCCTTTAAATTGCATTAAGTGATTGCCATTGTTAAAGCCTCAATTATGGACCGTTAATTAACCTATGATGGGTTAACCGCTAGTACAATTAATAGATCTATGTGGGAAGCCGCCCCGGTTCAGTTTGTGTGGACTTGTCACAGAAGCTTAGGCCCGACCTCCACACTGTTTGAACATATTGTATTGAGAAGTCAGGTATACGGCAATGTACCAATAATCTGGAGGTAACGACAATTAATAAATCTCTTGTCTTATTAGACCTAACGGAGTGTTTAAGGGCTCGGTTCCATGAGCTTGATGCAATTTATGCTATATACAATTATTATTGTTGATGCAAATTATTATTTGATGCAAATTATTATTTGATGCTCGTTAAGCATGCCACAAACTTATAATCTTTGCTTGTGTTCAAATTGATTACATAAACCTATAGATTCACTCGGCATTTTTGCTGATTGTTTTACTCACATGTATTTCAGGTAATCAAGAAGTGGAAGCTTGGAGGTCACGGGAATGAAGTTGTGCACTGCTTTTGTTGTTCAAACTCTTTGATTTATTTATCGTTCCATTTTTAAAACAAACTAATATGTTGTTTTAACTTATCTTTTGGTAACGATTACTTGGGACTACGCTACTCTGATGAATGTTTTAGGAACGATAAATTTGAAACGTCTCTTTTCGAGTCGTTCTTTATAAATTGTGTGTTTTTATACCATTGTTTAGCACCCAAAGATATATTCCGCTGCGTGTAAATTTAGGGGTGTTAAAGATTGGTACCAGAGCCATGAGTTATAGAGAACTAGGTCTTTATTTTAAAAACCTAAACTATAACTTTCAGTTTTTATTTTTCAAAGAGTCGGTGCACATGACTTCGCGTGACTTCAGGTTCAAGCTACTTCTGAGATTACAATTTTAGTATGCGTTATTACGTATACCTTATTGGCAAGTATTTATAAATAAATGCTATGATCTATTTATGGATATATATTTATATCTAGGATCCCATTATCGATATATATTTATGTCGTTAAACTTTTCGATAAAAGTTTATCATTTATTAATGATTAACTTAAATAAATACAACGAATTTTCATGATCTTTCTGTATTTATTTTTGAAGTATTTAAATTGTTTTTATTGAAAAATTTTATATTATGACCTTACATACCTTCATCTGCGTGTGCTATGTTCATTGTTTAACCCTTTGAGATATCTACAGATATCCAAATCGCTTTCCGGCTTTTTGTGCTTGGACGTCTTAAAACATAGTCTCTAGACCATTGTGTAGCTCAATGTGTCCTTGGAATAGACTAACCGCTATTGTGTGAGTCACACATTTTGAAACACTTCCTATAATCGTGTGGAATAATATCATGGTTTTTCATAATATTTTGTTGATTTTTATCACCGTTTTACACGGCATGCGAAGATTTAAATCATTGACATTTATATGTATCGACTCCGTAGTGTATTGTTCGCCTATATCTCTGTAACGTCATCGTCATTTTATAAATTATCGTCTAGATTATGGCGCTAGATTGGAATACGATTTCAGATCTATAAACTCGTATTATCCTCTTCCATTAACTTTCTTGCTTCCGCAGTGCAACCCGTTAATGTTCCATTCTTTTCTTGTTATGTGTTGTGTTTTTGGGTAATCGTGGCACCAAGGAGATTTGCCTACTTTGCACCTTGAAACTTAAATTATGAACGTCATTCACCGTTTTGCTTCCTAAATTTTGTGTTGGATACCTTGAAGCATCTTCTGTCATTCATTATGCTATATTTTTACTTGATGCTCACTATGAGAATTATTTTTCGTTGTTGTAAAATCCACAAGACATGTGTATAAACAGGTCAAAACTTAAAAGTAAAACATGCGTTATTAAAATAAAATACTCAAACCTGCACAGAACTTGCAGGGGTATTTTGGTCATTTTATATTGGGTTTCAGGTCTCGGGTAAAACTAGAAAGTCGTCTGAAACGTCATTTTTCATCAAAATACCTTAGACTCCGAGTTTTGGAGATGTCGTTTATCGGGTCAATTAATCGGCTCATATTTAAAAGTCAAATATGATAGAAAATTTGGAACATGGGTTTTAAACGTTTCTAAGCAGTTTTAAGTTCATTTGAGATCGTAAAATTTTAACGAATATTATTTTACAACTAATGAATACTAGTTTCATGTGAAAATGTTTAAAAATAGAAACATTACAAGATTAGCAATTACCGGATTAATGGTGTAATTTGAAAACGAATAATATACTTTCTTAAAAACATGTTGTGTCGAGTATCTTACATAGAATACACATATGGATTCATTTATTCTTTTTATATATATGAATCATTGTCATTCGATGTTATCTTATTTTTATTTTCTTCTAACCTTCAACTGATTTGGGTTGAGTTTTGAAGTTTTGCCTTCACATTCTTCATCGACATTCTCATCACGTGTCTCATGGCATTTCCGTCTAAACCTTAAAACCTTTTGAAACCTTAACAATTTGTAACCATTTCATTGGTTGTTTTATAAGCTACTTTTTGCCACTTTTTGCAAAACTTTGGCTACTTTATACGTTGTCATAATGTCACCTTATAAATAAATCTGATATTGTTTTACGATTATTTTCACCAATTGTTTTTACTTTGGTCTTATAAAATACTTTTCGTAACATTAAAAGATGCTTATTGAGTATCTCACAAATTACTTGTATCCTATAAATTTATAACCTATTTTTAAATTCCATTTTACAAATAGCATGGTTTATATATAAACATAAGGAACGTAATACTCTTAGACGAAATGAAGCACTGCATTGCTAGCTCTAAATTATACATGGCCTGATCACCTATGTCTAATTTAGAAGGATCCATGCTAGGCTGAATGGTAGTCACCTTAAAAATCTTGATAATAATCTACTTTTTACTTGTATTTATGATAAAGATAAATAAAATGAAATAAAGTGAAAAGAAGTTTTGAAAACCTTTATATTTTATGCAAGTAGCGCAATTTCTATGCATCCGCATATGTTTTCTTACCTTCTCTTGAACGAATTACGAGCTTGCGAATACGTTTTTACTCGACGGTCGTTTTTCTACTTGTTACTTCATTTTTTTTGGGTAAAGGGGACTATCCCCGGTAAAAGATATATTACGCCAAAAAACATTGAAGTACAACAGATGTAGGTGAGGTCCTATCATCTCAGCCCGTTACATGGGCACAACCATGCACACAAAACACTGTGCAACAACTAAATACCCTATCATAAGAGTGACATGCCACTCTTATGACTACTAAACTATATTGGAATAGTACAAGCAGACAAAATATAAGATATGAACCTCTTGCTTCCAACATAGACAATAATTCCAATCCCTCTCTCAGCTGAACCATAGTAAACGAAAACATGTGCCGTTCAATAGAGCAGCATCTTTAAGCATCCTGATATTAACTAAGGCTGCGACGACACCGGTCACTAACAGCTTCAAAGAGGAACTACATCTACAATATTCACAATGTGAATATTATAAGAACCAATACATGATGATAAATACGTCCTTGCCCTTTAACAAAATCGTCTAAATATCTCGGCAGAAGACCCATTACCATAGATCCCAGCTAAGCAGCCTCCACCTGCAAGCAAATGACCATTCTCTCTAAACCCACAACTCGACATAAGCACAAACCACGACCAAACATACAAGTAGTATGGTTTCGAATCACCCAACCCCAATACAGTACAAGTGACGTGAATAAAACACCTCACGCTCCAGCAATAGCAAAAAACAAGAGCACTAAAACCACGGATAGAACTCTGATCTAGTACGTATAGCTATACCAGAACCTGTGCTTGAGTGACATAATCGAAACCCTAATGCCTTGATGATGATCAGGCACAATCACCATCAACATAGAGGATACAACAGAACCTGCAGTATAGCAGCCCTTTGTAATGTCCCGTCAACGAAAACCATAGGAAATATTCAATCCGATCTAAACCCTAATATGAAACTAGGGTTTGTGGTTTCGCTAAGATGCCCAAGAAACTAGCAGACTCCAAAAGAAAGAAACAATATGAACCCTTATATGACTGATTCGGAACCCTAGAGCATCTAATCATACAATACAAGGTGGAGCCGCCGTACAAATCACAAAACCATCATCACTACCCATTGATAAGATGGGTAATCGGTGGTATATGGAGATCCCATAAGATAATAAATAAAGCTCTGGCCACCACCTTCTTAGAATAGAAACACAACCCTATATTCGTATTGCATACCCAAGAACAATAAGCATCGTTAATAGGTAGAGAGGACGATTTTAGGGTTGGTTTATGGCCGGAAATAATAGAAGAAGATGGCGGCCGGGAATCTCCATCTGTTACTTCATTTTGTCTTATAACTGATTTCTTTTGACCGTTCTTCTAATTACTGACAGTTGATAAATGAGTTGAAAGTCTCGATGTTTTATCCTTCCTTCTCGTCCAATGTTCTTTATGCGATTTTGTAGATCTTCGAAATGTCTCCGCACGTGAATAATGAATTATCACTAGAGTGATTTTCGTATATCCGGGATGACGTCCGTCACTCTCGTTTGTCTCGAAATCCACTCTTGTGAACCGTGCTTTGACTTCTCTCTTTAAACACTAACATCGTTCATTTGATTTGTTTTAATTACAAGTGATTATTAGGATTTTTCTTTTATTAAAATTTTTGTATGTAACTTATTTCCGATCATGTATCGATCACCGCTAAGTTAACGAGCTGATGTTGGTGAACCACCGACTGCACTAACAAAATTGACAACTTGTTTAATCTATTAATTCTTATCGTCGTCCCATCAACGCCTTTATTTTATTATTCTCTTTAAGAATCCATACGACATTTGCTTCGTCCCCTTTTGTACCGTTGATTTCATACTAATTGTTGACTATTATTTCCATTCGTATTCGTTTGTTATCTTGTCACATTTTGAAACCCGAATATATCCCATGTTTATTTTGAAATAATAAACACCTTTATGTATTTCTACAACGTATTATAAAATTTTCATGGAACTTTTATACATTTTCCAATGATTTTCAATAATCGAAATAACTATCATAAGAAAAAGGTCAAATTTATACATCATATTTTGTATAACTAAAACTAATGTTTAAAATGAAATTATGTTCTATCTATTGAACTAATAGACTTATCATAATTTACTTTAAATGTAATGAATTTACCGGTTTAATTTATATTCCTAATAGTGATTTAATTTGGAAATTATATTTTCTAATTGTAACCATCAATATGAGTTTAATTAATAAATTCATGTCATTCTTTCAAAGTTTCTTAATACAACCAAAATAAATTATGAAGCTATTTAACTTCTATTTTTAATATATCATCTTTATCAAGAAGGTACCTCAACTGAGTTTTAAGGTAATACAAATCCAGGACGGATAATTGTGACAAACGTTATTCTAATGTTAATATTTAATTCATTATTCGGCCTCATTTTCTTAGTATTGTGAATTATTATGTTTTACGGTTACGTGAGTCGAGATCCCTCGTCGATCGTCAACCTTAAATCATTTTACCACATCTTGTCCGTTTATGCGTTTATTGAATTCATTTTAATCTCGTCTTGTTCCTCGTATTGAAGATCACTATTTTATTCTGAGTTTAAAATGAATCTCGGGAAGCAGTGTATAAGAAGAAACGATAAGTGTCACCAGGATTTATGCGTGTGCTTGTGGAATGATTGAGGACCAAATCTCTTAATGAATGGAGTTAAAAAATTTGTTACAACCTCAAGGAGTATGTTGAAGCCGACACCGCAAGTGGAGAGACTCTGGAGATCAAGTGGTTATTATCAAGGGTGCGTTCAAGGTTTTCTCGATGATTAACGATGGAGATCTATACTCGATGTTTATATTCGACCTTTTCTCTTATGTACTTGTATGGTGTGTGATCTAGTCAAATGATCGTAAGTTGTGAGAACTTGAGACGGCATCATCCGATGACGTCCGATCATGTAGAACACATATTATGTAATATCTTTTTGACTTTCAACGACGATGTTTATTGAGACTTTAATGCGCGTTGGCGAAAGTGAGATGGTGTCTTTGTATTATCTTTTGAGTAGGGACCCGTGTGTGAGCACCCTCCGATGACGAAAATGTTTTTCTTGTTAGTTATTTTTGATGTGTGTCCATGGCTATTTGGCCGATGGATATCCTTTAATTTGCAACCTTCCTTTTAACTGGACTTACCCGAAAATCCTGTCATCTATTCTTGTCGTCGAATGAGCTTCGTGTGATTCATAAAACTTTCATGTGTCGAGCCTGATGGGTGACTGGTGAATAAGAATTTATTTATTCCTTTTTGGTGAGATACAACTTGACGACAAGTTGCGTTTTGTAAAAGAACCAGTGGAGATCGTGGATCGAGATACACGTGGGAACATGAGGACTTATTATTAAGGAATGTCGTCATCCTTCCGGGTAGTGA
Source organism: Glebionis coronaria (assembly GCA_025667525.1). Classification (NCBI taxonomy): domain Eukaryota; kingdom Viridiplantae; phylum Streptophyta; class Magnoliopsida; order Asterales; family Asteraceae; genus Glebionis; species Glebionis coronaria. The sequence goes on along the minus strand of JANFOE010001166.1, from coordinate 519,706 downwards.
ACAACTCGAGTATGAGGAGAGTTGAGCGCCAGGACGTCGCTCCCTTAAGGTGGTGAGGATGTAAAACCCGTAAAAATAAGGTCATAATTTAATTCTATTTTCAATTATTTTAAAGTATTTTATAACGTTAAATACTATTATGCTTAACGGTTTAAGTTGAAACCGATATTAAATATTATATTTTAATATTTTGACGAGTAACGAGGACTACTAGTGATCGCGATACCGACGGATGCCAAAAATTTTATATTTCATTATCGATCGTTTCGATATTTAATACTTTCGGCGATATCGTTTTAATTACGTATCGAGTCGTTATATTATTATTTTTCGTGTGCGTTTAAACTTTTAAAAAGTATTTTTACGAAACCCGAGTCTCGTAAATATTTTAAAATTTACAATTTACATTTTCTACCCTTTTTGGGTAAAGGGACTAATCCCGGTAAAATATATTAACCCAACCAATAAGCACAATGGAATACGGCAGAAATACCGTATTAACCTCAAGCAAAGCTTGAACACTAGATCATATGACACACCATAGATCTTACCCTATTACAAAACCAATCACACCTATAGGGAAAAACCACCTACAAGTGCAAAGACAAATGATACAACCAATCATAAGGAAACTAAAATAGAATCTGATAATCGCCATCTTAGGATCATATGATTCACACTTCGAGATTGCTTCCAACGAACCGACATAAGCTTAAGCCGAATCTCATTCTTCACAACGTCTATAACTTGACCTGGAGACCTCTTGACCGCTTTGAATAACCGATTATTGCGCTCGGTCCAAACATGATAGGCAGTCACCGCTAATGCAATCTTTGCAATAACACTCCTCGAATTTTTAAGCTTGGCAAAAGGAATAATATCATTCAAAATACGATCAAACTCATACCCTGAATCGGAGAGACCCGCCAACACCTTTATATCATTCCAAATCTGCCTAGCAAACGCACACTCAAAGAACAAGTGCTCGTGCGAATCAGGACAGTCGCCACACAACGAGCATTTGACCACCAAAGTATCAACATGGTCCCATGCTTTTAACCTGTCTTGAGTCTTCAAACGACGCTTGATAATCAGCCAAATCAACATAGCATGCTTCGGAATGGAACCAGCAAACCAAACAACATATCTCCATGGAACCTTGTTGCTACGCGGCCTTAAATCATTCCAAACGACACTAGTTGAGAACTCTTGAACAGCTCCCATAATATCCCTCCATCTAATGCTATCCGGACGATCACATAAAATAGGATCAGGAATCGACGAAAGCAACGGGTACTTGTGGCACCACCCATCCGACCATTCAAGATGGCCATTAATCACCAAGTCACTCACCTTAGAATGTTTGTAAAAACCTCCACGATGAATATCACGCCAGGTTATAATCCTAGAAAGAGGGCTGACCTCACACCAATTGTCGTGCCACACAAGAATATTATTACCATTCCCAATTTTATGCCAAATGAATTCTCGAATAATAGGCCGTAATTGAAGAATCTTGCGCCAACACCACGTTAAACTCCCACGCAACGGAACATCCCAAAAACTTCGATGACGAAGCTTATAGGCATGAATCCACTGAACCCACATAGAGTCCTTGCGAATAATGAGATTCCAAATATGCCTAACCATGAGAGCTTGATTAAAAGAATCCAAACGACGAATCCCCAAACCACCTTCTGATTTAGGGAGGCAAACAACCTCCCATGAAACCATAGCCTTACCTTTGCACGAACCAGAATGAGACCAAAGGAAATTACGAAGAATTTGCTCGATTTCATGTAAAACTCGAGTAGGAAGAATAAACACCGACACCCAAAACACATGAAGCGAACTGAGAACCAACTGAATTAATTGAACACGACCAGCCCTGGATAAAACTTTATGTTTCCAATCATCAATTCTATCATGAACTTTCTGAATAAGCTCATTACAATCCCGATACACTAACCGCGAAGAGATCAAAGGAACTCCCAAGTATTTAACAGGAAGCTTACCTTCTTCAAACGGAAGAATTTGAAGGATAGACCTTTTAACATGAGGGACCACATTACAAAAATAAGCGGTGCTCTTCGGTAAACTTGGAACAAGCCCCGACATCGTTTTAAACTCTTCCAAAGTGTCCATAATCACTTGCGCAGAATGGACATCACCATGGGCAAACAGAAACAAGTCGTCAGCAAAACAAAGGTTAACAAGCTCCAATCTCGAACAATATCTATGATATGTAAATGAATCAGACTCTCGAACCCTTTTAAACTATTTTATTCCATTTTGGACCAAAACTATCACATATTGGCAAAAGTAGCCCTTGGAGCACTATATTAAAAGCTTAAACAAACACACACACACACACACACACATTTTCCACTCAAAAATTTCTCTCATCCTCTCTTTCTCTCTCTATTAAGCCGAAACACCACCCACCACCCCAAATCCATACATTTTCAATTCTTACTTGAGTTTGAGGATGAATTAAGCTAAACCAAAGCTAGACACATTCTTAGAATTGATCAAGGATCACATTGGTGTAATAATTTTACACATGCAAGGCATTTTTATTTTCTTGATGTTGGTAGGTAGAAACCATGATCATGCATGGTGTCCTTGGCATGATCCATGGTGTTCTTGCTAAAAACTTTGTTAAAAACTTCATTTTGATTCAAAGGTTTTTAATTTTATGATGATTTGGATGTTATGGTTCATATATGTTGATGTTAGGGTATAGAATGAACATTTTTTTTTTTTTTTAACTTTAACCTATAACCCTAGTTTTCTCTCTCTCCTATGGAGATTCCCGGCCGCCATCTTCTTCTATTATTTCCGGCCATAAACCAACCCTAAAATCGTCCTCTCTACCTATTAACGATGCTTATTGTTCTTGGGTATGCAATACGAATATAGGGTTGTGTTTCTATTCTAAGAAGGTGGTGGCCAGAGCTTTATTTATTATCTTATGGGATCTCCATATACCACCGATTACCCATCTTATCAATGGGTAGTGATGATGGTTTTGTGATTTGTACGGCGGCTCCACCTTGTATTGTATGATTTGATGCTCTAGGGTTCCGAATCAGTCATATAAGGGTTCATATTGTTTCTTTCTTTTGGAGTCTGCTAGTTTCTTGGGCATCTTAGCGAAACCACAAACCCTAGTTTCATATTAGGGTTTAGATCGGATTGAATATTTCCTATGGTTTTCGTTGACGGGACATTACAAAGGGCTGCTATACTGCAGGTTCTGTTGTATCCTCTATGTTGATGGTGATTGTGCCTGATCATCATCAAGGCATTAGGGTTTCGATTATGTCACTCAAGCACAGGTTCTGGTATAGCTATACGTACTAGATCAGAGTTCTATCCGTGGTTTTAGTGCTCTTGTTTTTTGCTATTGCTGGAGCGTGAGGTGTTTTATTCACGTCACTTGTACTGTATTGGGGTTGGGTGATTCGAAACCATACTACTTGTATGTTTGGTCGTGGTTTGTGCTTATGTCGAGTTGTGGGTTTAGAGAGAATGGTCATTTGCTTGCAGGTGGAGGCTGCTTAGCTGGGATCTATGGTAATGGGTCTTCTGCCGAGATATTTAGACGATTTTGTTAAAGGGCAAGGACGTATTTATCATCATGTATTGGTTCTTATAATATTCACATTGTGAATATTGTAGATGTAGTTCCTCTTTGAAGCTGTTAGTGACCGGTGTCGTCGCAGCCTTAGTTAATATCAGGATGCTTAAAGATGCTGCTCTATTGAACGGCACATGTTTTCGTTTACTATGGTTCAGCTGAGAGAGGGATTGGAATTATTGTCTATGTTGGAAGCAAGAGGTTCATATCTTATATTTTGTCTGCTTGTACTATTCCAATATAGTTTAGTAGTCATAAGAGTGGCATGTCACTCTTATGATAGGGTATTTAGTTGTTGCACAGTGTTTTGTGTGCATGGTTGTGCCCATGTAACGGGCTGAGATGATAGGACCTCACCTACATCTGTTGTACTTCAATGTTTTTTGGCGTAATATATCTTTTACCGGGGATAGTCCCCTTTACCCAAAAAAAAATGGTGATTTTATACAAGTTTTTAATAGTCATTTTATAACAGTAAGTAAACTGTAAAATCCGAATTTTTATGTTTTGAAAATGGCTTAACTTATAGCCTAGGATTGTAGATAATTTATTAGCTTCGATTTGATATAAGGTAGAGCTTCTAGCTCCAAACGAGCGCGAAGTTATGATGTTTTGAATGATCGTGTACCGGGAGACGAGTATCGACACTACAAATAGTTGTTGTCGATATTTGGATCGATCTCGGGGACTCTAAATGGAAGTTTTGAAATAAGTAACCTACTTATAATGAGGTGTTTACCTTAGAGGTTAGGTTTAATTTAAAACCCGAGTGTCGGTTTTGTAAACGGAGTCGTTTAAATAAGTTAAAACGGTTGTATGAAAAATTAACGTAAATCTGTCCGGATTTTGTAGTTTGAAAATGAGTCGGGTAAAGGACTTTAAAAGTAATTTCATTTGATAAACTTGTAGGAGGACTTTCTATATATAGTAAGTTAGTTTATCGAGTTGTTTCATAAACGGTTGACAAGTTTAAAAAGGGGTAAATAAGCTAGTACATGTAGTATGTGCCGGCGGACTTTGTTAAAAGTGTAAAATGGTAAAGTAAATGAGTAGTAAAGTATAATGAAGTTATTTATATCGTTTACTCTCGAGTGTATTGTGTTTTTATGAGTTTGAGTTTGACGTTGTTATGTATGATTTATTTCTCGAGTCTATTATTAATGTACGCACCTTATTTGCTAGGTTGCGGTTGTCGTGTTTATCGGGCATTTACTATCGTCGGCGATCGTCTTCAACTACTATAAGTACTAAGGTGAGTCTATAGCCTCGTTTGAGCTCATTCAAATATTTTTAAAACCCGCGAGGGGGAATACATGTTTTATAAACTTAGAACACAAGATTTTTATGGTATGCTTGTCCCTCTTTGAATGGACCCGTGGTTGCCTTTAAATTGCATTAAGTGATTGCCATTGTTAAAGCCTCAATTGTGGACCGTTAATTAATCTATGATGGGTTAACCGCTAGTACAATTAATATATCTATGGGGGAAGCCGCCTCGGTTCAGTTTGTGTGGACTTGTCACAAAAGCTTAGGCCCGACCTCCACACTGTTTGAACATATTGTATTGAGAAGTCAGGTATACGGCAATGTACCAATAATCTGGAGGTAACGACAATTAATAAATCTTTTGTCTTATTAGACCTAACGGAGTGTTTAAAGGCTCGGTTCCATAAGCTTGATGCAATTTATGCTATATACAGTTATTATTGTTGATGCAAATTATTATTTGATGCTTGTTAAGCATGCCACAAACTTATAATCCTTGCTTGTGTTAAAATTGATTACATAAACCTATAGATTCACTCAGCATTTTTGCTGATTGTTTTACTCACATGTATTTCAGGTAATCAAGAAGTGGAAGCTTGGAGGTCACGGGAATGAAGTTGTGCACTGCTTTTGTTGTTCAAACTCTTTGATTTATTTATCGTTCCATTTTTAAAACAAACTAATATGTTGTTTTAACTTATCTTTTGGTAACGATTACTTGGGACTACGCTACTCTGATGAATGTTTTAGGAACGATAAATTGGAAACGTCTCTTTTCGAGTCGTTCTTTATAAATTGTGTGTTTTTATACCATTGTTCCAAAGATATATTCCGCTGCGTGTAAATTTGGGGGTGTTAAATTTATTCATACCCTTTTGCAAATGTTTTTAAACAAATAACAAAAACCTAAAAAACGATTAAAAATAAAAATACATGGATCCTTATTGGGGCTGCTAGCAGCCAAGGTATTGGTCTATGCCAACTATGCGATATCTCAAGGAGAATATCGTCTAGAACTCCCGTCGTCTCTTAAATCATTCCTTGTAGGGCCAGATATCGATTCCGCATAGCCATACATACTAATCCTAGTTTGTGAGGAACCTTTGCTCGCCTGACCGCGCTGCTTCATGCTTCGTGCTGCTTCATGCTTCGTGCTGCTAGTAGTACGCCCATACGAAGCCGCTGTCGCTTAGCGAGTGAAGTTATCCTTGCTACGGGGACAACTGCTCCCCTGCGCTGCTGTTGATGGTTACCTCTAGTCGGGAGCAGCTTTACCGCGTGTCGGGCCATATTTCCAATTGACGTTGCTAAGGAACCTAGAGCACGTCCCAGCTTTGAGAATAACCCCCCTTCTACTGCACCTTTGGTTGAGAGTGGGCCAATAACCATGTTAGAATTCGTCCGACGTCTTGAGTCCGCTTGGTATTTCTGACAAAGCGCCACTCTTTTGCGCGCATGTTTGTGTGAAAATGGCCAAAAGTACCCTGAGCGAGTGATTTCCTCCACCATAGTGACCGAACCGCGAGGACACACTCTTTTATGCGCGGCTTCTACTACTGCCCGCGCCTGATCTGGTGCTAAGCATTGCAACATCTGACCTTTGCCTGTTTGCCTATACAGTGTCCCTTTGACAATTTGAAAATGGCTAGCTCGCACCTGTATTTTCTTAGCCTTCCTTCTGCTGCTTGGCAATTTGTTATGGGACAAAAACTTTCGAATGGGTATCATCCATGTTGGTGACTCCATGTTCGCACTCACATTTTTATGCAAGATAAAATCGACGAGAACGTGACCAAAAGGCTTATTCATGTTTACAATGGAAAGTTGGTCCATGTCCACTGATATTTCATCTTCCTCTTCTTCAACCCTTCGTATAGCAAACTCTACAAACCGTGCCGTCATGTCTCGTATCTTTTCCGTATACTCGATTAGCACCCGCCCTCGTGGCTCGCATGACCCATTGACTCTACTTGCCACCATAGGGTTGTAGGTGTAGGCCACCAGGCGCTTTATGTCCATTCTTAGCGCTAACCTAAGACCTGCTATGAGGGCTTCGAAGTCTGCTTCCATGCTGGTATTGGGGAAGTCAAACAGTAATACGTACGTTATTTTTATGTCGCCCTGGTTTGTGAGGATGAACCCTGCATCTGGCCCCCTTCTCCTACGAAGCCAGTCGAGAAAAGGACCCATGAGAGTCCTGGCAGCGATTCAGCGCGCACAGATATGCTTGGCGCCTTGGATTCCTCCGAGACACGCCTCCTTCTGTTCATCTGTGGACTGGGCTCTATATTATGTTGACACCTGTCTGCCTGCTTCCTTTTAGTGCTGGTGCTAGAAGTACTGTTACCTCCTTCGATTGTGTCTATATTACGGATGGAAACTACTCCATTTTGCACTGGGAATTTGAACATACCGTGTGCCGTGAAAGGTACTGCGCGCAGTGTCTTTAGCGCCGACTGTCTGATTATCCCGTTGAACAAGGATTGAGACCGCATGATAGGTGTGAAAACGCCCGTCCTTTTACCACATAATAATAATAATAAACAATCCAAAACGTATATTTAATGTCGTAAAAGTCAGAATTATGCGTGGTTTGTGTTTTTATTGTGTTTTAGGACCAAAAGATGAAAAAGGAAGAAAACACGGGCTTTCACGGACTTTTATCGAATAAAAAGACAAAAGACAAAGTCAAAAGATCAAGAGTGCAAAAAGAACGGAAGTCCAAGACCTATTCTGAAGATTTATCGAAGAAAAAGTCTAAAGACGGAAGTTTAACGAAGTCGAAGAACCAAATCTAATAAAAGAAGAAAATTAGAAGACGAGTTCAATTTCTATCGACAAATCCCAAGACAACATCGAAAAAGACAAAGAATTTAAATCAAGTCGAGACGAGAAGAAAAGAAAGAAGAAAACAACTCCTTCCACTTCCTCCTATAAATACCTCCTAATATGTCATTAGGAGGTAGTAGTTAATTAGTAGTTTTTAGTTTTTTAGGAGTAGCTTAATATTACTTTCTCTCTCTAGTTTATCTTTATATGTTTTAAGCTTTTACATTAATCTTGTATTTGAATCTTAATCATCATTAATCCAAGCTTTTTCAATAATCATTCTCATTCTTCCTTTCTTTTTAATCTTGTTATGATTTTATTAATCATGTAGTTTAATCTTATGCTTTTTGTTTGATTGATGTTTTTTATTGGTTATGCTTATTGTTTTGATGTGTTTGATTGTTTTAGCTTATTGTGTTTAGTGCTTATTGGTTGATTTTGCTTATTTTGGATTAAGTGTTTTAATAGATTAATTTTATTAAAAGTTGATTTTTGATTATTAGTTTAATTAGTGTTTTTCAAGTTTTTGATTTGTGGTTTAATTAGCTTTTCTTAAAATTTGTTTAGATTAAGTTTTGGTTAATTGTTTATTTGATTTGTGATTATTTTTAGCTTATTTCAGTTTTCTATTACTGTTCGTTTCAGTTTACTATCTTCGGAAAAGGGTTTTAAATTCCGAAAATCACCCCTTTATCCGAAATAGTTCTATCCGAAAATCCTCTCATCAATTCATTTTATCCGAAGTTTTTAGTTTATCCGAAAATATTTGTTCTTTTTCCGAAATTTTTGCTTATTCCGAAAATAATGATTATTCCGAACTTTTTCTTTTTATCCGAAATTCTTTCTTTACCGAAATAACTGCTTTAACCGAAATTATTAGTTAATCCGAAGAATTTCCATTTTTCCGAATTTATGCCATTTTTCCGAAGAATTTAGTTTTTTCCGAAATTTTCCTTTTTTCCAAAAAAATTGATTTTATCCGAAATTAATGATTTTCCCGAATTTAGCTAGTTTTTCTGAAAATGTTGTTTTCTCTGAACTAGTTCCTATTTCCGAAATTTTCTTATTATTCCGAAAAATTTAATTTTTCCGAAGAACCCAGTTTATGCGAATTTAGGTTTTTATTCCGAAAATTTTAGTTTTTCTAAACAAGTTAGTTTAAAGTTTTATTTGATTTGATTTTATTTTCAGTTTTTTTTATTAAAGTTTTTATCTTTTATTATTAAATTTTCAAAGTCTTTAATTTTTAGGTTAATATTTGCAAGCTTTATTTTTGTTTTATTTTCCCTCTACTCAACGACATTTACATTTACCTATTTACATTTTGCTTTTAGTTTAAATTAGATAATCATTTTACTTTCTTTTCACCAAGAACGACTGAGTCACACGATTAATCCTTTTTCAATTCGAATCGAGACGAGACGATAACTTTTTATACTTCGGTAAAACCAAGTATTAAATGGCGCCGCTGCCAGCTCTTTTCGTGAAGATAAACGGTTTTTGTGAGAGACGCGTTGTATTTTGGGATCCGTTCACTTTTGAACGTTACTTTTCTTGTCAAATTTTTAAAATTCTTCAAAAATCCATAAAAATTAAAAATTTCAAAAATCCAAAAACATTTAAAAAATCATAAAAAGCATTTCTTTTTCAAAGATTTTGCACCAAAAATATTTTCTTTTCACGTTAACTTTATTTCTTCTATTTCTTTGTTTTTCTTTTCTTTTGTAGGTGTACGGGTACTTGTTCACGCAAAAGGAAGTCCATTCAAGCCGCTATTATTGATCCTCCTGTTCTAGAGCCTCCTGTTGTCAACACAATGGAGAACCGTCCAATGATCGAGCTCTTGCAATCACACGTCGAAGGCAACGATGATGCGATTGTGGTGCCGGGTATTGACGCCAACAACTTCGAGCTCAAGTCCGGTTTCATTCAAATGGTTTCCGCAACACCTTTCTTAGGTCGCACTCATGATGATCCACACGATCACATTAAAAGGTTCGTACACTTATCCAATACTGTTAAATACAATGGGGTTTCACAAGAGGCAATTCGTTTGCTCCTCTTTCGTTTCTCCCTCGAGGGACAAGCCCTGACTTGGCTTGATAAGGAACCACCCCAGAGTATTGTCACATGGAAGGACCTTGAGACCAAGTTTATCAATTACTTTTTTCCACCCTCACGTACTACCGCTTTGCGGAATGACATTATCAACTTTGAACAAAAGTACGGTGAGACATTTAGTGAATCTTGGGATCGTTTTAAGGAACTTTTAAAAAACTGTCCACAACATGGTTTTACAAAGGTACATAAAATTAATACTTTTTATAATGGATTAACTTTGAGTGACCAAGATTTACTAAATAGTGCCTCGGGGGGTAATATTCTTGTCAAGAATATGAATGAGGCTTTGGCTATTATTGAAAACAAGGCCAAAGTCCAAACCAAGAGTATTAGGGCTACTATGGCTAGTGCCAGTGAGAGTGACTTGACCAGTCATCTTAAAGAACTTACTTCAGCTGTAAAGCAACTTGTTCTAAGAGATCACCCTCCTAATCAACATGCCCATGCTCTCAATATTACTTGTGAAACTTGTGGTGGGCCACACTCTTATGCTAATTGTGATAAATCTTATGATCACTCTCACGGAGAAGTGTATGCTTACAACAACACCGAGAGAGTTCATTTCAAGCCTAATGTCGATGTTAATCACTTGTCTTATAAGTCGACCAATTACTTGGCTCCACCCGGTTTTCAACAAAGACCTCACCCACCCACCCATAACAACCAAGGGCCACCAAGAGCAAATGTTTAACAAAATGCTAATATGAGGGGCTACAATGCAAATCAAGGAGCTTATCCAATGCAAAACCAAGGCTTTCAAAACCAAGGTTTCAATCCTCAAGGTTTTCAACCATATAACCAATACCCAAACCAAGGTTTTCAACAACAAGGGTTCAATTTACCTCATCCTTACATGGACTTGATTCTACAAAAATTAACCGATCATGAGAAAACCATGAAGGAAATGCAAGAGTCTACTGATAGGAAATTCGTTCAAATGTTTCAAACCCTTCGTCCTCAAGGTGCTCTTCCTTCTACAACCGAAACAAACCTTAGAGCAAATTTGAGTGATATTACTACACGCAGTGGAGCAACTCTAGTAGTACCATCTATCCCTCCCCAAGTTACTCCATCTACACCTCCTCCACCTCCATTTATCCCTCCTACTTCCACGCCTAGTACTAGTTCTCCATTACCGTCTCCACCTCTCACGGAAGAAGTACCCAAGAAAAACCCTTCACCAACCCCACCTTCCACTTCTAAACCTTCTACTTCTCAACCCTCAACATCTCAAGCTTCACCTTCTACACCTACACCACCTAAACCCAACATCCCTTATCCTTCTTGGTTAGACAAGTGCAAATTGCTCACTAAAGAGGATGCTCAAGTTACCTCTTTTTTGAAGACGATCTCCCAAATGAATTTCAACATTAGCCTTGTTGAAGCACTTGTCCAAATGCCAAAATTTGTGAAAGCATTCAAGGAATTACTTAATAAGAAGGAAAAGATGGCTGAGTTTGTCAACACGCGCTTAAATGAAAACTGTTCTGCAGTCCTTCTTAAAGAACTTCCTAAAAAACTTGGAGATCCCGGTCGTTTTGTGTTGCCTTGAATTTTTAACAAAGTTGAAGAATTTACTACCTTAGCCGATCTCGAGGCAAGTATTAATTTGATGCCATTAAGTGTTTGGAAAAAGTTATCATTACCCGACCTTACACCAACAAAGATGATTCTTAAGCTAGCAAATCGAACTCTCGCTTACCCTGTTGGTATTGCCGAAGATGATTCCGTTAAAGTTGGTACCTTCACTTTTCCGGTTGATTTTGTTGTTGTTGATTATGAAATGGACCCTTGTATTTCTTTAATACTTGGATGACCATTCTTGAGAACCGGAAAAGCTTTAGTCGATGTTTCCGAAGGTGAATTAATCTTAAGGGTCAGGAATGATGCACAAGTCTTTAAGATGGGGAAGATTACAAGTAAATCAAATGGAAAAGAATTAGTGAAAATGATTAATATGCTTCAAGAAGAGCTTACTACTACTTTGGAAAGTATAAAGCTTGATGATTTTGTTGTATATGACAATCCTCTTTTCGAATCTTGCTATGATAATCCACTTTTCCAAGACAATGTGGATGATTCTAATGATTCTCTCTCCAATTTGGATCCCCCACCAATTTATGATTCTCCACCGATCTATGATGATTATGATGATGATTCTAGTTCTGATGGGGATGATTATGATGATTTTGCTTCAGAGTATAAAGACATGCCAACGTATGATGATTTTGATGATGTTGATACTCTTTCGAGTGATTCTTCAAATGATGACCTTGCTCCTACTTTTGATGATGATCATCCACCGAACACTCTTGATACTTTGGACAATTACTCATTTGAGGAAGATTTTGATACTTTTCTCAATACATACTTCCCCAATGAGCATGATTCTCCTCCTTTGGACTTTGATTTTGGTCTTTATCCTCCTTCGGATATTAAGAAACCCGCTTCAAAGGAGAAGAAACCGAAAGACACCAACATCCGCAGTACTTATGTTTTGACACCTCTCTATCCACCTTCTTCGGATGAGATTGTGCGATTTATGAGCGGATCTTCTTCAAATTCTACTGAGCCTGAGTCTTATTTTTCCCTAAAGGAAAAGGTGTTCGATCCGGGTATTACAATTCTTCAGCCATCTCAGTTTCCATCTGATGAAATAAAAGGAAAGATTTTTGGAACTTGTGGAGATATGCTTGCACTTCATCATACTTTCTACCATCGTGCTCAACAATTGCTTAAGGGAACCTCGCCTACTCTTCTTTGGCTTGTCTTGTTCACCTTAAGCTTGTGCTATTTGATGGACGAAAACCATGTATTTGATCCCGGTGGATGTTTTTTTAAGCTTCTTACCATTCTAATCAAGGCTGAGTCAGGCTCACGACTCGGTGAACAAAAACAAGCGCTTCTCGGGAGGCAACCCGAGTATCTATCCTTTTTATCCGTTTTTTATAATAAGTGTAGGGGGAGACCCTCGTATGTGTTTGTTGTTTTCTTTCTTATAATGTGCAGGGATTCGAGCTTTCAAAGATCCATTCTTGATGACTTTTGACGACCCGTGATTTTGTGTTCCCGTCTTCCCGGTTCTATCCTAAACTCTTTTGATTCACTATTTTATATTCTTCAATATTAAAATATGAACCACTTTAGTTGTCTCTTCTTTAGCAAGATTTAAACAACGTGCACAATGTCCTAAGTGTAGGGGAGTTTACTCCCACATGCTTAAACATTGAGGACAATGTTTATATTAAGTGTAGGGGGACTTCTATCGAAGTTAAGTGGGCTTTTCCTTGTATATGTCCTCATTTTAACCGGGAAATTTATTTTTCGACATTTTTTTCAAAATTTTTGATCTATTTTGGCCTATTGGTTTTTTCCTTTGTTATCATTATTTTTCTTTCGTTAGAATAAATTTTAATAAATGGTTTTAATAAGCTTAGATATCCTTGATATATTAGGCCCGTCATGAATCTTTTGACTCAACCCGAGTTTACTTCCTTAAGTTTACTCTAGCTAGTATCCTTAACGTGTTTAAGTCAAGTTTTGCTAGGCTTTTATATAGGGAACTTTAAAACGCAAAAGTCTTAACTCTTACGGGTCAAGAACAAGAACTTTTCTCAAGTTCCTATAATTGATCCTAGAAAGTCGTTTATCAAGGGAACTTTAAAATGCGAATTATAAACTTGAAAGAGTCTAAGAAGTTGTAAGATCCTATAGATGACTTGAAAACCCAAAACTTTGATTTAATAGGCTAAGCATCCACGAGTCTCATTCCTTGAGATTTTAAATTGTCGAGGACGAGAGATGATAGAGTCAATTATAAGTTTGGTATTCTTTCATGAATTTATGTGAGTTAATTATGAGCTTTTTCTCCCATCGCTTGTTAAGAAATTTAAGTACAATAAGTAAGGTTGAACGATTTGAAAAGTTACTTAGCTTCTAGCACAAGATCGTTTAAAAGTTGCTCGGTATTAATTAGACTTCATAGCCAAGGCATAACTTATTGAATCGTGATGCGAAGATTGGCGAGTCCAAAAAGGCCCTAACAAGGCATGAGGGCTACATTTTGTTGCTAAAGATTCAAAGTGATGTGAAGAATCATTTATCAAAAATCAATATGAAGGATCAAGACATACGACGAAAAGCAAATACTCCCCTAAAGATCATGGAGAAGTCTATCCTAAAAGACCTTAGCAAGGTATGAGGATAAATAGATCCAAGTCCTAAAAGGAGGCAGATCGTTGTATATCAAAATCCCAAATAAAGACTGGAGAAAAATGAAGAAGTCGTGGTCCAAGTTTGAAGAATCTCTAAAAAACTTCAAGTGAAGAAATTCCTATTATGAAGAGAAGACCATTATTTCATGAACGTCTCTCAAGATTCGAAGTATGAAGTCACTGCCAAATATCGGTCCGAGAAAGGTCTCAAATCGTGAAGCGAGTTATGCCAAGATATGAACTTTATGAGGTCTCAAGAAGCAGTTTTAAAAGATTTTGTCCTTTAGCTAACTATTGATTAAATCGTCCTACTTTATTTTCGGCCTAAATAAGCTATCGAAATAAGTCAACAATGCATCCTCGTGATCATTCAAGACAAGAATAAAATATAAGAGATACACCTAGGAATAAGGGAGTCTAAGTGAATAATTGGGCCACATGAGTGCGTGTTAGCTTACTAACTTATAATAACAATGATCTCGTTTTTAAGCTTGGTTTGGGGAACGTGAAACTTGAGGGTGATAAACATTCATGACAACCAAAGCCCTAATGTAAGTCTTCGATATCTCTACTTGTTTTCTTCTTTTAAATATTTTGTAATTTTCTATCTTTTTAAGTTTCTTAAATTCTTGTGTAAAATAAAGGCCAAGGTGGGTTAATTATGATGAAAATGTAAATCTTGCTTTGTAATTAATGCATTGCATGAGGGCATTGCAATGGTCAAGTGTAGGGGATTTGATAGGTGTGAAAACACCCATCCTTTTACCACTTAATCATAATAATAACGAAGCCAAAACGTATATTTAATGTCGTAAAAGTCGGAATTATGCGTGGTTTGTGTTTTTATTGTGTTTTAGGACCAAAAGATGAAAAAGGAAGAAAACACGGGCTTTCACGGACTTTTATCGAAGAAAAAGACAAAAGACAAAGTCAAAAGATCAAGAGTGCAAAAAGAACGGAAGTCCAAGACCTATTCTAAAGATTTATCGAAGAAAAAGTCTAAAGACGGAAGTTTAACGAAGTCGAAGAACCAAATCTAATAAAAGAAGAAAATTAGAAGACGAGTTCAATTTATATCGAAAAATCCCAAGACAACGTCGAAAAAGACAAATAATTTAAATCGAGTCGAGACGAGAAGAAAGAAAGAAGAAAACAACTCCTTCCACTTCCTCCTATAAATACCTCCTAATATGTCATTAGGAGGTAGTATTTAATTAGTAGTTTTTAGTTTTATTTATAGGAGTAGCTTAATATTACTTTCTCTCTCTAGTTTTTCTTTATATGTTTTAAGCTTTTACATTAATCTTGTATTTGAATCTTAATCATCTTTAATCCAAGCTTTTTCAATAATCATTCTCATTCTTCGTTTCTTTTTAATCTTGTTATGATTTTATTAATCATGTAGTTTAATCTTATGCTTATTGTTTAATTGATGTTTTTGATTGGTTAGGCTTATTGGTTTTGATGTGTTTGATTGTTTTAGCTTATTGTGTTTAGTGCTTATTGGTTGATTTTGCTTATTTTGGATTAAGTGTTTTAATAGATTAATTTTATTAAAAGTTGATTTTTAATTTTTAGTTTAATTAGTGTTTTTCATGTTTTTGATTTGTGGTTTAATTAGCTTTTCTTAAAATTTGTTTAGATTAAGTTTTGGCTAATTGCTTATTTGATTTGTGCTTATTTTTAGCTTATTTTAGTTTTCTCTGTTACTGTTCGTTTTAGATTACTATCTTCGGAAGAGGGTTTTAAATTCTGAAAATCACCCCTTTTTCCGAAATAGTTTTATCCGAAAATCCTCTCCTCAATTCATTTTATCCGAAGTTTTTAGTTTATCCGAAAATATTTGTTCTTTTTCCGAAATTTTTGCTTATTCCAAAAATAATGATTATTCCGAACTTTTTCTTTTTATCCGAAATTCTTTCTTTTCCGAAATAACTGCTTTATCCGAAATTATTAGTTAATCCGAAGAATTTCCATTTTTCCGAATTTATGCCATTTTTTCGAAGAATTTAGTTCTTTCCGAAGTTTTCCTTTTTTCCGAAAAATTGATTTTATCCGAAATTATTGATTTTCCCGAATTTATCTAGTTTTTCCGAAAATGTTGTTTTCTCTGAATTAGTTCCTTTTTCCTAAATTTTCTTATTATTCCGAAAAAGTTAATTTTCCGAAGAAACCAGTTTATCCGAATTTAGGTTTTTATTCCGAAAATTTTAGTTTTTCTAAACAAGTTAGTTTAAAGTTTTATTTGATTTGATTTTATTTTCAGTTTTATTTTTATTAAAGTTTTTAGCTTTTATCATTAAATTTTTAAAGTCTTTAATTTTTAGGTTAATATTTGCAAGCTTTATTTTTGTTTTATTTTCCCTTTACTCAACGACATTTACATTTACCTATTTACATTTTACTTTTAGTTTAAATTAGATAATCATTTTACTTTCTCTTCACCAAGAACGACTGAGTCACACGATTAATCCTTTTTCAATTCGAATCGAGACGAGACGATAACTTTTTATACTTGGGTAAAACCAAGTATTAGCGCACAACCATGAAGTCCATCCATACCGTCGCCGAGTGTTCCGCGTTCCTCATGGTCACCTATGTGCAGAGATGCCCCAGTGGTCGAGTCTTATCACCGCTAAACCCTGTGAGAATCTGTGCTCTCTCTTCTAGCTCCTTCCTTATTTCCCATGGCAACCATGCGAAGAAATGCTCGTATAATATGCTCGCTGCAGACTCCCCATCGACGCACATGCCTTCTATAGTGTGGTCGCCGAAGGCTATGTCAATCGTCAACGAGCCGACACTGTAGTCCGTATCCGAAAGGATGGGGAATGCTATTTTCTTATCGTGCGAAAATTCTACTACCACTCTTCTTTGCATGAAAGATTTTCCCTCTTTACCATGTATATGGTTATAGGTTTATCCTTCTGTTTTTTCACTTTGACCTTCTTCGCATCCGCGTTCTTTCTCCAATCCCTTATCAGGTGGTTCAGCTTTCCTGCCTTTACCAGGCTTTCAATGTGTCTTTTCAACTGAATACACTCATCCGTAGCATGCCCTTTATCATCATGGTACTCACAGTGCTTTGTGTTATCCCGCTTATCCACTGGTCCCAGCATTGGGCTAGGCTTTGGAAAGTTTGCCCCTTCTGATAGAAATATCACTCTAGAGGTTTTTTGCAGCGGGGTGAACTTGCTGTTGTTGTTGTTGCGCCCTTGCTTTGCCGCTCTTTGGAAGTCCAACGTGCGACTGATATTTTGCCCATATGTTTGTTTCTTGGGCCTATCTTGGTACTTGTAGCTTGATGCCATATGTCGGCTATCTGCTGCTGCGGTTTCTCCTTGAATAAACGCTCAGACCTTTTTTGTTACCCCGTCAAACGTTGTCGGGGTTCTGTCGTTCAACTTTTTTATTAGGTCTGGATTTGTGATGCCTGCAAGGAATCCAGAAATCTTTAGAATTTCTGGGCAATCCTTAATCTGGTTGCACTCGGATTTAAGGCGTTCCATGAAGTCCTCTAGGATCTCGTTATGCCTCTGCTTCACTCTTGCAAGTGTAACCGGACTTTTGTCATACTTCTTCTGTTGCACATAGTTCCTGCGGAACGCTCTTCGAAGTTCTTCAAACCCATGGATGCTCCTTCGCGGGAGACGGTCAAACCATGTCCGAGCGTTCCCGATGAGCGTCGAGTTGAACATATGGCACCATACGTCTTCTGGCCATTGCTCTATCCCTGCCTGTGATTCAAATACTTTCAGGTGATCATCCGGATCCGTCGTGCCGTCATAGGTCTTAACATTAGACGGCATGCATCTTTTCTTGTTATCCCTGAAAGTAGTTATGCGTTCTAAAAACGCGCTTCCTTTTTCTCGACGTCATGGCATGGTCCATTGATCTTCACCTTGTATCCTTGGCCTTTTTGGCGCCCTGCGGTGTTTTCTGTCGTAGTCAGAGGAGTCAAAATCCTCAGTGGATGAAGGAGAGGCCCTTTTACGGCGGGGGTGACAGTCGCTATGACTAGAATCCGAGGAACCTTCGCTCGACGAATTCCTCTTGCGCCTCCTTTCGGTGCTCTTACTCCTTTCCTGAACTCGCAGATCCTGAGATTCATCTCCTTCTAAGGGGCCTAGCCTTTTAAGGGCACCTTGTCTACTAGTAGGGTTAGGCCCTAGTCTGTCCTTCACGCTTGTGCGCCGATGGTTATTGACTGGTGTCATGAAACCATCCTCTTCTCCTGAGTCCCCGGAGCTATCTGAGGACGATGTGTCCTCAATGAGAGGCGCATCCGAAGTGGATGCTGTGTTCTCAGTCGCTCTTTGCTTCCTTCTCTATCGAAGTCTAAACTGATCCGAAGGTCTCTTGCTGGATTCTCCCTCATTTTCGCCCTCATAAGTTGGATTAGTGCCTCATAGTTTTCTGCGACATAATCGCTCATACTTTGCCTCGCCGCGGGGGAAGTTTTTGTCTCCACCTGCGGATCTATCACAACCCTTGCGTCCAGAGTTTCCATGCGACCTTGATTAGGGATCTCCTGAGAGGACGATGTGGTTCCGACCGTCTGTAGGGTCGGAGTGACCAGCAAAGAGAAACATACTTGCAGTCCTTTCCCCCCACGACTTGGGTTATTGGGCTCAAGGCTTGAGTAAGGACCTGTTGCCTTCTTGGATCCACCTTTGGGTGGGGGCGGGTTTACGCCGTTTTTCGTCATTGGCTAGAGTTTAGTTTGGGTCCCACAGATGGCGCCAACTTGTTGATGCAAAAGTTGGGGTAGACCGAGCCTAACCCAAATTAGGCTTAATTTGCGGTCTTGTGGACTCCAGCTCTCGCACCAAGTGAAACTTGCTTTAGGACCCTACGCACTAAACAGACACCGTTAGGCTTACCGTGGGTTTGTGACCCACGATTAGACTCCAGCGTGAGAGTAAGTAATCGGTTTGAGTATATTAGTGTTTAGGGTATTGTGTGTATCGTACCTTTGTGGAACCGAAGGGGTTCCTTTTATATTCGAGAGAGTCCAGGCTGGGCTCCCTGTTCTTGCGGCCTAAGGAAGAGATAATGACTCGAAATAGCTTGATCTTCATTATCCAACTAAGGCAAGTGTATATCCTTTTTCCTTAGGCAAATATAACTATAATATAAGTTATATTCGGTCTGATCCTGTCGCACTGCGACGATGACTTGGCTAAGTAATCAACCTCTAGTGTGAAAGTGGCTTACCGGGATTTATGGACCATGTGCGCACATCGCACAAGTATCCAATCCATTTCGGATGGATGCGGGTAGTACCCGTGAGTCGGGTTATCTAGCCCGACTAGGGATTATACGTCATCAGTATTAATGCACAATAGATAAATACTACGAACTATTTGAGCTAGAGAGAGAACTCACTATATTGGGGGTATAAGGAGAGTGTATTTCACATTCGAAATGAGAAGGCTCTTAAGTGCTTCGCGCCGCCTCGTTCCTTCGCTCCCTTGTGATTCTTTTGAATGTGATAGTAGCGAGTGGTGTGCCACCCAAGTAGTATTACTGATGTTCGTTTGCAAGTCTTAAATTTATATTACAAGGTTTAGACAAAACAAGGGACTAGAAGACAAACACGGGAAAGTATACCCTTTCGTTCGTAATATAGCTTTGTAGTGGTAAGCCAGGATCGTTTGCTGAGACTTAGTTTCGTTTTCGTAATCAAGATAATATTTGAAGAAAGAAATAGTTGAAATAATATCAATAGTAACAAGTATGACTAATATCGGATAGTTCGTATAAGTTCGCGATGATGATAATAATGATCGAGATATGTTTATGTAGGTAAAGAGTGATAATCCTTTTTCGTCAAAACGGCGTTTACACAATTTACTTGGGTTGATTCAAGACTTACGTTTATTTAAGCGACTAAGCTTAAAACAAGTTGCCAACGAGTTCAATATTTTATCAAGTTTCTAAGCGGATCTCTCCAACCAAAGATTCATGACAATAGACAAGTTCTAGAAAACTTATTATAACAATTTGCGTTTCTCAACGCCAAACTATCGTAACAAATCAACTTAGATAACATATGGTTTGTAGAACTAGGTGGTAAAATGGTTCTACAACATTAGCTTGAAATCATTTATAAAGGATCATATCATAGCATCATCACTAATTATAGTCACATACCCATATAGTCACAAATAGCTTAGCCTAACATAGTAATCAAAGTAACAATTGGAAAAGAGTAAGAGAACATCATACTTAGATTGGATTGAATAAACGAGTACACAAGTGTCACGATTGTATGGTTCCTCCAAGAATCGAAGAGTGGAATACTCTCGTTACAAGTATCTCCCAAAAGTGGATAATACTGAAAATTTACTAAGAAAGCTAAAATAATCGGGCTATGGAGTATTGAGAGAGAGAGAGGTGTGTAAAATGAGTGGAAATGGCCTCTATTTATAGTGCTGTCTGGGGTCAAATGTGCGCCGCACTTCTCCGAAAGTGCGCCGCACTTTGGAGACGTGAATGTGCGCTGTTGATCCCTTTGGTTGGATCTATATTCTGTTAAAAATTAGTATAGTAGTTTGTAATCAAACTAAAACACTTTGAGCACTCTTACTAATACTAAATAAGTTATGCGGAATCTAACTTATAAAGCACAGAAGAACAGAATTACTTTTAACTATTCGATTCTCTTATTAATCGACTTGAATGAGGTACATGAAAGACATTGTACCTATGTTCCTTTTATAGAGTAAGGAACCCTAGAAACCTTAGAATATTCTATAAAGATAACTATATCATAGACGATATATTATCAATATTCTAACTATTTAGGTATATCACATAAGATATACTCTAACTATAACTATGACATATCTTATACAATGATATATTCGTCCTAATCATCATAGCAGTACTTACTTTATAAGTAGCAGTACTTACTATGTACCGCGTTAATACTAACGGTACTTACATAACACTAACAGTACTTGAAGTACACTAACGGTACTTGACACTTAACAAATAATTCCCAACAATCTTCCCCTAAACAAGAATGATAACTTGTTGTCTTCTTGTTTCTCTTGTATTGGATGTATAAAAATACATGTCTTTAGTTTTTCCGTCATCCTTGGATTGAACTTGGTAATTTGTATTTGTATCCAACTGAATGTAGCCAAACACTTCAAATGTAGATCTTCTTCTGATAAGATAATCTTCAAACATCATGAATATCATCTTTGTCTTCAAAACAATGATCTTCTTGTGTCTTCTAAATATTCATTCATCTTTGCAGCATCAGTTATTGTCTTCTTGAGTTTAATCTTTTAACTCTGAATCATGAACCTTTCTCTTGATTTGATGAGACAAAACCTTCTAAGTATTTTTCTTTGAATACTTCTTTGCTTGCAATCTTCATACCTGAAATAAAACAGTTAACAACAAACACCAATCTGTATTGGCTTCATGATTTTTAGCAAATCACCAGCTATCAACGGATTTGATAAATTATTTACCAGTTAGTCGTACACTCTGGAATGGCCAATACTTTATTCATAAAGAATAAGGTGTAATAAAAACCTTACAATTTTTGGTAAATTGTCAACCATCAACGGGTTTGATGAAGTCTTTACCTAGTACCGTTTGTCTAGGACTAGCCAACTCTTTGTCTCGAAACAAGGTGAGTTAGAACCATATTGTTTTTAGCAAACTATCAGCTTTCAACGGATTTGATAAGTCTTTACCACAAACCGTTTGCTTATGGACTAGCCAGTTCTTATGTGTGTTAGACATGGTGAACTGAGAACCATTTGTGAAGTGTGACTGAAAGTCAAACACTTAAGGCTCTTTCTCAGCTACTTCCTCATCTTTCAAATCCTTGATTTGTTGTTTAACCATTCTGGTCAACTCCAAAGCATCAGCAGATTATTCTGTAACTTCCAATTGTTGTTCTAACATCCTTTCCAACAATTTTCTTTTGAAAGGGTAAGTTTTCTCTTGCAGCATATAGTATGTAACATCATCTACATCCAAAATATGCAATCCACATGACATGTAATATCTCCAGTAACTAGGAACCTGATTCTCTAATTCTTTCAACATTTCTTGATCATAGTTGTGTGGCTCATACATAAAGAGAAATTCCCAATATAATAGTGACACTTCAGTTTTACCTGCACTGGCTTCTTGAACTAACCTTGAAAGATCCTGAATATCTTGTCTGTCAAGAATGTGAAGAATATCCTCCAAAAGTCTGAATACTCTTGTTGTACCATCAGTTCTCTGAATTCCATGAGCTTCAAGTCCTTGATCTGTAGAGTAAATCCATTTAGCAATAGATGCTTTCTTTCCAAAAATCTCTGTATCAATACATTGATCTTCAAAATTTACAATCTTCAAGTACTTCTTTAAACTCTCATCATCATCACTATCCTATGCTGTTGTTTTAGCTTTCTTGGCTTTCTTCTTCGTCTTTGTTGACCTTTTCCTTTTAACACCCTTTGAAATTCCTTCAAGTTCTGTTGAACCCTTTTCCAAGTTTGTATGTACCGTCTCCTCAGTATGTACTGTTATATGTACTGTTGACTGTGTATGTACTGCTTGTACATTCTCAGTCTGAGCAATGTCTTGATTTTCAACTCTTGTATTCATTCTTTGAGCAGTCTCTTCCTCCCTTGAACTTACCTTCTCCTTTCTATTCTTCCTCACATTAGTGGTCTTGATAGGAGGAGATGTGTTTGTAGGTTCAACAGTACTTGGCTCAATTCTAGGAGCACTACCAAATTGTCTTTGTTGTTGCAGATGTCTCTTAAACTCTTCAACGACTTTTCTATCTGCTTCAGATCCAATCTCAACAAAATTCAATCCAGTCCTCTTACTTTGCTCATACAAAGTCTTGATTTCTTCAAAATTCTTCTTGACCAGCTGAATATGAGTAAATCCCTTAACTTTCTTAAGAAAATTCATCATCTGATTTCTAATCTACATAGTAGTTGGAGGCTTAATCTTTTCTTTTCTTCTCTTTTCAGCAAAGAATCTTTGTAGCTCCCTTACCAGATCATCAATCAATTTTGATTTCTCTTCTTCATCATATGCATCTCTCTCTTCAGCTATCAATGAGTCTGCAAGAAGCTCGCTTGCATGTATTTCAGCTTGAATCCTGTCATACTCTTGTATGTTCCATTCTTGCTGTATTCTTTTGGCTTCTTGTAAATTCTGCTTTGCTGTAAGTTTTTCCTGTAATTCATTTTCACAAATTTGTGCTTGCATTCTATAAGCAAATTCCTCATCATGGTCTATTTGATTAAATCTGTACATGCCTTTGTTTATATCATCATCTGAATCACTTTCATGTTCAGATTTTGATAATAATTGCTTCTTCCCCTTATCTTTTGGATCAATCTTAGGTAGCTTCTTCTTCAGCTTGGTAGCTTTATCCTCATTAGCTTGCTGTTGAATAACTATACCTTTAGTAGGGTGTGAAGCTTGAACCTTCTTACCTTGAATTTGATTCTTTTTGGTAAGAACTTCTTGTTGTGTCTTTTTTTCTGCCTCTGCTTGTTTAGTCTTCTTTCTTAAATCAAGCAGAAATTGGGCTAAAGTCTCATCTTCTCCAAAAGGAGTTTGACTTTCTAGTGAAGGATGATCACCGGCGGTACTTGCAATCGGCTTAGTTGGCTTAGCAGTACTTGGGTCTTCAACAATGTCAGCAGTACTTGCAGTCGGCTTAGTTGGCTTAGCAGTACTTGGATCTTCAACAATGTTGATTTCACCAGTATTAGACACACTTGTTTCTTCAATCACTTGTGTATCCCCAGATACTTTTTCTTCCATAGAAGTCATCATATCAAATTGCACTTCTTCAGTCTTATCTGATTTATTACTTTGTGGTGATGGAGCAAGAAACTGAACATTAATTTCCTCCAACTTCTCATCGAAAGCACTCCAATTTGTGTGAAGTGGTGATTGAGGTGATGGTTCTGGCTGAGTTACCAATGTTACATCAACTTGTGGCTCCTATTCTTGTTGCTGAATCTCCATATCTGAAGGTCCATCCACACCAGTCTCTAAACCAGTTCCATCTGCATAAGTCCCTATGACATCTGTATCCAATTCGAAATTGATGTCAATACCAGAGATCTTTGTCTGATTATCAAAAGAAGGTGGATGTCCTTTATAATTCCTCCCCTGTTTGGTTGCATTCAGTTGCCTTTTCTTGTGGTTCCTGAATCTTTGCTTCTTGATTGCAGCCTTCTAAATAGACCTATGTTGCCTCATCCAAGGTGACACTTTGTTCCTTAGCTTGATTAGGCTAGCTTCCAATTCAGCAATTTTCTTGTCTTGAACAAGCTTTTCTTTTTGCAATACCTGTACCTATTAGGAGAAACTTGTACACAAAGTAGTTAAATTTGCAACATCCACCACCTCTGGTGCTTGTGCTTGTGGTGAACCACTAGCAGCAATAGAAGCAGCAGGTGTGTGGATCATCTCATCAGTGTTTGGTGGAACACCAACATTGTGAGAAGAAGATTGTGAATCTTCTAGGGAATGGGAACTCTGGTGAGAAGGAGTTTGCTGAGAAGCACTAACATTGCTAGGTTCCTCACCTTCTTGATTGGCAGGTTTGGCTAACATATGAGCAAACAATGGTGTTATTGTTCCTGTAAAGGCATTGCCTTGTTTAGTCAAGAAAGAGAAAGTTCTCTTTGTGAATGTAGGAACATCCCATGTATCAGTTAACTCTGGTAGGTTAGGTATTTGGTCACTAACTAAAGTCTGAATGAATCTAGGATACATCAAAAACTTCTTAGTCCCTTCCAAATTCCTAGTCATGCCTTCAAAAATTAATTTTGAAAAGTTAAAAACCCTGTTATTTGCTAGACAAACACCAGCTGATGCCAATGCAGCAGGAATTTGATCAAAAGATGTACTTTTGGAACTTAAACAGTTAATAATAGCATGAAAAAGCAATTTCCATTGAGGTGAAAATAATGCTTTAAAGAAAGTAAGACTTTCCCTACCACCTCCATAGCCCATGGCTGCAAGGCCATCATGAATCTCTGTATTGTTAAGCATACTAAGTCCATTTTCATCATTTAATCTCAAACTTGCTCGTAGCAGTACCTCAGTTACATATATGTTTTTATGATTCACCCTAGCCTTAATGCAAGGTTGATCAAACCGAGTACCTAATACAGCAGTATTCCAAAATTGTTCAACAATGGAAATAGAGACAACTGGACTTACAGTGAGTGTAAAGCGAACATGACTTCGAGATAGGAAACCAAGCATTTCATGGAAACCAAGAGAGTCATCATTCGTAGCAAGATTCGCAACTAAATTATGCTTAGAGATTACTTGTAAAGCAGCCATTAGTATTTTTGATGATCGAAAGATTAGAGAGAAGGTTATAGAATCAAGAGATAAAAATAAAAGATTAGGTGAATCAAATGTGTAATTGGGGTAAGTATTTAAGTAAATAACAAACCCAAGCGCGAAGAAACCGCCAAATTTACAAAAGAGACCCTTAACGGTACAACGGACATGTAGCGGTACATGGAACATAAACGGTACTTGGATTTGTGCTAGCGGTACTTGGATTGACAACGGTACCTCACACTTCTGACCAGTTCATGCTTTCCACTAACAATGTAACCTCTTTTTATCTTTTTCCATTAACCTGCAATCATATCAAAAACACAAAACATAGACTATACAATAAAAATTATAAAAAAAACTTGTACAGCTATTACCTCCCTCAACATATGCAGCATGTTATTGGTTAAGCATTCCAATGTGTGGCACCAAGAATTCGAATCTCTTTGCTTCAAATGCCTTGGTCAACAAATCAGCTACATTGTTGTCTGTATGAATCTTCAAGACTTGAATAAGCTTTTTATCATAAGCATCTCTTATAAAGTGATGTCTTATTTCAATATGCTTGGTCTTAGAGTGAAATACTGGATTCTTGACAATGCATATAGTACTTTCATTATCAATGTAAATCTTGGTGTTCATGAAGTTAAACCCATAGTCCAACAATTGATTCTGAATCCAAAGTACTTGTCCACAGCAATGAGCAGCAGCTACATATTCAGCTTCGGTTATAGAAGTAGCAAAAATGGTTTGCTTCTTACACTGCCATGATATGAGTCTTCTACCTAGGAATTGACAACCTCCTGTTGTGGATTTCCTATCACGATTAGCTCCAGCATAATCACTATCTGAGTAAGCTTCCAATTTAAAGGTGGAATCTCTAGGATACCATAATCCTACATTGGGTTGACTTTTAAGATATTTAAAAATCTTCTTCACAGCATGCAGATGTGACACCTTTAGATGAACTTGGAACCTTGAACAGGCACACACAGCAAACATTATATCTGGTCTTGAAGCAGTAAGATACATCAATGAACCAATCATTGATCTGTATAGATGAATGTCAACATCTTCTCCATGTTCATCTTTTGATAGAGACTTCTTGGCTTCAAAAGGTGTGCTTGTACTCCTTGTATCCATACATGAAAATTTCCTCAAGATTTCAGCAACATATTTATCTTGGCTGATAAATATTCCATCTTTCCTTTGTTTGACTTGCAGTCCCAAAAAGATAGTTCTCCCATAGAACTCATTTGAAATCTTCCTTTCATCAAAACTTCAAACTCTTCACACCATGTCTTCTTGGTAGAACCAAAAATGATGTCATCAACATAAACTTGAACTAGAATGATGTCCTTAGCATTCTTCTTGATTAACAGAGTTTTATCAATGTTTCCTCTCCTATATCTATGTTCTAACAGAAAATTGGATAAGGTTGCATCCCAGGCTCTTGGAGCTTTAAAAACCTTGTAGACTCTATTGGGGAAATTAGGATCTACAAAACCTGGAGGTTGTGAAACATATACCTCCTCTGAAATAGTGCCATATAGAAAGGCACTTTCACATCCATTTGATAGACTATAAATCCCATATAAGATGCAAAGGCCAAAAATAACCTAATGGCTTCTGTCCTTGCCACTGGTGCAAAAACCTCATCATAGTCTATCCCTTCTTCCTGTCTATAGCCTTGAGCAACAAGTCTTGCCTTGTTCCTCACAACAACCCCTCTTTCATCCTTCTTGTTCTTGAAGACCTATCTTGTACCAATTACTCTTTTACCTAAGGGACGATCCACAAGAATCCAAACTTTTTGTGGCTCAAATTGTGTTAATTCTTCTTGCATGGCATCTACCCAACTTTCTTCATCAAGAGCCTGAGAAATCTTTTTCGGCTCTACTTGAGATAAGAAACAGGCAAACAAACAATGCTGAGTATCTTTATGATTTGTTCTCTACTGTTGTTTGACATAACTCACAAGTGCAAGAGTTTCAATATTGGTTTGCAGTTGTCTTCTGGTTTGTACAACAGATTTGGGATCTCCAATAATCTGTGTAGTAGGATGGTTGTTTTTGTGGGAATACAACTGACTGGAATTTCTGTTTCCAAATTGTTGAAATCAGTTACTACACCCTGCTCATCATAGGAAGCTTTGGAGAAGATTCCTTCAGCTGGACTAGCATATAAGTCTTCATCGTCTAATGCTTGTAAAATCTCTTCTAGTGAGTCAACAGATTTGGCAAATTTTGACTTAGTAGTACTTGCAGATGAAGTACCACTAGGTATAGTATGTACTGCTAAATGTTGTGACTCAAAAGATTCTTCTCCTGAATGCTTACTAGCAGATGTAGCATTCTTTTCTTGATCTTGAAGCCGCTGAAGCTCCTGGGAGGCTTGATCATCATTTGATGGCATGGTTTGCTTCTTGGGAGTTGCAGACATGGGAGTAACAGTAAGCATGTTAGGCACATAGACATGAACATCATCATCTGATGAAGAAACATCTTCTTGAGTACCTGCATTAGTTGCACTTGACTCCTCACCTGCATTGTTAGTTTGACAATCCTTTTGCAAAGAATAGTAATCCATGGAGTTAGTTAGATAATCTAAATCAAACATCCAAGCATAACCTATTCCTGGGACATTGGGTTTATTTTCTAAGAAATTGACATGAGCATTTTCTTCAACCTTCTTAGTTGCCAAATTATAAACCCTATATACTTTACTCTGTAGTGAATATCCTACAAGATATCCTGGATCAGACTTTCCATCAAACTTTCCCAAATAATCAAGAGTATTTAGTATGGACACATGACACCCAAAAGGTATTAAATGACTTGTGTTAGGCTTTACATCAGTCAAGAGTTCATAAGGTGTTTTGTTTCGAGGCTTGGTCACTAGGACTCTATTTAACATAGAACATGCAGTATTGATTGCTTCTGCCCAAAAGGTATTTGGCAAAAGTGAATCAGCCAGCATAGTTCTAGCAGCCTCAATCAATGTTCTATTCTTCCTTTCAGCTACTCCATTTTGTTGTGGAGTTCTAGGATTACTAAATTGTCTCTTAATTCCTTTAGACCTACAGAATTCATCAAATTCAGCATTCTTAAATTCTGTTCCATTATCAATCCTAATGATTAAAACCTGTTTAGTGAACTGCTTTTCAACTAAAATGATAAAATCCTTTAGTAATTCACTTGTTTCACTTTTAAGAGCTAAAAAGAAAACCCAACTGAATCTACTATAATCATCAGTTATGACTAGACAAAAGGTCTTATGACTAATGCTTCTGATAGAAACTGGACCAAACAAATCCATATGCAAAAGCTGCAAAGGTTTTGTCACAGTGTTAATAGTCTTGGTCTTACAAGAGGCTCTATGTTGTTTACCTTTTTGACAAGCAGCACATGTAAAATCATTTTGAAAAGATTTGTTAGGTAGTCCTCTAACCAAATTCTTATTCACTAATCTATTAAGATTCTTAAAATTTACATGACCTAACCTTCTATGCTACAAATTTGACTCATCTAAAGAAGCCTTAGCTAGCAAACATGTAATACCACCCATTGGAGTAATAGTACGAAGATTAAAGGTGTACATATTTTCTTGCCTGGGTACTTTAAGCAGTATTTGAGATTCCTTAAGCATCTCAAAGTCTTTAGATAACACCAAGCAGTCTTTGTCTGTGACTAGCACCTTGTTATTATAATCACACATTTGTGATACAGAGAAGAGATTGAACCCATTCAATTCTTTTACAAAGAACACATATTCAAATTCCAACTTTCCTGTGTTGATTTTCCCTTTGCCAGTGATTCTACCTTTGCTACCCCCAAAGGCTATTGGTCCTCCTCTGAATTCTTCAAATTCAGCAAGAAAATCTTTGTTTCCTGTCATGTGTCTTGAGCATCCACTATCTACTATTCCTTTATCTTTCAATTCATCAATTAGATGCCCCTCAGTATCTCCATGTGAGAGAGCCATTAAACTAAGCTCTTCTTCTTCTTCTTCTGCCCAGTTCACCACTCCATCTATAGTAACCAATGCTTTGGTTCCTTTGGGACTTCTGCTGTTTCCTTTTGCAAAGCTTTCAGTTATTCTTGGAATGGTTCTATAGCTGTGCTTGGACTTCTGATTGCTATCCTCAGCTTTATCTCTAGAGCATTCTCTTGCAAAGTGTCAATTCCTTCCATAATTATAGCATTCAACCTTGGACTTGTCATATCCTAATGGCTCATTAGGATCAACAGTCATTTTTCTTCCAGTCTTCTTGAAAAACCTATTAGATCTTACTGACACCATAGCAGCTTGCCATTTAAGATCCATCTCTTCAACATCAGCATCATCCATTTGGAAAGTCATTGAGTGTTAACCTTGGCCTGTTGTCTTGTCCAGCAAAGAATGAGAAGGCATCATTGTCACTAAACAATGGTGAAGACCTTCCATGTGGATTTTGAGAGACTATAGGACTGCTTTCAATACTTTGTGGGTAAGTACTACTTGTAAGTCCTCCAGCGGTATTTGTGAAGTATGTACCACTGCTAGATCCACTAGCAGTATTATGAAAGTAAGTACCGCTGTTCCCATCTGATACAAACGCCAAGTTAGACTTTGAAGTAGTTGCTGTCTTTACTTCAGTGCCTTTCACATCCATCTCATATGCTCTAAGATTGTTGTAGAGATGATCAAAAGGAATTGTTTCCAAATCATATCTTGTGATGAAGTGCATAGCCATTGCTTTCCACTCTGGTGGAACACTTCTTAAGAATTTTAAATTAGCTTCTTCATTAGGAATTACTTGTCCATAAACTGCTAACTGAATAAGCAGTTTGCTGAACCTTCCATATCCACCATGTATCCCCTCTATACTGGTAATTGAGAAGTTATCAAATTCTTGCTTAAGAACAATCTTCTTAATCTTCTTAGATTTTTCATTGCCCGCAAATCTAAGTTTTAAGCATCCCACATAGCTTTAGCATCCTTATAATGATGAAATCTTGGTAGAATGTCTTCAGAAAGAGCCATAGCCAAGGCAGTTCTGGATTTTCTTTCTCTGATCTCTACTTGTACCACCTCAGCAGTCACAACAGGTAGAACATAGCATGTATTGTATGGCAACCAGTGTAGCTTCTTTGGTGTATTCCCATTCTTGATAACTTGCCACACAGTGTGATCTGTGTGATTCAAGTAATGTTCCATCTGCATAGCCCATGTCTCATAATTGTCACCTTTGAGAACTGGGAGTTTAACAGCAGACAGAGTATGAAAAGGTGTTGGTGTAGAGGTAGCTACAACATTCACGGCTTGAACACCTTGTGCTGGTGCAGGATGCACAACTTGTGGTTGTCCCTGTGGAATAGGATCAGGGATCTGAGCATCATTCAAGTGAGCATCATCACCTTCTGGTTGAGACATTGAGTTTTGGGATGAGTGGAGTGTTTGGGGTTGTGTTCTTCTTTTTCAGAGTTTCTCAACAAGCTCTGATACCACTTGTTGATCCCTTTGGTTGGATCTATATTCTGTTAAGATTTAGTATAGTAGTTTGTAATCAAACTAAAACACTTTGAGCACTCTTACTAATACTAAATAAGTTATGCGGAATCTAACTTATAAAGCATAGAAGAACAAAATTACTTTTAACTATTCGATTCTCTTATTAATCGACTTGAACGGGGTACATGAAAGACATTGTACCTATGTTCCTTTTATAGTGTAAGGAACCCTAGAAACATTAGAATACTCTATAAAGATAACTATATCACAAACGATATATTATCAATATTCTAACTATTTAGGTATATCACATAAGATATACTCTAACTATAACTATGATATATCTTATACAAAGATATATTCGTCCTAATCATCATAGCAGTACTTACTTTATAAGTAGCAGTACTTACTATGTACCGCGTTAACACTAACGGTACTTACATAACACTAACAGTACTTGAAATACACTAACGGTACTTGACACTTAACAAATAATTCCCAACATGCGCCGCACTTCTGAGTTTGTGCGCCGCACTTCTGGGCGATCCAGAATCTTCTTTCAACAACTTTTGCTTATTTGCATATTGAGGCCCTTTCGTTGTATATCTTCACTTTGCTTCTTCAAACTTTATATCTGCATATAAAACATAACATATTAAGTATCGAAAGCTCTTATTTATATTACAAGGTGGCATTATAATGATAGATTGAATATGTATAATTGGGTCGTTATCAAATTCCTCTACACTTAGCTATTGCTTGCCCTCAAGCAATCAAAGCGAGAAAAGAAATTCAATTTTAAAAATGATTTTAAGTATTGTGAAGTATGATAGGAAAATGATTTAATTTTTATGAATAGTAAAAGCAAATGACAAAAATAGATAGCTACTATAGGTTTGTACATGACACAGAAACATAACCGTTACGGCGTGTGCACCAGATAAATTTTCAAAGAAGCAAAACGTGATAAATGAAATGGGTGTAGGATCAAAAAGTATGCCTTTGTCAAAGTCATAGAACAAACTATACTAGAATACTTGACTATTTTTTTTTTCTTTTTCATACATCATTTTTTTAAGAGAACATCATAAACTTTATAACTTGACAAGTGGTTAGGCATAACATATACGGATATTGGCACAACGGATAATATAACACATGCGTACAAGTGCCACATATTTTAGTAAGCCAGTGTAGCTTAACTAAAATGATATAAGGGTGATTTTATTTTGCTTCCTTTTGAAAATATCTATAAATTAACCTCACTGCGGTTTAGTAAATGATAATCAAGCACAAATTCTGAAGCATACTAGATTATCAACTTTCACACAAAATAGAGAAATATAAGGCTATGTTTTTCTCACATATTTGGGTGATGGATTTTGTGCTTAATTATAATGTCAATCAATGAGATTTTTGCTTTGCTAAAAACTTATTTATTTACAAAACATATATATTTTTATTATTTTTCAAAAGATTTTCATGTGGAGAAATTTAATTTAATTGTTTTCTTATTTTTTCTATTTGTCACCTCCTCCACACTTAAGTTGAACATCGTGATCGAGGTGATAACTGATAAAACATTAAAAATATGAAAAATGCAAAGGGAAACGAGAACTTCCCGGGGCTTAGTAGAAAATTGCGGGACTTCGAGAGATGAATCCAGCTTAGAGCTCCAATTTGCTATTTTCCTGCATGCTATAAAACAAAACAAAACACATGCAATATATATACAAGGACGGTTTTATTTATTTACAGATCCTCCTCCACACTTAAGTTAAAAGGTGGGGACAAAAGACGGATTTCCTTCCGAATAGCGCTAAGTTTAGAGTATTCAGCCAGACTCGGCTACTCGGATCTATTTTAAGAAAATAAGGAACTTCTTCTCCTTCGATTTCATTATAGTGTTCTTCTTCATGGTAGAGCTTAAGTCTATCTCCATTGACTATAAAGGTGCTATTGTCCCTATCGTATAATTCAACATATCCAGATGGATATTGGTGTTTTACTAGATAAGGTCCAGTCCATCTCGAAGTAAGCTTAGGTTGCTTGAATTTATATTTCGAGATAAAGAGAAGTACTTTTTCTCTTTTTTTGAATTCTTTTCTTTGTCGTAATTTGCGATCATGCCAAACTTTGGTTCGTTCTTTATATGATCGTGAGTTTTCATAAGCTTGATGTCGAAATTCATCTAACTCATGAAGTTGGAAGTTACGTTTTTCTCCGGCTGCAATAAGATCTGGGTTGCAGTTCTTAAGTGCCCAACCTAAGTTGGGGGGCGATTTCTCTCCCCTAGGGGGGCGATTTCCGGCCACCATTCTACCTAAAATTCCGGCTAAAAAACCCTAGCAACCGCCTCTCTATCTTATTTGTTATTAATTTCTTTTTTCTTGATTTAGGGTTTCGTTTGGTGCTTCTGATTAAGGTTACCATTCGTCTCATTGGATCAGATCTAGGAATTTTTGGCCGTAAGATATGCAATCGGTTCAAGATTTTTACTATTGTAGAATGGTTGTGCTTTGGTTTCTATCTGTTTATCTAATGGACATCGCCCATCTCAAAACCCTAATTACCCTTCATTCATTTTTGATTCTTCATTAGGGTTTCGATTTGGTTTGGTTATTCTCGATCTCTGTTTTGTTTGTACATCTATATGGGTCGATTGGTCGACTGCGTGGAGGTTCTACTCGTGGGATCCACGCATGGTATCGCATCGGGTAAACTCTTTAATTAGGGTTTTTATTGACAGGTTGTTCATCTTAAGGGTTGCGATATCAATCCTGGGGATCGTGTGCTTTGTTATCATGGTTACCACTGGTTCGTTTAATCTTATGATTCGGGTAACATGATCCTACTCGCTAAGAGTAGTTACGAGTGGTACTCGTTTTTTGATCGTTGGCAAAACCTTTTAGGTTTGTTTTCATGATAACTTGATCTTTGCAAGGTTGCTACGATGTTCAGGATGTCTATGTTTGTTGTTCGTGATCTGGAGGTGCATGCATGAGTGCTTTTTGTTGCTATGGATTGGGAGAGTCGGCTGGTTCGATACCCTACACTTCTTAGGGTTTCGGTTTGGTTATTACCATGTGGAGGTCACGTGATTGATCAACACGGGTTGGCATTATGCAGTAATCATGGCGTAACACTCGGAAACGCTTTTCTGGAAACGAAATTACTGTTTTGGTTTTTATATGTTGGAAAATCGGCGGTGTAATGTTTATTTATATTCTTTTTTTCCAATGTATTTGGTAGTCATAAGAGTGGCATGTTATTCTTATGTAAGTTTTGTGGTTTGTGCACATTGTGTATGTGCTGGTTGTAGCCCATGTAACGGGCCGTGATGTAGGACTTCACCTACATCCGTTTGTACTTCAACGTTTTTTGGTGTAATATATTTTACCGGGGTCAGTCCCCTTTACCCAAAAAAAAAATATGCACGGCGTTCAATTTCTATTGGCAGATGGCATGTTTTTCCATACAACAGTTTGTACGGTGTGATTCCAGTTGGTGTTTTGAATGCGGTACGAAAGGCCCATAGAGCATCTTCTAATTTTTTAGACCAACAAGGAGGGTTGTTTTGAACGGTCTTTTCAAGTATACGTTTGAGAGCTCTATTAGTGTTTTCAACTTGACCACTCGTTTGAGGGTGGTAAGATGTGGAAAATCGGTGGTTCACTCCCTATCTTTTCTTAATATTTTCCATGAGTTTGTTATAGAAATGAGTTCCTCTGTCGCTTATTAATGCTTTTAGAATTCCGAAACGACATAATAATTTTTTTATGAATGAGATAGCAACTCTTGGACCGTTTCTTTGTAAAGCTTGAGCTTCGGCCCATTTCGATACATAGTCGACGACGACTAAAATGTATTCACATTTGTATGATTTAGGAAATGGTCCCATGAAGTCGATACCCCACACATCAAAGATTTCACAGACTTGGATGTTGTTTTGAGGCATTTCGTCTCTTTTAGAAATATTCCCAGTCCTTTGACATGCTTCACATAGTCGTACTAAGTTATGAGCTTCACGAATAATTGTTGGCCAATAAAAGCCAGCGTCGAACACTTTTTTAGCGGTGGTGTTCGCGGCATAATGTCCTCCGGTCGGTCCGTAGTGACATTCATCGAGAATTTTTCTAGATTCGAATCCGGAAATACAACGTCGGATTATTCCATCGGAACAGATTCTAAATAAGTAAGGATCGTCCCAAAAGTATTTTTTAGTTCAGAGAAAAATCTTTTCTTTTGTTGGTGTGTCATTCCCTTTCGTAAAATACCTACAGCCAAATAGTTTGCAAAGTCTGCGTGGTGTATTGTTAGTACTTACTTGCATTATACGCTCATCGGGAAAATCATCGATTTCCTCATCGCTAGAATCATCATTCACTATGCGAGATAAATGATCGGCAACAACATTTTCAGCTCCTTTTTTATCTTTAATTTCCAAATCAAATTCTTGTGAAAGAAATATCCATCGTATTAGACGAGGTTTGGCGTCTTGCTTTTTGAACAAGTATTTTAAAGCTGAGTGATCAGTGTAAAGTATTGTTTTTGACAATATGAGGTATGATCAAAATTTTTCCAACGCGTAAACTACAACCATGAGTTCTTTTTCTGTAATTGTGTAATTTTGTTGGGCTGCGTTAAGAGTTCTACTTGCAAAATAGATGGGATGAAATTGTTTACCATCTTTTTGTCCAAGGACGACTCCGAGGGCATGTTCACTTGCGTCGCACATAAGCACAAATGGAAGGTTCCAATCAGGGCTTGTAATAATGGGTGTTCATGTAAGTTTTTCTTTAAGTGTTTCGAATGCTGAAAGACATTCGTCGTTAAAATCGAACGTTCTTTCTTTCTCTAAAAGCTGAGTTAAAGGTCTTGTGATTTTCGCAAAGTCTTTGATAAATCGTCGGTAAAACCGACATGACCTAAAAAACTTCTAATGCCTTTAACATTACTAGGTGGTGGAAGTTTTGAGATTACGTCTATTTTTGCTTTGTCAACTTTAAGGCCGGATCCAGACACTTGGTGTCCTAGCACAATTCCTTCTTTAACCATAAAGTGACATTTTTCCCAGTTTAGTACAAGATTTACTTCTTTGCATCGTGCTAACATTTTATCGAGATTGTTTAGACATGTGTCGAAAGAATTTCCAAAGACGGAGAAATCATCTATGAAGACTTCGACTGATTCTTCAATCATATCATGAAAGATTGCAATCATACACATCTGAAAAGTAGCAGGTGCATTGCATAGACCAAAAGGCATGCGCCTATAAGCGTAAGTTCCAAATGGACAAGTAAACGTGGTTTTCTCTTGTTCCATAGGGTCGATTGGGACTTGAAAGTATCCAAAAAACCATCTAGGAAACAAAAGTATTCATTTCCTGCGAGTCTTTCTAACATTTGATCCATAAAGGGTAAAGGAAAATGATCTTTCGCGGTTGCATCATTTAGTTTTCGATAATCAATACAAACTCTACATCCGGTGATGGTTCGTATTGGTACTAATTTGTTGTTTTCGTTAGTTACTACAGTGATACCTCCCTTTTTAGGTACACAATGAGTAGGACTAACCCATGGGCTATTGGCGATTGGGTAGATTATTCAGAGTCTAAGAGTTTAAGGATTTCTTTTTTAACAACATCTTTCATGTTAGGATTTAATCTTCGTTGTTTTTCAACAACTGGTTTCTTGTTATCCAAAAGTTGGATTTTGTGTTTACAGAACGATGGACATCTGCCAGGAATGTCAGAAGTTTTCCAAGAAAAAGCTTGTTTATGCTTCTAGAAAACGTCAATTAGATCGTCTTTGTGTTCTTCCGATAGTTGGGATAAAATAATTACAAGGAGTAATTTTTCTTCGTGAAGAAACGCATATTCCAGATGTTCAGGAAGAGGTTTAAGTTCTAAATCTATAAGAGGTTCTTCGACATATTTCTTAACTTTGAAATCGGTTTCGAAAGTTATGGTTTCAAATGGTGTTTTGATTTCTTCTTCGATTGTTTCGATTGGTTCATCAGTATGGTCGGCTATGAAGGCATCAAATTCCGCAAAAAGTTCTTCGAGGATGGTTCCTTCGATAGAATACAAAATTTTGCTTCCTTCATCAAGAAGAGCGTCAAAATCGGCTTCAATGATTTCTTCAATGACATCGATACTAAAACAAGTATCGTCAACTTCGTCGATAGAAAAAGAAATTCTATCTTCTCTAACTCCAAGGTTGAGTTGTTTTTCTTTTACTCTAATTATAGCGTCAGCTGTTTGTAAGAAATGTCTACTAAGGATAAGTGGTACCTTGGTATCTTCTTCCATTTCTAAGATTACAAAGTCAACAGGAAAAACAAATTTTCCGACTTCTATGAGCATCTTTTCAGCTATCCCCATTGGGTATTGAAAAGAACGGTCCCCGAGTCGAACACTAATTTTCGTGGGTTTTAAAACGTTTTTAGAGAGTTTAGCATACAAAGAGTATGGCATGAGGTTGATACTTGCGCCAAGATCGGCCAAGGCGTTGCAAGAATATGAGTGATGGAAAGTACATGGGATTAGGAAACTTCCAGGATCTCCTAGTTTTGGTGGTACTTTGTTTTGAACGATGGCAGAACATTCATCATTTAGAAAAGTTGAAGAGACTTCTTCAAACTTATGCTTGCTCTTGATAAGTTCTTTGATAAATTTGCCATAATTTGGCATTCCAGCCAGAAAATCGACTAAAGGCATGTTAATTCGAACTTCTTGTATTAAGTCGAGGAATTTACCATACTTAGCTTGCATCTTTTGCATGCGTAAGAGTTGTGGATATGGTACCTTTGGTTTATCTAGTTTGGGTGTTGGGTTTTCAGTTGGTTTGGTATAACGACATTCACAACACAACACCAAAGCAAACAAAACACTTAACGCTAAAACGATCCGATATAAGATTCACTTTAACGACAACGGCTAGTTTTGATTCTATAAAGACAAGTGATCACGAAGTGGATTTGGTATTCTTTATTTGAAGTTGAAGTGGGATTTCATGAAGGCGTCTACTTATTTCATCATCGCGCCTTCCTTCTATTTTTCTACCCCTTTTCTTCAAACCCAGTCTATCGATTGATGACTTGCTTAGGCGATAAAATTTATGATTGAGACTTGAATTATCTAGTTTCCACTGTCAAGGGGTGGATGGTCGACGACATGGATAACTATCATTTTTGGGTGTCACACGCAGTTGCTAGTGTGGATAACTTCAAGAGGTATAAGTGACTTGTTTCTGCACCGTTCTTCAATCGACATAAGTGCAAGCTTAAGTAACAAATTTGGGGGATTTTACTTTAGTTTCAAGTTTGGAATATCGGGTTTACTTCACATGTGGTCACAACAAATAGCCAAATGAATTTGAGGTTGGTAAGTTAGACAGAGAGAGATGGAATCAACAATCAATTCTCATGGGATATTCATGAGACTCATAACGACAATGGTACTTCACAGTCTAAGAAAAAATATTTCAAGTTTCTCAATGACTTTCAAAACTTTTCAAGACATTTGCTTTAGACTAAGAACTTCTCGAGTATATGGACGTCCACGATAATGATGCTTCCGAGAGTTCGAAACCATCATGGGGGAAGATCGTGTACTTTGAAGTAATCGGATCAACTTCCAGGGGGAAGTAGTGTACATGGAATGGTATCTACTTACTTTATATGATTTTTATGAAGTATTCTGCAGGCGTGAGAAGAATTGTTGCTGATTTCCTGTATGTTACCTCAAACAGATTATCACCAAAAACTAAACGACATGAAACAGTATAGAAGCAGTGTTATTTGGTGTGGTTCTTCTACAAATTTCCGTTGTGCACTTAAACCGATGAGCTAGAAGATTGTTCAAACTACATGAAAGTGTCAGAATTTTCTTAAGATACAGATATTGGTTTGGGGGGAAGCTGATTCAAAAACTTCGTCAAAAAGAAGTCTATGAAGAAAGTTTTTTTAATACATGCTGCATGAATTGGGGGGAAGTTAATCCAAATCATGCATATTACAATTGTTCCACAACAAGAAAAGACAAAGAAGATTCAAGCTGAGGTACAAGTTATGAAGACAAGAAGAATTAAAAGACATCCTCAGCATTGGAAGCGCCTTGGAAGACTTTATTTTGTTGTATTTTTACTTGTTAGGAACATTGTAAGTAATTCCGTATGTCTCCACATTGGGGCAAGATTGTTAGCCCTAAAATGTGTGCGCCATTTACGGAAGTACATTTGTTTCATATGGGCAAAACATGGAGGGACTACTTTTGATAAGTTGTCAAAGTCACTCCATGTCTAGCCTATATATACCCCTCCATACTTCCATGGAGGGGGTGAGGCTTTTCATCTTTGTGTATTTCACTTTATCTCTCTAAATACACACACTCATTTCAAGTTTATCTTTCTCTCTCTAAAAATGTCTAAAAATCACTTTTATCCTCCCCGACCTCCGGATCACCCTCTTGTTAGCTTGAATATTATAAGTTAACAATTAATATTATAATCAATTTAATATACTGAAAGACATGTCGAGAAGAATATTTTCATTTCATTATTCATTTTGGGTTAACAATTCATGGGACAACATTTCTAGGTACGTCCATATTATCGATACTGAAAGACATGTCGAGAAGAATATTTTTGGATTATCAAAGATTTTTTAATTTTGTATTTTGCTTTTTCATTAATATTCACAGTGACGAATGGAAATCCTTCTCGCGTAAACATCAAACAGCGCTACGTGGGTGACCTGTGAGATTCTTATGAATCAAACTTGTGTCAACTGGAAAGAAACGATGGTAAGATTCTTAATGAATCAAACTTGTTCCAGGAATTTGAATTGACGACTTTAATCAAGCGGATACTTATCCAATTGATTCACTCTTTACGTTCGCAATCTTGCTTTGAGATGGTCGAGTAAATAGAACGGCTAGTACAGCCGCGAAACCCTGTCAAGGAGATTCTTAATTGAATCTACCTAATTACAGGTACGGTATTTAATATCGTATAAACGGTCTTTACCGACCGGAGGAAAAACGCTACCGATTTAGGACGAATGTCAAAGCCATTCAGTCCGTGACTATGTTTTGTCTCGAGAAGGTGGCGTCACGGTGTACTCAGCAAAGTCAAAGATTCAAAACCACATATTCATGCCCAAATATGTATTCAACAATAATTGTGTGAGCATGTGGATGAAGACACAAGATCGCGAGATGGCAAAGACAAGTCAAGAATGATTTGAAGATCTCAAGATAAAAGACTAAGTCGAAAGACAATGACAAAGGCTCAAAGATCACAGCATGAAGGAACAAAACTACTGTTACACGTTCAAGACTCATTTATGACGAGATTTGTAATCTCCATTGATCTCCATATATCAAAAGGGTATGACCTCACATTGGGGGAGATTGTTAGCCTCAAAATATTGATTCAAACAAGATACTCGGTCATAGGTTATTATTGTAACATTAATTAGAACGTTGTAATAGGTAGTTAATTAGTCGTGGTTTACGGGCTTGGATTTACACTAATTATAGTCCAAAAGACAAGCCCGGTCCAATATATAGCCCATTAAAGCCCGCATGTGGGTGGACTATATATACTACCCTCCTAGCATGTTAAGAGGGTTGGTTGTTCACTTAATTCTTTTCTTAATCTAATATTCACCAAGTTAATCCTTTCTTTCTCTCTACTTTATCTCACTACTTTCTCTCTCTAGGATTCCATCTCTTTTCATCTATTTTCTATCTATAATCATCTAAATTCATGGGAAAACACAACCATATCCAGGAAAAATTGGTGCATCTCAACAAGAACAAGACTCTTCGAGAGGTTACTTTAGACTGGCACCCGGGATTTCAGCAGAGTGCCAACTATGTGATCAAGAAAGTTGATGAAAAGCTAAGGGAAAGACGTCTTATGAGAAGTCTAGAACGATTCGTCGGTGGAAGACCATATGGAGCGCACCACAAGCTAATGGAACGATCTATTTAAAATGGGTCGTACTATCTCAAGTCAATTCCATATTTTACTTGTGAATATGTAAATACTGTGAATATTGTGCTTTTGTGGCTTGCTGTAGTGTGAAAGTATGATAATTTTTCAAGAATTTCTCACGAGTTTCTAAATCTTTCAAAATATATCATACTCAAGCACTACAACTAACCCTCATTAACTTGAGGAGGAGCATTGATATGTTCTATGGCCAAAAACTAATTTCATTTTGTTACCCAAAGACCGGTTAATCCATTAATATCCAAAATATTGATGGTTAACATTTTAGATAAGGGGAGAAAATGGGATTAAGGAGACTTGTTAACATATGTGGCTAAAAATGAAAAGAGCTTAATAAAAAATCCAACTTGATATGTGCTATGCATATGTTAAGGAGGAGCATTTTGTTATCATAAACATTGAAGGTACTAAACACTCTTGATATTTATATCACAAGTACCTAAGTGATTTTAAGGAATTTTCATGAAGACGAATACTTACCCAAACCACACTTAACTCACGACGTATGTGGTGACAAAAGGGTGGTAGGATTAGGTGCTAGTCTAATGATTATTCCAGAACCGGAGGAATATTCCCAAGGACAATTCCATAGTTATAAAATAGAAGTCCTTTGGAAAGATGGAGAATAGATTGTGAACGTAGCTGAATGCTGACCAAGTACTGATGCTAGCACTGGAACAATCACAACAAGGTTCTCATGATGATGTATTGGTAAGCAATGAAGGGGTTGAAGAATGAAAAAGAAATGTCAAGATAAAGGGTGTAAAGAAAGAAGCCCTCCTTACAACTTAGGCAGAAACCGGGTCAACTCATCTTGAAGACAAAGCATCATGGACCCAGTGATGCGATGTACAACCCCTCCCAGCCAACTCAAATATCTCTCAAAAGATATTTGTTTTAATGTCACAGAGTTCAACACGTTATCTATCATTTTATTCACTCTAAATAAATTGATATTGAAAAGGTGGCAATCCTCTCCAGCCTCCGCTCACCAAAACAAAATGCACCATTGAGTCTAGAGCCACGAGATCATCAAAAGTCTCATTAGGACACAATTTTAAAAACAAGAAATATTTTTATGAGTCCTACGTAATAGTCTTGTAATATTGCCAGAACATTTGAGTGATACGAAAGTATTACAATGAAGATGGAAATCCTGCTTGAGGCAACATCAAACAAGCTCATGGTAGGTGACACGTGCGGTTCTTTAAGAACTAATCTTGTGATAACTGGAAAGAAACGATGGTTTGACTCTTAATTGAGATTAAACTTGTTCCAGGGCCTCTACGATGGTTTGACTCACTATGAACACTCAGAGTGGCACTCTTTAGTGTTCATAGTGAAGAATGTAAATCCTTCCAATGTCAACATCAAACAGCACTGCGGCAGGTGACAAGCCAGATTCTATTAGAATCAAGCTCGTGACAACTGGAACACAACGATGGTGAAAATCTTAATTGAAATTCACTTGTTCCAAGTTCATGAATTGACGGCTTCAATCATAAGGATATCTATTATCCAAGTGATTCACTCTTTATGTTTGCAGTCAGCTTTGGACGGTCGAATAAAGAGAACAGGTTTACCCGTGAAATCTTATCAAGGAGATCTTTAATTAGAGCTACCTGTCACAAGTACGATATTTATTATCGTCCAACGGTCTTCACCGACTAGAGGTAAAATGCTACCAAATCAGAATAGAATGTCAAAGCCATTTTATTCGTGTCTTATTATGTTGCTGCTTTTTAAGACGGTGGCGTTGCGGGGCACCAAATGAAGTCGTCCTCACATACTTATTCCTTCTACATCTAATATTTTAGCAAAATTCAAGAAAGTATGACCTAAAATTCTTCCGCTATATCAACTCTGAAACTTTCAAGAATTCATCAAAGGATAGGTATGTGGGACATGAATTCACAAAGAGGCAAACATCACAAGAAGGAAAAGACTGCACGTGAAGATGATCTCAAGTTACAAGACAAGTCAAAGCCGAAAGAACATGTTGTAAGCCAAAGCTCAAAGATTATTACAACATATTCACAAGCCAAAAAAGAAAAAGAAGAAAAGAGAAACAACTACGAGCTCAAGAACGAATACTTAGTATAGTATGCTAGGTTTAGAACTTTGTAAGTTGGAGTGACCTCCCTTAGGGGGAGATTGTTAGAAATACGTTTTTAACGCATATTAGAAGTATCGGTCACTCCAACAATATTATTAAATGTAATTAGCTCGTAGTTAGTTTAGTGTATCAAAGTTAGTAACAAACCAACCCGGGCTTGTCCATGGGTTGAAGGACCAAGTCCACATAGGCTTGGGTATATAAACCCCTTTCCTTCATGTAAAGGGGTTGTTGTTGTTCACTTACTATTATCAATAAACATACTTTTCTCTTATCTTTCTCTCTCTAGTTTCTCTCTCTAGAAACAACAACCCTCTTGATAGGATCATAGATTATCATATTTCTACATTAGATATGTGGATACTCAGTCGCTAATAAAAGAAAAATAAAACTCACGCAATAAATTATATCCGCCGTCTTTTTAAGACCTTGGATTCTCGATCCCACAACCCTTCAAGGTAATATTGGACCAGAAAGTAACTACCAAATTTCAGCAACCCTTGTGAGAGTAATATTTGAATTCAATAGCCACCTTACACATCACTTCCCCCTTTTTTGGGAGCTTTTATTATAATATTGTTTTTTACTAGCCACTCATATTTTTTTCGCCGCTCTTATTTTTCTTTATTCCTCACAAAGAAATTAACACCCGCCAAATAGTAAGCATGACAAAAGTCTAGGACACATAAAACGATTTAAACTTAGAACTCCAAGACGTTCTCATATTAACCACGAATTATTAGCCAAAAATGCACAAGAGACTAAAAACCGAGAAAACTGTTCTTGATTATTTATTAACATATATCATGCGTTGACAAGAAAGTAAAGGTTACCGATGGGAGTATAATAGCCACAAATAATTTCTATGAGGTTTATCTAGCTCTTTATACTTACTTCAAACTCTATCATTTTTTATTCTCCACAATTTAAAATCTCTGATGAGACCGTAATTATACATGGTCTTATCGTCCAAACCGGGCTTAAAACGATGAAAATATTAAAAAAAAAGTACCAAATATATGCTTGTGTTTGCTCAATGTGTACTTTTTGTATGGATATCGAGAAAAAGACAAAAAGATCACAAGAACAAAGCAAAAACGAACACGGGAAACGAAGTCGCACAATGAACCGGACTCGATTGTTGATTTTCCTAGAAAAGTCCCTTAAGTTTGAAGAAATAGCAACTTTGGTCCCTCATCTTTGGAGAATTGTCATGTTTAGTCCCTGAAGAATCAATATATACAAGAGAGATACTTCAACTTACAAAACATGTCAA
This sequence comes from Glebionis coronaria, assembly GCA_025667525.1. Classification (NCBI taxonomy): domain Eukaryota; kingdom Viridiplantae; phylum Streptophyta; class Magnoliopsida; order Asterales; family Asteraceae; genus Glebionis; species Glebionis coronaria. The sequence continues at coordinate 475,377 of JANFOE010001166.1, read as the reverse complement.
GAAACACCCTTGAAGATTGGTCATTATTACAAAAGAAGTCCTTGTGATAAGTTTCAAAAATACTTGTGCTAAAATTGACAAGTTGGTCATAGTTTATACACAGGGAAAAAGCTGTTTATAATGCAAGTTTGAGTTTGAAAGGTTTTGTGAAGCCAAGGGGGCATATTTTCCAAGACATCTAACTATCCCCACCACTCATACTGTGACACCTCACCAAACCCAACCCATATCCATACCCTATACCCGGTTAACCGAACAAACTGAGCCCAAACCCTTCATACCCTATACCCGGCCACATCCGTTTCCACTAATCTGGTTATTACTTAATTATGTTTGAATAATTATTTAATACACCTAAAAAGCTCCTAACACTTTTCCCCTAATCCCAAAAGATCAAAACCCCTCTTTTCCAGCCTATAAACCCTAAATTCGTCTACTTTAAACACCCAATAATAAACCTTCATTTTTTCTAGAATTGAGATTAATCACAAGATAACCAAAACCCCACCTTTCACTTTCATTCACACTCTCCCACATGGCCAGCTGGATGGTACCCTGCACCACTCTTGGACCAAGACAAAAGACCATAGAGGAATCCAACGTCTCTGCTTGATTACTTGTTCTCTACTTATTATTAAACGTCCAAGATAACTTCAACTTGCTGGCACATCACATGTTTTTTGCAAATTCACATGGGAGCCTCTTGACCAAGATTCAAATTGTGGATATTCTTAATGAATATGCTAGGGCAGAATTGGAAAATCATACAACTAGGGTTTAGGACGTTTTCCTTCTTCTAGAATCATGTAGCCTAATTAAATAAAGGCATAGGAAGTTTAATTCAATTCTTGTCTCAGATTTTTCCAAAAAAAACTTGTAATGCCTTTTTTGTGAAATAAAAAGTTGGTTTTGTTTTTATAAGTTTCTGAGTTCCACATATCTCGTTTGAATTTTGGAGTTTAAGTTCAAGTTTTCTAAAAAAATATTAATTTCTTTTTCAAGGTTTGAAAAGTTGGTGTTTTCTGTCTTTTTTTTGTTTTGAGAAATGCTTTTATCTAAATCTATCTTTTTCATGTTATGTTGTTTATGTTAGATGATACAAGAAAGCTTTTGGTTCTAAGGTTAAGTTGGTGATAAGTTTCTAGAAAAGAAAAAAAAGAAAAAAAAAAGGGAAAACAAGATTATTGTCAAATTGTTGTTACTGTTTATGTATAAGGTTTGTTATTTCTTAGCAGGGTCGTATTGGAAGCTGGTGCTTGTTATGCTAGCACCGCGGCTTAACATTCGAGGGTGTGGAAGTACACCCTTGGGGTTTGTCTTTTCTTCTTGTTTATTTTTCTGTAAATGATATTTTATCCATGTGATTTGTGCTTACAGTTTATGAAATTATGAAATACATGTTTTACTTTGTTGTGTGAATGAGATTGGATTCATATCAGTAATTATATTAGTGGTTTTAGACAAAGAGGTTTGAGGTTGGTTAATAAAATTTTGATTTTTAAGTTTTATGAAAAATCTGTCTAAGGTTAATTTTGTTAGTTGATAAAGTTTTCGATTTTCCTTGATTTTTGCATCTGGTGTTGTGTTCTTGATTACTCCTACTGTGAGATTTAAGGTGATTATTGTGATTCTTTTGGGGTTGGTATGAGGTGGTCTCAAGACACACCAAGTTGATGGTCTTGTATGGTACTGTGTAGTCTTGAACACCAATTAGCCCAAAAGTACCGAATAGCCACTTTGGTTTTGTACTACTATAACTTGCTGCCCGAACCACCAGAAACCAACAAGTTAGGTATTTAGGATTTGATTTTGTGAGCCTATAATTAAAACCATTTGTAAACTGATAAGATATAAGTTGACTCAGAATATCGAGTTTGTTTGCGTGGATTTAGGTTTGAGTTTTGTTGATTTGTTTGTTCATGCCGGTGATAAGTCGTAGAAATACGTCTTTTAGGAAAAAGAGCGTATAATGGGCAAGTATTAAACTCGACGATTTAGGAAAACCGACAAATCAAATAAATGCGGGTTCGTTCTCGAAGGAGGTGTGTGTATTAGATGCCAAAAATAAATAACAAAGTTTGGGGTAGTGTCGTTTTTGGATGAGAAAAGAAAGAAAAATAAAGACGAGCTACAACTACAATTAAACTACGTGTGACGTAAAACGCAAACGTAAATACGTAAAACGTGAAAAATTAAAAAATTTAAGCTAAAAACAAATTAAAAATGAAAACTAAGTCTAAAGAATATAAATAAGGATAAAAATCTAATAAACAAATTTTAAAACCTTTTATTAATTAAATATTCAATTTTTAATGCTAATTAAAGCCCAAAATTTAAATATAATTAAGAAAAAACCCAAAATATTATTTAATTGAACAAATAACTCACTTATATTATTTAAAAACTAAAAAGTATTTTTCCTAAATTTTAAATACTATTTTTCTATTTTTAAAACTCTAAATACAATTTTTAGACTAAAATAATGATTAAAAATAATAAAATAATGCTAAAAATAATTTGACTATTTTAAAAATCCTGAATTATACTAATGAACAGTAGAAAATTGAAAAAGTTTGAAAAAGTAAAAATTTTCACTAAAAGACAAAACAGTTAATAATTAAACCCTAATTAAACTAAAATTAATTCTAAAAATTACTAAAAAATGTGAACAGTAAAATATTTTTTAACTAAAAATCTTAAAATCTTTTTCTTAATCTAAGAAAATTTTCAAAACTGAAAAATATTAATTTTTGTCACTAAAAGACAAAAATCAATAATTAAAAAGTAATTTAAAATGCAATTAAATCTAAAAAATAGAAAATGAACAGTAACTGAAAAACTAATTAAATGGAAAAATCAGAAAATAAATAAGAAAAATAATAAAACAAAAATCAAGTGCTAAATCCTATTTTAGACCACTAAAGACAAAAAAGTTAAATTATGAAAGTGACATGTGACTTTCTTTTGTCTGCTTGTGTAGCAAGGGAAACTTTTACCCTAGCAGTGGGAAATTGGTTCCCACTGCTTTCAATAAAATTCAGGTCTGGGCACTTTTGTGCTTAGATCTTGTTGGTTACTTGGTTTTGTGGACAAACAAAGGCACCCCCACAACCAGTTGGGTTGTAGGAAGTCAAATAAAATATAAAAACACAGGTTCACTTAACAAATTCAAGCTCAAAAAGCCCTAACTCAATCACTTTTATAGGCAAGGGGTCTGATGGGACTTTGCTGATGCAAAGTGCAATTGGAGAGTTTTGGTTGGCCAAAACTCACTCAATTCACTCCCTTGCTTCCACTAATCAGGTACTACACCTAACCTAGTCTAAATCCTATCAAGCTACAAGATTTGATTGGCAAATTTTTCAAAATCAAGGCAGTTTAATGGCTTGACTGAATTTTGAACTAGGTTTATCAAGATTTTTGCATACAACTTTTTCAAAAACCTTACCAATTCAACACACCAAGTTAATAAAACACAAAGTTAGTAAAGTAAGTGTTTTTAGACTGATTTCAAACCAAATGCATCTCATTGACTGATTTTAAAACCTGAATCCAAACACCCCTTTAAAACAGAAACTTGAAATTTAACCAAGAATTTGTAACCCAACTTGCACCAATATCAGTCAAATCTTTCCTAACATGTTTCAATCCAACACATAAGCAATATCAAGCATTAGACTAACATCCTAACATCCTAACTCTACAAATCATCAAAAGCACAAAACAATCCAAGCAAGTATAGACAGTAAGAAAAAGTCTTTACCTTGTGACCCTACATCCAGGCATCAAAAAGGCAGCTTTTGCCTCTTCCATCAAGCTCGGGCTTGAGCTGAAAAGATTGAAAAAGTGGGTTGTTGGTATGTAAGTAAGTGATGATGATGGATTGTCAATTTCCACACCTCATCCTATATGCAAGATTTGATCCTGTTAAGATTAAACACAAAGAGAAAGAATGACCTGGAATAAGCAACCACAAAGTGTATAAGCCTGGCTTATTGATTAAGCCAGCTTATCACTTTTGGCTTAATAAAAAAATCTTTGAAACTAAAATTTTTCAAAACATTTAAACCAAACAGAAACTTGAAGTTTCTTGACAGAACTTATCAAAATCAAGTTAACCAATGAAGAATTTCCACTTTCACTTCATTTCCTTATTGGTTTTGAGTTTTTGAAAGATTTTGTCAAAGAAAACTTCAAGAACTGATTTTTATGAAATCTCTTGTGTAAAAAGAAACTTTTTACTCCAAACTATCTTTTCAAAACTTGAAAAAGATAAAACTAATCAACAATATATTTGGAACTCAGATGTGCAAACATTAACTTTTTTTCATTTTCATTAATAAAATTTAATATTACACAAAATCTAGAACCAATATACTTGTGACAAACCACAAGTATTTATAATACTTGATAGAATATTCTAGAATACATATTAAAATATAAAAAATGCTAAACCCTAATCTGTTACAATTCCAGAATTGCCCTTGTTGTTGTCTTCAAAAAATTGTGATCAAGTCCCATGTGAAGGAAAGTGATGTGTCAGGTTGTAGAATGCATCTCATCCCTCCAAAAAATCCTTAGGGACCAAGAAGGAGCTAACAGCTGTTGATTTGGTCGTTTTTTGGGTATTGGGGTGAAACTGACGCAGCAGGGGGTGACCCTACTGGTCACATAGGTGTAGTTTAGGTAAAGGTGAAGGTGGGGTTGTGATAAGAAGGTGTGGAATTAGTGATCTAGACAATCTTAGGTAAAACCCCTATGATTTGTGGCAAATTGATACTGGAATAAATTAGGGTTTATGGGATAATTTAATCTGTTTAGGGGGATTAATATTTTAAAAAGAGTGTTAAGGAGGGAAGTTTATAAACTGATTATAAAAATCAGTTTAAAAACTTGAGTGGAGTGTGAGGTGGAAGGGTTGAGGGTTTTGATTGGCTGTGGGGTTAAGTGGGGGTGACGTGGCGGGTGAGGAGTGGAGGGATGGTTAAGGTTGTCGGGTATAGTTAAATTTAATGAAGGGGGTGGTTAAATAGTTTAAGGTTTAGGCAGAAATGGTCCCTCTGTTATCTTCCTCCTTTAAACAGCCTTGCACTCTTGGTCCTTAGTTATTTTCACCATCCGTCCTTTGTGAATTTCATCACAAGTCCTTTGTAACTATGAAGGGCTTGTGATGACTATCTTCAAATCTCAAGGACTTAACTTGTAAAGTATTCAAACTTTAGGGACCCCAAAGTAATTTTTGATAGATGAGGGGTATAAATTGTCAATCTTCAAAATTTGAGGGACTATTCTTGACATTCTTCAATTCTTCAAGGGTCTTTTTGGAAAATCCATGATTTGGGCCCGGTTCTTTGTGCGACTTCATTTCCCGTGTTCGTTTTTGCTTCATTCTTGTGATCTTTTGTTGATTACACGATATCGGTACCTAAAATACACAAGACACAAATACAAGCATATATAGGGGTATTTTCATGATATTTTAAGCGTTTTAAGCCCGATTTGGACGATGAGACTATGTATAATTGCAGTCTCATCACTCCCCCATACTAAACCATTGTCGTGTCCCCACGCAATGCTAGAATTAAGTATCTTAGCACTTCCAAAATTCATTTTATGATAACATTTATTGAAAACGTAAACTACTACACGTGTTTTAGACATAATGTATTGTTTTCATCATGATTAAGTGACTTTTGGGATCATAGAACAAGAACACGTGAATGCTTCGTTAGAAATAATTTCATCGTCCTCGATTTTCACCCAATTCCATGCTAAGCGTGTAACGAGATCATTGTTATTATAAGTTAGCAACACGATCACTTCTCATGAGTGTTAATTACGAACCTAAACTCCCTTATTCCTACTTGGTATCTCTTATATTTTATTTTGTCTTAATGATCACGAGGATACATCATTGACTTATGCGTGAATAGAGATTAGGTCTAAAAATAGAGTCTTAACGGTGTAACCAAAATCATTAAATTAATAATTCACCCTAATAGACAACGATGTCAAAAAATTAAGTCAACAAGAAGGATCGATAAACACGGTTTTATAACGGTTTTGAACATGAGACTTATTACCAAGACTTTTATACGCCCCCTAACGGAAGGGCCTTATTATCTTTGGTTTACCTCCATCTTTTATTCAACTTCGCCATGAAGCTTTTATTATGACTTCGGTCTTGCCTTGCCTTTTATTATCCGCCTCATCGGTGGTTTTATCAGCCAAAGACGTATATCTTCACGCTAAAGCGAATTTTGGATCTTTAAAGCTTCAAAGATTAAGGCTTGATTCACTTTCAATTTGGGCATAGATTTTTCGGCCTTGTGAGCTTCAAATTTTTTGCTTAATTTAGGTGAGCACTTGAAATCTTATTATTAGGTGAAGCTTTCGATTATTCGGGTGCTAATACTTCAAAACTGTGACGCTGGCGATACCTTAATGTTTTCCCAATTTAATTACATAGAAGCTACTAAAACAAATTAGAAACCAACAATAGTGATTAAACCGCTAAATCAATATTTATTAACAATTTATTATCAAAAGCGTGGGGAGAATAAGCTAATAATTACTACACATGAGATCGTGACGATTACGAGACTTATAAATAACTCTATCATTTCTCGTCCTCATTTAAGAGACTTAGCCTAAAAAGTTAAGGAATCGAAGCTAAGTGCTCAACACGCACGGCCGAGTAAAAAATTACTCTCATTCTCACCATCGGAAAACCTACATTTGTGTCTTAAACACTTATGAAAAATAAGAAAAAAAATTAAAATTTGGCCATTTTTAGCCTTATTTGCAATAAAACGATAACAAAAAGATGAATATTGGATTGCGTGGTGACGTAAGCAAGGTGAAGTATCTACTCACCCCCCCCATACTAAAACTAAACATTGTCCTCAACGTTTTGAGTCTAGGGGTAAAACACCCCCATACTAGAGACGTAGTCGAATGCTTAATATCGAGCATGGAAAGGGTAAAACGAATAACCTAAAAGTCGTTTATGAATTATGCTAATAAGATAAACTTTAGAACGTAAAAGGATATCATCGGATATCGGAATCTCCAAAGGCAACGATCGAAGCTCGAGTGCTACATAAAACGAACACGAGAGGATTCAATGGTGTCGATGAACCTAATGAATCACAATCACGAACAACCACGGAACAAAGGTTGGAAGGGCACAAATCCCCTCACATTAAACTAATTATAAAGCAATAATATGTACATGGAGAAGCATGGGTCTCCCCCACGAGGCACCTGTTTTTGATAACCAAGTCAAAAGCTCGACTCGAATCCCCATAAATGTGATCATTTAGGGATAATCATGGTTCGATCATTTTTGGTGGGACTTACATGTAATCATGGCCCAAAAGCAATCGTGTATAAAGGAAAAGCCTCTATACCGGGATCAAAGATCGTGTCTTCGTTTTCGGATGATAAACGAAACAACACGACTTTCAACATCATCGTCCCAAAGGGACACAAGAAAATAGAATGAGAAGAGAAGGCTGTGACATTGGGTGGGCAAACAAATCGAGTTACTCAAGGTAAACTCTCACCTTAAGTGTAGAAAGGATTTCTAGTGACTACTTCGTTAAAAGACCGAGATTTTATCTTAAACGTGATACCGGGGTCAAAAATCTCGTCCTCGGTGGAGAAGTGTGAGGAAACAAATGGGGCTTCCCCCACACTAGATCCACACAAAACATCGTCAAAAGAAGTAGACGCGTTTGTAGCAAGTTCAATTAAACGAGGTGATGACGGAGTTATCTTTGGAAAATCTTTAAAATTGATTTTAAAATCGATCCCTTTTTCATTTTTTAACTCTGTGTTACGAAAACCAAAGTTGATTAAATTGAAAATATTTGGTGTTTCTAAAACAATACTAGGCACACTTAAAATTTCCACATTTATCTTGAAGGCGGGAGGAGGATTTGAATTTTTAAAACGTGAATCGATTAATAAAACATCCCCCTCCGGGCTAACGCAACGGTCCTCATCAAACTCGAACATAGAAGGCGGATCATCAAGAATACGTTTGATCTCGGAAAAATCGCCATTGGGATCAAAAACGTCTTCTCTTCCTCGTGGAAGAGGTTGAGCAATAAAATTGTCGATAATCGAGTCGCTAGCTTCAACCGTCGTGAAACTAGGAAAAGAAGGCTCTGCGATTGAAGATTTTGCCTTTCTCGTTTCGACCTCGACATCGAAACGTATCGATGTGAGAGAGGCCATCGGCGGACTTCTCACATGATAAATCCAAAATCTCACTCGATGTGGGATTAGGAGTAAAAGGCTCGTCTCGTGACGATTTTGCCATGACGGTTTCAACTTTGTCCTTCGAAGGGATCGAACGTGGGTTCTCAAACATTTTTGCAAAACTACTAACACGTCCCTTCGGAATTAATTTTCATTCATCTTGTAAAAACGAGGGTTCAACGATTTCCTTTAGAACCTTTTCACATCTTTATTTTTCAAAATCATTTAATGGAATTTCTTTGTCAAAATTAAGTGTATATTGATTTAGAAAATCCTCAATAATTTCATCCTCATTAGAAAAATTAGGTTTAGGAGGTACAAGATTCAATGTTCATAAGTATCCTACGAGTTTTTCTTTTGGTTTATTTTCAAAAACATTTTTCAAAACTTCGTTAGATGACTTTTTCGTTTCCTCTATGTTTTTGCAAGACGACGAAGGTAGCACGACTCTAAAATTCGAGAGATATGGATCAATACGAGACGTACAAGTCTTAGGAGTCGGTAAGGCTTTAACCTCTCCCTCGGAATTATGATTGGTGTCTTTTGACGAAGAATTGAATTTTTCCATTAAGCCCTCGACTATTAAAAGAATTTTATCTCTCTCATTAGCATGATTTTCCTTAATGTTATCCATGTATCCTTTCCACATCTCTTGACTTTGGTCATACAAACGTTGTTGCTCTTCAAAAAGGGTATCATAATCGTTTTCCATTTTTTTGAAAGTGTCCCTTTGGGTTGCCATTCGTTTATTACAAGTTTCCTTAAGGCTTGTCATTTGTTCTTCCACCATCGTTAATTTCTCATTATTTCGTCTTACAAAATCATTAAAGGCATTATGAATAGACTCATCATTGCAATTAAAAGACGGATCATACGACGAATAAAACGAAGACGATGGGTGACCTTGGTCGTAAGATTGAAAATTGTTACCATGATCACGTGGAGCGGGGTTATAGATATAACCCCCTCGACCTACAATAACCTCACAATAAAAACAATTGGCACCATCGGGCGGGCCTCCACAATATGGACACGAATAATATCCACCATGATTCAACATGATGCAACGAGAATGGTGTTACGAGAATTAAACACTAGAGGGTTAGAAATAGAAGAAGAATATTTTTGATTGTTTTTAATTTTTTGGATTTTTGTTGTATTACGTAGACTAAAATCTACAAATCTCTCCTCGAATCGACTTTCTCGATTCAAGGAGCCTCAAGGAATGAAAACGATCACGTGAAGTGAACGCCTTCGATGACTTTAGAACGTTGGTGGAACACCAAAACGTTCAAGAGGGTTTAATCTTGAAAACAAGCAAATATATATACGTAGATAATACTTTGGTTGGCAAACCCTCGATTAGGCCTTTTTCTCAAAACACGCACAAGCAAGCGAGGGAAACGATCCGGCGCTAAGCACTTAAGAGCCTTTTTCCCTTAGGTCGTGAAATACAACCGCCTTATACCCACCTTATAGTTTCTGTTAATTAAAATTAAGCCTCACGAAAGTATTTATCTATTTTGCCTTTACACTTTTGCTTTGGATTCGAATACAATGATCGAGTGATGAAATCCCGAATCAAGGTTGCGTTTTCACGCTTTTGGAGTACTTGTATATTTATTGTTCTACGTAAGTACAATATAGTAATATATTCACAAATAAAAACGAAAAAAATAATGGGATATCTACAATATAGTAAAAAGATTGTTGTGTGTTTTTGGTTTAGGAAAACTAAACACAATTTATTTGGATACTATAATATAATAAGGAAAAATAACAAAAATGAGTATGTACGATATTCACGCTTTCCAGAATTTGAAAAGCAAAAACGCACTACTCACACAAACACGATACTAATAATGGCACACTAAAAACACCTCCCCGGCAGCGGCGCCATTTTGATAAGTCGTAGAAATACGTCTTTTAGGAAAAAGAGCGTATAATGGGCAAGTATTAAACTCGACGATTTTGGAAAATCGACGAATCGAATAAATGCGGGTTCGTTCTCGAAGGAGGTGTGTGTATTAGATGCCAAAAATAAATAATAAAGTTTGGGGTAGTGTCGTTTTTGGATGAGAAAAGAAAGAAAAATAAAGACGAGCTACAACTACAATTAAACTACGACGAGTGACGTAAAACGCGAACGTAAATACGTAAAACGTGAAAAATTAAAAATTTTAAACTAAAAACAAATTAAAAATGAAAACTAAGTCTAAAATAATATAAATAAGGATAAAAATCCAATAAATAAATTTTAAACCTTTTATTAATTAAATATTCAATTTTTAATGCTAATTAAAGCCCAAAAATTAAATATAATTAAGAAAAAGCCCAACATATTATTTAATTTAACAAATAACTCACTTATATTATTTAAAAACTAAAAAGTATTTTTCCTAAATTTTAAATACTATTTTTCTATTTTTAAAACTCTAAAAACAATTTTTAGACTAAAATAACGATTAAAAATAATAAAATAATTCTAAAAATAATTTGACTATTTTAAAAATCCTAAATTATACTAATGAACAGTAGAAAAATGAAAAAGTTTGAAAAAAGTAAAATTTTTCACTAAAAGACAAAATAGTTAATAATTAAACCCTAATTAAACTAAAATTAATTCTAAAAGTTACTAAAAAATGTGAACAGTAAAATATTTTTTAACTAAAAATCTTAAAATATTTTTCTTAATCTAAGAAAATTTTCAAAACTGAAAAATATTAATTTTTGTCACTAAAAGACAAAAATCAGTAATTAAAAAGTAATTTAAAATGCAATTAAATCTAAAAAATGGAAAATGATCAGTAACTAAAAAACTAATTAAATGGAAAAATCAGAAAATAAATAAGAAAAATAATGAAACAAAAATCAAGTGCTAAATCCTATTTTAGACCACTAAAGACAAAAAAGTTAAATTCTGAAAGTGACATGTGACTTCCTTTTGTCTGCTTGTGTAGCAGGGGGAACTTTTACCCTAGCAGTGGGAAATTGGTTCCCACTGCTTTCAATAAAATTCAGGTCTGGGCACTTTTGTGCTTAGATCTTGTTGGTTACTTAGTTTTATGGGCAAACAAAGGCACCCCACAACCAGTTGGGTTGTGGGGAGTCAAATAAAATATAAAAACACAGGTTCACTTAACAAATTCAAGCTCAAAAAGCCCTAACTCAATCACTGTTATAGGCAATGGGGGTCTGTTGGGACTTTGCTGATGCAAAGTGCAATTGGGTGAGTTTTGGTTGGCCAAAACTCACTCAGTTCACTCCCTTGCTTCCACTAATCAGGTACTACACCTAACCTAGCCTAAATCCTATCAAGCTACAAGATTTGATTGGAAAATTTTGCAAAATCAAGGCAGTTTAATGGCTTGACTGAATTTTGAACTAGGTTTATCAAGATTTTTGCATACAACTTTTTCAAAAACCTTACCAATTCAACACACCAAGTTAATAAAACACAAAGTTAATAAAGTAAGTGTTTTGAGACTGATTTCAAACCAAATGCATCTCATTAACTGATTTTAAAACCTGAATCCAAACACCCCTTTAAAACAGAAACTTGAAATTTAACCAAGAATTTGTAACCCAACTTTCACCAATATCAGTCATATCTTTCCTAACATGTCTCAATCCAACACATAAGCAATATCAAGCATTAGACTAACATCCTAACATGCTAACTCTACAAATCATCAAAAGCACAAAACAATCCAAGCAAGTATAGACAGTAAGAAAAAGTCTTTACCTTGTGACCCTACATCCAGGCATCACAAAGGCAGCTTTTGCCTCTTCCATCAAGCTCGGGCTTGAGCTGAAAAGATTGAAAAATTGGGCTGTTGGTATGTAAGTAAGTGATGATGATGGATTGTCAATTTCCACACCTCATCCTATATGCAAGATTTGATCCTGTTAAGATTAAACACAAAGAGAAAGAATGACATGGAATAAGCAACCACAAAGTGTATAAGCCTGGCTTATTGATTAAGCCAACTTATCACTTTTGGCTTAACAAAAAAATCTTTGAAACTGAAATTTTTCAAAACATTTAAACCAAACAGAAACTTGAAGTTTCTTGACAGAACTTATCAAAACCAAGTTAACCAATGAAGAATTTCCACTTTCACTTCATTTCCTTATTGGTTTTGAGTTTTTGAAAGATTTTGTCAAAGAAAACTTCAAGAACTGATTTTTATGAAATCTCTTGTGTAAAAAGAAACTTTTTACTCCAAACTATCTTTTCAAAACTTGAACAACATAAAACTAATCAACAATATATTTGGAACTCAGATGTGCAAACATTAACTTTTTTTCATTGTCATTAATAAAATTTAATATTACACAAAATCTGGAACAAAGATACTTGTGACAAACCACAAGTATTTATAATACTTGAAAGACTATTCTAGAATACATATTAAAATATAAAAAATGCTAAACCCTAATCTGTTACAATTCCAGAATTGCCCTTGTTGTTGTCTTCAAAAAATTATGGTCAAGTCCCATGTGAAGGAAAGTGATGTGCCAGGATGTATAATGCATCTCATCCATCCAAAAATTCCTTAGGGACCAAGAAGGAGCTAACAACTGTTGATTTGGTCGTTTTTTGGGTATTGGGGTGAAAGTGACGCAGCAGGGGGTGACCCTACTGGTCACATGGGTGTAGTTTAGGTAAAGGTGAAGGTGGGGTTGTGATAAGAAGGTGGGGAATTAGTGATCTGGACAATCTTAGGTAAAACCCCTATGATTTGTGGCAAATTGATACTGGAATAAATTAGGGTTTATGGGATAGTTTAATCTGATTAGGGGGATTAACATTTTAAAAAGAGTGTCAAAGAGGGAAGTTTATAAATTGATTATAAAAATCAGTTTAAAAACTTGAGTGGAGTGTGAGGTGGAAGGGTTGAGGGTTTTGATTGGTTGTGGGGTTAAGTGGGGGTGACGTGGCGGGTGAGGAGTGGAGGGATAGTTAAGGTTGTCGGGTATAGTTAAAGTTAATGAAGGGGGTGGTTAAATAGTTTAAGGTTTAGGCAGAAATGGTCCCTCTGTTATCTTCCTCCTTTAAACAGCCTTGCACTCTTGGTCCTTAATTATTATCACCATCCGTCCTTTGTGAATTTCATCACAAGTCCTTTGTAACTATGAAGGGCTTGTGATGACTATCTTCAAATCTCAAGGACTTAACTTGTAAAGTCTTCAAAATTTTGGGGACCCCAAAGTAATTTTTGATAGATGAAGGGTATAAAGTGTCAATCTTCAAAAGTTGAGGGACTATTCTTGACATTCTTCAATTCTTCAAGGGTCTTTTTGGAAAATCATGATTTGGGCCCGGTTCTTTGTGCGACTTCATTTTCCGTGTTTGTTTTTGCTTCATTCTTGTGATCTTTTGTTGATTACACGATATCCGTACCTAAAATACACAAGACACAAATACAAGCATATATAGGGGTATTTTCATGATATTTTAAGCGTTGTAAACCCGATTTGGACGATGAGACTATGTATAATTGCAGTCTCATCAGCATGCTTGTTGATATTATGTGTTTTGCTTGATTTGATATCATTTAGGCTTGAGTTAAGGTTAAATTTTGGACGAGTTTTGCCTATTTGACTGATAAACACACCAGTAGGAATCGCGAACCCAGGTTGGAGTTTTTGATCTTGGAGATAGACACTCCAATAGGTTTTGAGGTTGTCTTGATCTGTTTAGAGAATTAAAGGATTGATAGAGCTTATTGCATAAGTTGTGATTGGACAAAGTTGGTCAAAAATTCAGTTAAGTGCACTTGACATGTAATGTTACTGTTCCTCAGTTGAGTTGATTTTATTTTTTGCCTTTGGTTATGTTTTTATTGATCTTACTGTGTTGAATTGTTATGTTTGGTGGTATGTGGTGTGCCTGTGCATACATAAGTAAACCATCAGCAACCTAGCAACCAAATATAAACCAAAGTAAATCACATAGACCAAAGGAAACTTGGTGAAACAGGCATGCATGTTTGCTATTAAAACCCACTGTTAGGAGTTAGGCGTGATGCGTTTTTTAAGGTCTTGTTGTGGTTAACTTGAAATCTTGTTTGCTCTATTTGTGGTTATCTGGTGGTATTGTTGCGGTTTATTACTTGACAATTGACTCCCAATAAGCACAAGCTTATTGGGGTATTGTTTGTACCAATAGGAAACAAGACACAGCCAAATACAGCATAAGTAACCAAAGAAAAAAAAGGGAAAGCTAAAAAAGTTATGTTGTGTTCTTAAGTGGTTAAATTCGTGGCAAATTTGATTTTGTTTTAGTATTTTGGCATTGATAATAGTTACTGTGCATCAAGTGTGAAACAGAGAATAGAAAAAATAATATTTTAACAAAAAGCTATATTGGCCTGACTCGAACCCCCGACCTGTCGAGCATGAGTGAGAGATTGTACCAGTATGCCAAGAGTCTTTGCTTTGGCATACTTTTCCTCTTTTCTTACTTAAGCCCACTTGATTTTTGGCTTAATAAAATAAGTCGTGGCTTAACTTGGAATTTGTGGCTTATTGAATAAGTTTCTTGGGCATCTTTCATTTTCTATTAAAATAGTACTACTTTAGGAATTTTTTCCATAGGTTTTAGAATTTTTCATTTATAAAAATATTTTTAATAATTATTTTACTTTTTAAATACGTAAAGTATTTTAAAAACCTTAAAAAACATCAATGGCTGCCAAAAAATCCCTTCTTCTCATAACCTAATTTTCTTTTTCCTTTAATCCGAATACCTTATAATTGTGTTGTTTTCTCGAATAATTACTGATTATTCTTGAGTTAACAAAGTTTTTATTTGGTTGATTGATTTTAGGTTAAATTAAATTGGTTTTATTTTTCGTTTTTTGCCGTCATTGTCTTGTGCGAGTGTACTGTTTCTCTCTTTGGTGGTTACTTGTCTTTGTTAGATCATCACGTGTTACCTGGGCAAGTTGGTTCGGTTCGTTTTGTTTGTTTAAACAGTGATAGCATTAAGTGTTTTTTAAGGTTTCGGTGTGTTTGGGTATTGATTTTGAGCGGTTTGCATTTAATCATTCTTGAGAATTATTGCTTTAAATCGTCCTTGTTCCATAGTTGTGGCGGCTGCATTAAATCGTCCTTGTCTTTACCCTGCATTAAATTGTCCTTGCTGCCATTGGATTTGAATTGGTCGGCTGACATTGTCGGCTGACTTTCTTGTTATTAAACTGGTCGGCTGACATCTTGTGGTCGGCTGACTTATTCTATACGTTTGGCGGCTGAAATTCTAGTTATTAATTTTTGGCGGCTGACCTTAAGTTAGGGTTTCGGTATTAATTATAGATTATTATCGTCTCAATTATCAAGTGGCAGTTGCTATTAATTTCCTAGGTTTCGGTATTAAGTGGCAGTCGCTATTAATTTCCTAGGTGTCTTTGAATCTGGGTTTCGGTTTTACGATTAAAAAAAAATTATATAGTTACTGTTTGTTTAGGGTTTATTTTTCGTGGTTAGGGCTGTGTTTGATTGAACATGGATTCGAGCAATGAAAGTGATAAGCCATTGTTTACAGGTTGGAATGATAGGGATATGGTGTCTAATCTTAAGGTTTTAGTAACGTTAGAGGAGATATCTAATTTGTTTTCTATTCCTCTGAATACTGTGCGTGACATTGAAGTGTTTGCAAATGGTGTTAAGGCAAACAAATTTCCTAAATGGTCTACCTTACCTAAGGAGACCACTATGCTTTATTATGAAGTTTTGTGTGAATGCCATATAAATCTTACTAGCAAAACGTCTTCACTCAGTTCAGGTGGTTCGAGTGTGCACTCAGCACAAATGGCTAAGGAAACAGATGACTCTATTCCAAATGTTTACTCTTCTTGTGATGTATCTTTGGACCTTGCAGCTAAGGCTGCAACAATTAATGGTATGCAACCGTGTAATCTACATGAGGTTTTGAAATTATTTGGTGTAACGATTTGCACGGTTGGTGATGCGGGTGAATTTATGCATGAATTAAGAATGAAGAAACATCCTTTGTGGGGATTGATCTCACATGACCGTGCTAAAGAAATTCTGGAAGTACTTTGCAAATTTGAAGCTGATATGGTTACGTCTACTAATGGAGGTATTAATGCAGTCTCTTCTTCGTTTAGTTCTGATAATGTCTGTGAAGGGGTTAATATTTCTATTCCCAAGAAGGTTGTAGAAAAAGTAAATACTCGCTACCAAAACACTTTATATGGTTACTTTCTTGGTAAAAGGATTGCATTTCCTGTGGTTGAGTATTTTGCTAAGAATAACTGGGCAAAACATGGTCTTAAGCGTATCATGATGAATGAGAAAGGTTTTTTCTTTTTTCAATTTGGGTCTAGTGAGGGTCTTAATGCGGTTCTGGAAGGTGGTCCGTGGATGGTTCGTAATTCACCAATTTTTCTTAAGAAATGGACTATGAAAACGAATCTTCAAAAGGAGGAATTAACTCGTATTCCGGTATGGGTCAAGTTTCATGATGTCCCGCTACAGGTATTTGAAGAGGAAGGTATTAGTTTAATTGCTTCGTTTCTTGGTAAGCTTATTATGATGGATAATTATACTGATAATATGTGCAAAGAGTCTTGGGGTCGGTGTAGTTTTGCTCGTTGTCTTATTGAGATGAACGTTGATTCGGAGTTTATAGATAACGTTACTATTGGTGTCCCTGATCTTGAAGGCTCTGGTTGTACTAAGGAATTAATTCGTGTTGAATACGAATGGAAACCGCCTAGATGTCATACTTGTAATATTTTTGGTCATTCCTTTGATTCTTGTCCGAAAAATGTTAAACCTACAACGGTTGAAAATGTGACAACTCATGTTGATAATGATGGATTCCAACAAGTGCAAAGTAAGAGGAAGAAGTACAAAGGTAATTTAGGGAATCAAGTTCCGAGAGGTGTTCCATTGAGTAAGGGTTCCCAAATAGGAAAGACGGTTGTTTTTCGTCCAAAAACTCGCTTGGATACTACAAGTACGAGTGGTGATAATAGTAGAAAGTTGAATACTAAATCTGGTCAGTTGCAGCAGACTAGTAATCCTAATGGTCCGAACAAGGGTAAAGCTCAAATGAGCAGTGTTTCTACATCTAATAAATTTTCATCTTTGTCCATGCCTGGTATTGATGAAGGGGTTCAACTAAGCGAGGAAGATAATGAGGAGGGAGTCGAGGTCGTCTTTGATGAATCGGTGAATCTTCTCAACACTAATTTTGGGGCAAGCACTCCTACTGGCTGATCCCATGTTGATATTTTATTATGTTTCTCGTAACTTTATGTTATCATCTTGGTTCTTGTCTAGTTTATTTATTTCCAGTATTCTAGACTAGTTAATGTTTATGGCCTGTCATAAACATTTTGTTTAACAAGCTGTCTGTAGCTTGCGGTTAATGTGGCATTTCAGCCATATTCCTTGTACTTCAACGCTTTTTTTGGTTCTATTTACCGGGGTCATTGTTACCCTTTTACCAAAAAAAAAAAAATAGAAAAAGGTTTAGAAAAATTTTCAAAAAATATTTTTTAGCTTTTAATAAAAGTGTTTTAGGTATACAATAGGAAAAAAATTGGATTTTGTCTTTTTCTTATTTATTTATTTTTTAGGGTTTTTAATTTTTTTAAAAATTAATATAAATTAATTAAATCATTTTCAAAAAAAATTGGTTTTAATATTTTTTCTTAGTTAGCTTTTAAGACTTTTTAGTAATTTTTAATTATTTTTTAGGTAAAATGTTTCGTTTGGTCGCGTTTTACGTTTTACGTTATTGTTTCGTTATAGTTTAAATTAATCGTAATCCGTCATTTTTTATTCCCTTTTTTTTCTCATCAATATTAATCTCAAATATTACAAGTTTAACACACACATTAATCCTCCTTGGTGAACGAACTCACAACTTGGGTCATAAGTGTTTTACGTTTTCCTAAACGTACACTTAATACTTACCGCTTATACGTTGTTTTTCCTAAAACACGAGTATTTTTACTACAATCATTTTGGCGCCGCTGCCGGGGAGGCGTGTTGTGTTTAAATTTGGAAACTTTTGTTTTTGATATTAACCATAAATAGTATTTGTGTGATTAGCACTCTAATCACACGTATTATCGGTTTTCTTTGTTTTTGTGAATATTATTAATAGTAGTATTACGTATCACAATAAATTTACAATATCTCCAAAAGCGTGAAAACGCAACCTTAATTGTGATTTCATCACACAATTATTGTATTCTAATCCAAAACAAAAAAAGGCAAAATAGATAATTACTTTCGAAAGGCTTAATTTTGATTAGCACAAACTATAAGGTGGGTATAAGGCGGTTGTATTTCACGACCTAAAGGGAAAAGGCTCTTAAGTTCTTCGCGTTGCCTCGTTTCCTCCTCTTGCTTGTGCGTGTTTTGAGTAAAAGGGCTAATCGAGGGTTTGCCAACCAATTTATTGTTTACGTATCATATATATTTGCTTGTTTTTCAAAGATTAAACCCTCTTGAACGTTTTGGTGTTCGATCAACGTTTTAAAGTCATCGAAGACGTTCACTCAACGTGATCGTTTTCATTCCTTAAGGCTCCTTTAATTGAGAAATCTATTCGAGGAGAGATTTGTAGATTTGTGTCTACGTAATTCACGAGAAAATCCAAAAAAATTAAAAACAATCAAAAGCACAAAAAAATTGAAAAACGTAAAAACACCAAAAAGAATCTTCTTTGCTCACCCCCACGTTATAAGTTACGTTTATACTAACTCGTTCTCAAGAAAAACGTGCACGTAAACGTCAAAACCGAAAGAAAGGACACCAACCCCTTCTATTGAAGAATCTCCCATTGACGAACCGATTGTAGAACAAGAAGCTTACATGGCTAATCGTACTATGATGAAGTTGCTTCAAGCACCCACCGAGGGTTATGGAGATGCGACTGTGATTCCCGCTATCCTTGCGGAGAATTTTGAGGTTAAGACGGGTTTATTGTCCATGATTCAAGCTAACAAGTTTCATGGTGACGAAAAGGACAACCCTCATAACCACATTCGTCGTTTCAATCGTATTACATCGACTTGCAAGTTTAAGGATGTCTCGATTGACTCTATTAACATGATGATTTTTCCGTATTCCTTAGCGGGGCCCGCTAAACTTTGGTTAGAGAAAGAGCCACCCAATTCTATATTGACGTGGAAGGATCTCGTTTCAAAGTTCGTGAACCAATTTTTCCCGTCCTCTAAGACTACTATTTGAAAAACGAGATTTCAAAGTTTTCACAACAATATAAAGAGAGTTTTTCAACGGCTTGGAACAGGTTTAAGGAAATGTTGCATGAATGCCCTCATCACGGTTTTTCTGACTTACATCAAATCGACACGTTTTACAATGGATTGAATGATCATGAACGAGATTATCTTAATGCCGCCGCGGGTGGTAATTTTTGTGTAAAACAGTCGAAGAAGCATTGACAATCGTTGAAAATAGTTCCAAAGTCTATAGCCCACGGAACACATCGAGTGTTAACATGGCTTTGCCTTCATTGTCACCTACCATTGATGCTAGACAAATTGAGTCTAATTTGGAAAACAAATTGTTCGATAGGTTTAAGGGATTGTTTAAAGAGCTTAAAATTGGTGAGCAACCCATTCTCACTATGGCTAAAGAGGTTGAGGTTATTGTGTTTATTGTGGTGGAGCTCACGATTTCTCCGAGTACATTACCGCGGTGGTAACACTTCGAGTGTCTACGCGGCCACGGGAACTTACAACCAAAACGGTCAAGTTACCCGCACTAATCAATTGACTCCACCGGGTTTTCCAACTAACAATCAAAATGCTAACAACTATCACAACAACAATCAAGATGGTTACCAAGGAAATCAACGGAATTATAACAAGGGTAATTAAACTTTAGGAATCAACGGAATAGTGGTCAAATGCAAACCTAAAATTAAAATCGTAATTTTCAAAACCGAGTCAAGGATTTAAAAATGCTTACATTAAAGAGGTTCCAAATGACTTTTTGAATTACACTACGACAAATGACAAAATTCTTGAAAATATCCAAGAGCAATTGGCTAGTCAAGCTAGGGAAACGGCTAAAAACACAAGGGAAACGGCTAAAAACACAAGGGAAATAGCAAATTTTGCTAAGGAAAATGCCAACATGAAAATTGAATTGAAAAACGATTTTGCAAACCAAATTAGAGGTCAAAACAACAAAATCGAGCAAAGTCAATCAAGGCTTGAACAAAGGATAGACCAAAGTGCCGCTAAGCAAGACGTCAAGCTTAATGTTGTTTTAGAAGCCATCATGTCAAACAAAGTCTCTACTTCGAGTGGTCTTCCTAGCAATACCATATCAAACCCGAAGGGAGAGATGAAAGTAAATACCACACGTAGTGGTAAGACCTTTAAAGAGCCGACTCCTCAACCAATTACTCCTACGGAAGAGGAAATTGAGGAAGAACCCGAGGTTGTGGTCGAAAAGGAGCAAATCTCAATCCCACTCAAACCACACCTACGGTCCACCCTTACCTTACCCATCGAGACATCATAAGGAAAATTTCAAGATCATAACAATTATCAATTTGAGCTTTTTATTAAAACGTTTCGTGATTTGCATTTTAACAAAAGTTTTACCAACGCTTTAATTATGATGCCTCGATTTTCCGCCAACTTCAAAAGTATGTTGAACGATAAAGAGAAATTGCAAAAATTTAATCATTGTTCATCGGTTTTTCTTTACCGCATACCTCAAAAAGTCGGTGACCCCGGTAAATTCGTAATCCCGTGTGGTATCCAAGATATGAAAGAATGCTACGCCTTGGCCGATCTTGGTGCTAGTATTAGTTTGATGCCTCTTTTGATGTTTAAGTCGCTCAATCTTCCTAACCTTACTCCTTTAAAAATATCTATCGAGATGGCCGATCATTCTACAATTCCCGCATGTGGAACGGCCGAAGATGTTTTTGTGAAAGTGGGAAAGTACTATTATCTGGTATACTTCATCGTAGCTGATATACCCATGGATTCTCAAGTTCCTCTCATTTTAGGTCGTCCATTTTTGGATACGTCGAAAGCGATTATTGATGTGCATGCTAGGAAAATCACTTTACGCTTCAACGACGAGGAACTTGTTATAATCGCACCCCAAAATTCTCATCTTTCTCATGTTAATTCAATCGCAACTATGAACCATGTTGATTTAATCGATGTCATTTGCGAAAAAATTTCACAAGAGATTTTAGGCTTTGCCGATAAAGCAAATAGTGGCCATCCCACTATGCTCGATCCAATCCTTGATAATTCGACACCATCTTTCACTCCATTTGAAGGAGGTGGTTTTACTTTCGAAGAGTTTGATGTACCTCAAAATTCTAATGAAGACCTTGACAACGATGAGGATTTTTCAATTATCAAGGATTTTCTAAACGATTTCCCATTTCCTCCGTCGATGGAGGTTATGAGTATTGAACCAAAATGTTCAATCGAGGAACCACCAACCCTTGAATTGAAAGGTCTTCCTCCTCACCTCGAATACGTATTCTTGGAAGGAGACGATAAGTTGCCGGTTATTATTGGTGAAAGATAATTCCGATGATGAAAAAACCGCACTTATTGATGTCTTGAAGGCTCACAAAGGGGCAATTGCGTGGAAACTTTCCGACATTAAGGGTATCAACCCAAAAAATTTTACCCACAAAATTTTAATGTTGGAGGACTACAAGCCCGCAATCCAATGTTAAAGAAGGGTAAACCCCAATATTTACGACTTCATCGAAAAGGAAGTTCTTAAACTACTTGACGCGGGAATGATTTACCCTATATCCGATAGCCCTTGGGTGAGTCCAATCCGTTGTGTCCCTTAAAAGGGAGAAATGACCGTTGTGCCAAATGATGACAACTAGTTAATTCCAACTCGACTCGTGACCGGTTGGAGGGTGTGTATTGACTATCGTAAGTTAAATGACGCCACTCGTAAAGTCCATTTTCCCTTGCCCTTCATGGATCAAATGTTGGAGCGTCTAGCGGGAAACGATTTCTATTGCTTTTTAGATGGTTTTTCCGGTTACTTTCAAATCCCCATCGATCCTCGTGATAAAAAAAGCTACGTTTACGTGTCCATATGGAACGTTTGCCTATCATAGAATGCCATTTGGACTTTGTAATGCACCAGGAACCTTTCAAAGGTGCATGATGGCTATTTGTCATGACATGATCAAAAAGACGATGGAAGTTTTCGAACCTTGTGCTCAATTGAGAAAAATGTCATTTCATGTGTAAGGAAGGGATTGTCTTAGGGCACAAGGTCTCGAAAGCGGGGATTGAGGTAGACAAAGCAAAAATTAACGTCATCGCCAAATTACCTCATCCCAAAATCGTCAATGGAGTTAGGAGTTTCCTAGGCCACTCGGGCTTTTATCGTCGCTTCATCAAAGACTTTTCAAAGATATCTCGTCCCATTACTCATCTTCTTGAAAAATATGCCCCTTTTATATTTAACGAAGATTGTGTTCGATCGTTTGAAATTCTTAATAGGAAACTAACTGAAGCTCCCATTCTTGTTGCTCCAAATTGGAATCTCCCCTTTGAACTTATGTGTGATGCTAGTGATTACGCTATTGGGGCCGTTTTGGGGCAACGTCATGATAAGAATTTCTTACCTATCCACGATGCTAGTAAGACGATGACCGAGGCTCAACTTAAATACACCGCAACGGAAAAGGATATACTTGCCGTGGTGTATGCATTTGAGAAATTCTGACCTTATCTTGTCTTAACAAAAAGCATAGTGTATACGGATCATTCGGCCATCAAGTATCTCTTTGCTGAACTTGATGCTAAGCCGCGATTGCTTCGTTGGATTCTCCTCCTACAAGAATTTGATTTCACCATAAAAGACAAAAAAGGATCCCAGAATCTTACGGTGCCGATCAACTCTCTCGATTAGAAGATCCACACCAAAATGTTCACGAGAATAAGGAAATCACTGAAATATTTCCTCTCGAGACACTTGGTGTAGTGAATTCCAAGGAAGATTCTTCTACCCCATGGCTTGCGGACATCACAAATTACCATGCGGCAACTTCATCATTAAGGGTATGACGACTCAATAGAAACGAAAATTCTTTCATGAAGAAATGTAAATCTATGCTTATGTTTTTAGAGAGAGAAAGAGATAGAAAGATGGTGGATTTCACACTTCTAGAGAGAGAAAGTTAAGAAGAACTATGTGTAAATTATGAAACCACACAACCTCTCCATCAAAGGAGATGGTTTATATACCCAAGCCTTGTAATGGGCTTAGGTTTACACGTTTGGCCGGCCTACATAAGTTGCAGGCTAGGCTTGGACTTGTTTGATAAATAAAGAAAGTTAACTAAACTACGAGCTATTACATGGACTATCGTTGAAGTGACCGATCCTTCTTAATACGTAAAACGTATTTCCAACAATCTCCCCCTAAGGGAGGTCACTCCAAACAAGGGCGTTACCCAAGTTACAATAATAAAATAAACCTAGCATACTATGCTTGTCTTGAGCTCGTAGTCTTCGTCTTTCTTTTTCTTTTTCTTTTCTGGTGAACATGCTGATGTGATCTTTGATATCAATCTTTGAGCATTAATCTCTTGCCTTGATCTTGTGCATCCATCACTTGTGATCTTCGCCTCTTCGTGACGCCATGTCCCACATACTTATACCTTCGTAATTCTTGAAAGCTTCAGAGTTCGATACAGCGGAAGACTTAACTTTTAGGCTTTCTTGAATTAGATGAGATATTAAGTGCATAAAGTATAAGCATGCGGGGACGACTTCTTCTTGGATTCCGCAACGCCACCGTCTTCAAATGCCGCAACATAAGTAGACACGAACGAAATGGCTTTGAACATTTCATTCTAATTCGGTAGCATTTTACCTCCGGTCGGTGAACACCGTTGGACGATATTAGATATCGTACCCGTGACAGATAGTTTCAATTAAGAAACTTCCTGACAGGATTTCGCAGGTAAACCCGTTCTCTTTATTCGACCGTCCAAAGCTGACTGCGAACATAAAGAGTGAATCATTTAGATAATAATATCCGCATGATTTGAAGCCGTCAATTCATGTTCCTGGAACAAGTGAAATTCAATTAAGAACCGCACCATCATTGCTTTCCAGTTGTCACGAGCTTGATTCGTATAGAATCTTGCAAGTTACCTACCAAGTGCTGTTTGAGGTTAACACTAGAAGGATTTCCACTCATCACTGTGAACACTAAGGTATCACTCTGAGTGTTCTGGCAAGATCACTAAGATATTGCGTAGAGGCCTGGAACGTGTTTAAATTCAGTTAAGAATTAAACAGCTGTTGCTTTCCAGTTATCACAAGTTTGATTCATAAAGAATCGCACAAGTCACCTACCATGAGCTTTTTGATATTCGCTCAAGAAGGATTTCCATCTTCATTGTAAATACTTTCGTATTACTCGGATGTTCAGGCAAGATCATGAAGATTTTGCGTAGGACTCTTAAGATCTTTCTTACTTTTCACAGTGTGTGAAGAAGCAAGGAAGTATGAAAGTGTGTCCTAATGAGATATTTGATGATCTCAAATGGCTCTAGACTCGATCGTGCATTTTGGATTTTAGTGATCGGAGGCTGGAGAGGAGTGCCACCTTTTCAATACCAATTTATTCGGAGTGAATAAATCAATAGATAATGTGTTGTCTCCATGTGATTAAAACAAATACCTTTTGAGAGATATCTGAGTTAGCTGGGATGGGTTGTGCATTGCATCACTGGTCCATGATGTCTGTCTTCAATATCGAGAATGATCTCAATAGCATATGTGTTGACCCGGTTTCTGCCTAAAGTTGTAAGGAGGGCTTCTTTCTTTACACCCTTTATCTTTACAATTCTTTTTCATTCTTCAACCCCTTCAATGCTTACCAATACGTCATCACTAGCACCTTGTTGTGATTGTTCCAGTGCTAACTTAAGTACTTGGTCGGCATTCAGCTACGTTCACAATCTTTCTCCATCTTTCCTAAGGACTACTATTTCTAGCTATGGAATGTCCTTGGGAAGATTCCTCCGGTTCTAGAAGAATCATTGGACTTAACCTATCCTACCATCCTTATGTCACCACAATCTTCATCGTCGTGAAATAAATGGGTTTTGGGTAAGTATATGTCACCATGAAAATCCATTTTGATATAGCAAATCCATTTTGCTCCCCCTTAACATATGCCACGATATTCGAAAACATTTCGCACATGTCGGGATGAGCCATCACATTAAGTCAAACCATTTGTGATAATATCCCATATTAAATCACATTTTCTCCCCCATATTAAAAATATTAACCCAATCGATATTTTTAATATCAATTGATTTAATGAAGTTTTTAACAAAGGTTTTGGGAAGAAAAATGCAAGTCCGTTTTATCTTCATAATATCAAACGCATGAGATATGATACCGATTTGTAACACGATCACATATTCACCATATTAGAAAAAAAATTTGACAAGGTTGGACCTGATAGATGAGAACATCATATGATAAAATCAAATGGTTCTTGTCAGCATATGTTGGTCACCTCGTCACGTTTGAAGTCATCTCTTGACACCACGTGTACGATTGGTATTGTTGTCTTGACACCAACTTGTGAACTTGGCACGTTCGGCATCGAAGATTCTGAATGCTTGACAATTGCTCCCCCTCAATTGTTGACCCGTGTTCTACTGAAAGAGTTGTAGTCGTTGGTTGAGTAGTCGCATCGTCGAGTATATAGATACCAATTGTAGATTGCTATGGTTGTAGAGATGATAGCTTCATAAAAACAAGACTTCTCTTGTTTTAACAAATAAATGCACTGAGGCGTACATATATTTGTGTTAGACCAAGTTATAAAGTAAACTTGATCCCTTACAAGGTTTTAAGGTAAACCTTGCTCGAGAAAATTAATTCCCGTTGTGAGCCAAAGCTTTCATAAGAAATACTTGACTTTAATGTGAAAACCGGGTTGCAGTCAGAAATAACTAAAAGCCATTTAGGCATGTTTTATGAAATATTTACAACTTTTGTACGAACTCTATTTATGGCGCCGTGTCAATATTAATCAACATTTCTAAGGCCGTAAATATTATCGTACCAAAAGACATGCCTTTGATAATTAAAGTAAAAATATTTTGGATTTTTCTAGATTTTTTCAATTTTTATGGTTTTTATATGGTTTTATATTTTTGTATTTTGCTTTTGTGGATAAAAATATAAACAATATATACAGATGATCACAAAGGATACAGAGAATAGTTTTACCACCACTATTCTTTCGCTTCATCTGCCAGTTCCTTTACAGTCTCAGGCGAGAAAGTTCTCATTCCTAGCTTGTCGGCCAAAAATTCAATTCGAGCGCGATCTAAAGCCTTTGTGAAAATATCCGCCAATTGATACTCAGATCGGACAAAGTAAAGTTCGATCACTCCATTTTCCACTTGCTCCTTGATGAAGTGGTAGCGAATGTCAATATGCTTCGACCGGGAGAATTGAACATTGTTGCAGCATAAGGCAATTGCACTCTTATTGTCACAGTACATCGGAATCTTATTGAAACCTAGACCATAGTCGGTTAATTGCGATCTCATCCAAAGAATTTGAGCACAGCAACCGGACACAGCTATGTATTCTGCTTCCGTACTTGAAATTGCAGCGCTTTTCTGCCTTTTCGATGCCCAACTGATTAGTCGATCTCCTAGTAGTTGCAAAGTTCCACTCGTGCTACGCCTTGTATCTTGACAACCCGCGTGATCCGCATCTGCATATGCCATTAGTGCAATAGAAGAGTCCTTCGAATACCAAAGTCCCCGATTAATGGTTCCTTTAAGATATCGAAAGATCCTTTTAACAGTAGCTAAGTGTAACTCAGTAGGCCTAGTTTGATACCTGGCACACATACATATAGCAAACTGAAGATCAGGTCGACTAGCTGTGATATACAGAAGAGTACCGATCATTCCACGATAAAGTGTCGGATCAACATCAACTCCATGAGGATCTGCATCAAGCTTAGTTCGTTCCACCATTGGAGTATCCACGGGGTCGCAAGATTCCATCTTGTATTTCTTAAGCGATTCAAGGGCAAAACCCAAAAACCCAAAAACACCTATGGCGGCTGAAAATCGCTTTTTCTCTACGATTCCACTTTGGTTAGTCTCATCATGAAATCTTATAAGCAATTCGTGTGTAAACACGTTTTCTTGTTTGATCTAGTGGTTGACTATCTTTAGTGGGTTCATTTTTTTATTCTTGTCGTCACTTGTTTTTTTCCCTTTTATTCAGTCGGTGCAAAGTTTTCTTTATATTGCGTATTAGACTTTAGTTGCTCTGGTTTGCATTAATTGCTTGCTTGGGATTCGATTTGGTGGGGTTGATTGGTGTTTTTTAATCGTTTAGTCTTGTCTTTAGATTCGCTAGTTGGTGGCTCTAGTTGGATTATTTTATTGGCTAGGTTTGTGATTGGTGACTGAATTGTGACTAGCTTCGTTTGGTGGATTGGTTTTTTTATTTACGTTTCATTAGCTAGCTACGATTTGGCTACTATTTATTGTTTGTGAAGCAGATTTATTTTTATGGAGGGTTTCGTGAGTGATTCGGCTGAGGTTGTTTCTAATCCTAGTTTGGGTACTGGAAGTGATAATGCTAACGGTGAACGACAGCAGCTGAATGTAGAGTCGTTAGAAGATGTTG
Source organism: Glebionis coronaria (assembly GCA_025667525.1). Classification (NCBI taxonomy): domain Eukaryota; kingdom Viridiplantae; phylum Streptophyta; class Magnoliopsida; order Asterales; family Asteraceae; genus Glebionis; species Glebionis coronaria. The sequence goes on along the minus strand of JANFOE010001166.1, from coordinate 447,388 downwards.
AAAAAATTTTCTCGATCTCTCTCAATACTGTGGAAGTGATTAATAGGTTTATGAATGATGTCCAAGGTGACAAATATGAATTTTTGAAGCGAATGACTAATGAGCAATGGACTAAGACCCTTGATATTGTATGTGCACGCCAAGTGGAGTTGGAGAGAAATGTTAGAACATTAAAACGTCAACATATTAATGCTACCAAAGCAGGTGTGCGCGATGATGCTAGGGTTCCGTCTATGAGTACTACTGTAGGGCATGATGCTAGGGTTATACCAGATTTATCTAATGTCACAATGCGTATGTCCTTGGATCAGCATAATGAGGTGAGTGTATCATCTCCTACGTTTAGTAAATTGGTTAATGATGAGCTATCGTTTGCACAATTGGATATAAACCCTAATGACGGGAGTGATGTAGTTGACTCTAATATGGATGATTTCACGTTTTCTAATCCAAGTGATCCAGTGATAGCTGTCGAGGAAACTGTGAAGGAATGGCCTATTGTACAGTCGGTGGATATTGGTGGTCCAACTAACTCCTATGCAGCTGCTGCTAGTTCAAGCCGACAAGCTTCACCTGTTGCTCGTGGTAATATAGGTTCTGCCATATCTGAAAACAGGTTTGAGGGTGTTCCGGTATCTATTCCACGTAAAGTGGTTGAGAAGGTTAATATACGTTTTCATAATACGCTCTATGGATATTTTATTGGTAAACGAATGGCATTTCCAGTAGTTGAATATTTTGCTAAAACTAATTGGGCTAAATTTGGGTTAAAAAGGATCATGATGAATTCCAATGGTTTCTTTTTCTTTCAATTTGATGCACAGTCTGGGTATGAAGCTGTTTTGGAAGGTGGACCATGGATGATTCGTAATTCTCCCATTATTCTTAAAAGGTACACTATGAAGACTAGCCTTCGTAAAGAAGAATTTACTTGTGTTCCTGTGTGGGTTAAACTTCATGATGTGCCTCTTCAAGTGTTTGAGGAAGAGGGTATTAGTCTGATTGCTACATATCTTGGTAAGCCTATTATGCTTGATTCTTTTACTAGCACTATGTGTAAAGAATCTTGGGGTCGTAGTAGTTTTGCTCGTTGTTTAATTGAAATTAAAGCTGATTGTGATTTACATGAGACAATTACTATTGGTGTTCCTGATTTGGAGGGTGAGGGGTTTACTAAGGAAACTATTAAAGTTGAATATGAGTGGCAGTCGCCTAGATGCTCTACATGTAATATCTTTGGTCATACGGCTGAAACTTGTCCTAAACGTGTTCTCCCTAAAGTGGCACCTAAAGTTATACATGAACAAGATGATGGATTTCAACAAGTTCATAGTAGAAAGCCTAACAACAAAGGAAAGCAAGGAAGCCAGATTCCGAGAGGTGTCCCGTTAAGCAAAGGTTTCCAGGTTGGTAATCCTTTTACTTTTAGTCCGAAGTCGTCCACTTCTGGTGCTCATATACATGATAACTCATCTAACCCTGGTAAGACCTCGAATGTATCTAAACGTGATAATAGTAAAGATGATAGTGGTACCAAATCTGGGTTGCATACTAGTAGTTCAAATAAAGGTAAATATGTGGTAAGTGGCATGTCTACTTCGAATTCATTTGGGACTCTTTCAGGGGATTTAGGTGACCTAAGTGGAGATGATGATGATGAGGAGGTTGAAAATATTTATGATGAATCTGCTAATCTTCTTAATTCTCAATCAGGGGCAAGCACTCCTGCCACGACTATTTTAAATGTTTAGTATCGCCTCGTGGAATATAAGGGGTCTGAACCAATCCCCTAAAAGAATAGAGGTTCGTCAGGTTATTAATGAAAATAATCTGAGTGTTTGTGCTATCTTGGAGTCTCATGTTGATGCTTCGGGTGTGTATGATATGTGTCGTAAGATTTTTAGCAGATGGAAGTGGACGTCAAATGGTGGTTTGTGTCCTAAAGGGACACGTATAATTCTTGGCTGGAATGATGATAATGTGGATGTTATGGTGTTGTCTCAAACAAGTCAAGTTATGCATTGTCAGGTTAAAACGCGTATGGATAACCGTACTTTGTTCTGCTCTTTTGTTTATGCTGATAACTACTATATACATCGGCGTGTTCTTTGGAATAATTTGGTTGCTCTTGCTACTTTTATGTGGGATAAGCCATGGGCTGTTTTTGGTGATTTTAATGCTGCTCTTAATATTGAGGATCACTCATGCGGCGGCTACACTCCTAATATTGCCATGCGGGAATTCAAGGAGTGTGTTAATCTTATGGAAGTTATGGACGTTAATGCTACAGGTTTACATTTTACTTGGAATGAGAAACCATAGGGTGATGATGGTATTCTCAAAAAGATTGATCGGATTATGTCTAACATTAAGTTTCTTGATGAGTTTCCAGGTTGTTTTGCAATATTCCAACCTTACAGGATTTCTGACCATTCTCCTTGTGTGTTACGAATCCCTACTATTAGCAAATCTAAGCCTAAACCTTTTAAATTCAGTAATTTTCTTGTGCATAAGAAGGGTTTTCATGCAGTGGTAGCTAATGGTTGGTTGGCTAATGTTCATGGTTGTGCTATGTTTAGGCTTGTTAAGCGCTTAAAAGGTTTAAAGGCTCCGTTTCATAAACTGCTGTTTGAACAGGGTAATCTTCATGATCGTGTTACTAGACTACGTGTGGAATTAGATGCTGTTCAACAAGTCCTTGATAGAGACCCATCCAATGTGCTGTTGAAAGAAGAGCATGCTCATTATCTAGTTGCTTTTAAGGAAGCTTCTCTTGACGAGGAACGTTTTTTACGTCAGAAATCTAAAATTGAATGGCTTGATGCAGGTGATTCAAATACGGCTTATTTTCATAACTCGGTTAAGAGTAGGACGACTCGTAATCGTATTGAAATGGTTCGTGATTCTCATAATGTGCTTCATGATGGAGATGCTGTGCCTGGAGCTTTTGTTGCTCATTACGAGCAATTTCTTGGTCAGGCAAGTGTGTCAGGTTCTTTTGATACGTCTGACTTGTTTGTTAGAAAGCTTGGTGCTCAGAAATCTGCCCATATGGTTAGAGTAATCTCTGACTCTGAAATTAAGAGTGCGTTATTCTCCATGAGTGATGATAAAGCGCCTGGGCCGGATGGTTTTACTGGTGCGTTTTTTAAGAAGTCTTGGGATATTGTGAGTGATGAGTTTACATGTGCTATTCGGGAGTTTTTCTCTAATGGAAAACTACTTAAAGATGTTAATCATACTATTATTGCTCTTATCCCTAAGGTTACTGTTCCTAACAAGATTACTGATTATCGCCCTATCTCTTGTTGTAATGTTATCTTTAAATGCATTAGCAAGATTATTGCTAACCGTATTAAAGGGGATTTGGGGGTTTTGGTTAATATTAATCAATCAGCTTTTGTTCCGGGCCGCAGGATCTCGGATAATATATTATTGACGCAGGAATTGATGAGAAACTATCACAGAAACTCTGGTCCGCCAAGATGTGCTTTTAAAGTTGATATTCAAAAAGCTTATGATACGGTGGATTGGCAGTTTCTCCGTAATACTCTGATTGGGTTTGGTTTTCATCATATAATGGTTGATTGGATTATGACATGTGTTTCTACTACATCGTATTCGATTTGTATCAATGGTAATTTATATGGTTGGTTTCAAGGAAAGAGAGGTCTCAGACAAGGTGATCCGTTATCTCCGTATCTTTTCACTTTGGTTATGGAAGTTCTTTCTCTTATGCTGCAGCGAAGGGTTCTTGATGCTGATGACTTTTATTTCCATCACCGGTGTGAGCAGCAACGAATTATTAACCTTTGCTTTGCAGATGATCTTTTCTTGTTTGCCAGGGGTCATTTGGGTTCTGTGCAAGTTATTATGGATGGTTTGGAGGAATTTAAAATTGCTTCTGGTTTGGTTCCAGGTATCCCTAAGAGCACTGTTTTCTTCTGCAATGTTTCCACTGCTATTAAAAGTACTATTTTACATATAATGCCTTTTGCTGAAGGCGAGTTACCTGTCCGATACCTTGGTGTTCCTCTAATCTCTTCTAGGCTTCTGTATAGGGACTGTAAGGTCCTTGTAGAAAAGCTTGAGAGTAGAGTTAATGATTGGCGCAATAATTTTCTTTCTTTAGCAGGAAGACTCCAGTTAGTTCGTTCAGTCCTATCTTCTATGCATATTTACTGGGCGTCAGTTTTTATTTTACCTGTGCGGATTATTCATGATTTAGAGCAGATTTTGAGGGGCTTCTTATGGTGTCAAGGTGAAATGAAGAAGGGTAAGGCTAAAGTTGCTTGGGACTCTGTCTGTAATCCATTTTATGAAGGTGGCCTTGGTATTCGTAAGCTTTCTGACTTTAATGCTGCTTTAATGGTTTCTCATATTTGGTGTATTTTGACTCGTAAAGATTCTTTATGGGTCAAATGGATCTATTCTTATAAGTTAAAGGATCGAAGCTTTTGGGATGTTCCTTGTATTGGTGACATGAGTTGGGGCTGGAGAAAACTTCTCCAAATCAGACCACGTGTTCGTAAGTTTTTATGGTATAATATAAATAATGGTAGAGTTGCTTCTATGTGGTTTGATAATTGGGCAGATTTCTGTCCTCTACGGGACACCCTCACGGTCCGTAATATCAATAGATCGGGGTTCTCTTTATCTAATAAGGTGAGGGATCTTATCGTTGATGGTGCTTGGCAGTGGCCGCAGGATTGGAATACTAGATTTCCGAATATTGTTTCTATACCTGTGCCTATTATTAATGATGACAAAGAAGATGAGTTGCTGTGGAGGGATATTAGTGGTGTTTCTCGGCCGTTTTCTGTGGCGTTAGCGTGGGATTCCATACGTGATCGAGCTATGGAAGTTAATTGGTATAAAGCTGTCTGGTTTTCGCATTGTATTCCTCGTCACTCTATTAATTTGTGGCTAGTGGTTAGAAGGAAATTGAAGACGCAGGATAGGCTTAAGCAATGGGATGTTGGCCCGTTGGTGGATTTAAGCCTTCTTCGGTGTCCTTTATGTGGTTTGGTGCAGGACTCCCATGACCATCTTTTTTTTGAATGTTCTTATTCTATGCAGGTTTGGTCTAAGGTTCGGACCTTGTGTGGTATGGATACTGTCCCCCCTCGTATTGATGATATATTAGCTCATGTTATTCCAATTTCGAATGGGAAATCATGTGTTAGCATTCTTGCTCGTCTTGTGTTGGCTGCTACTGCTTATTTTATTTGGATGGAACGTAATTCACGACTATTCAAGAAGAAGCGGATGTCTGTTGATCAGTTATTTCAGATTCTATGTGATACTATTCGATTGAAGTTGATTTCTTTCCGTTTCAAGAAATTATCTACCAGGTCAAGTTTGCGGCTTGCCAAATGGAGGGTACCGAGCTCAAGAATTGTTCCATGATAGGAGTGCCGGGTGAGTGTTGTACTCTTTTTTCCTTGTCCAAGGTTTTTCGCACTGGGTTTTCTTTGGTAAGGTTTTTTAAGGAGGCAGACTCATTTGGATTCATCCTGCTCCTATCATGGTGGTGTTGGATGCTGAAGAGTGAGCGCGGTTTCATGTTCACATCTTGGTTTTTATCTAGTTTACCTTTGTTTCCTAGATTCGGTTAGGGCTTTTGATGTTTCATAGTCTTTGTTAACAAGCTGCATGTAGCTTGAGGTTAATGTGGTATCTCAGCCACATTCCTTTGTACTTAAATGATTTTTTGGTTAATTTATTTACCGGGGTAACCCATTACCAAAAAAAAAAAGCGATTCAAGGGCATACTTGGATTGATTGATAAAGATGCCTCTGGGACTCTGAGATATCTGAAGACCTAAGAAGAATGATACCTTGCCCATCATTGACATCTTAAACTTGGAAGACATGAGTGTCCCAAACTCGTCGGATAAAGTTTGGGTCGAGGCTACAAATATAATATCATCAACATATATTTGTACCATAATCATATCGTTACCTCGTTTCTGAATGAACAGCGTGGGATCCACCTTGCCTTTAGCGAAGCCTTGCGTAATTAGGAATTGTGACAAAAGATCATACCATGCGCGAGGAGCTTGCTTCAACCCATAAAGAGCCTTCTTAAGCTTGTACACATGATTAGGATATTTAGGATTCACAAAACCATCCGGCTGTTGAACATAGACTTCTTCCTTAATTTCACCATTAAGAAATGTCGTCTTCACATCCATCTGATAGACGATCATATTCATATGGGTTGCATAAGCGAGGAATAGTCTAATAGCTTCCAAACGGGCAACAGGTGCAAAGGATTCCATAAAGTCGATGCCCAATAATTGCTTGTATCCACGAGCTACTAGTCGAGCTTTGTTCTTCAATATTCCGCCTAACTCATCGAGTTTCACCTTGTAAACCCATTTCAAAGTGAGTAACTGCACTTGATCCGGGCATGGGACAAGTTCCCAAACTTCAAGACGTATAAACTCATTAAGTTCTTCTTGCATAGCTTCTATCCAACAGGATTGAGTAAAAGCTTCTTGCCATGTCTTAGGTTCAACTTCAGTGAGAAAAGCATCAAAGTGACAAAACATTACACTTTCTTGTAACTGACTTCGTGTGGATACCGGACGATTAGGGTCACCGATAATAGAATCTATAGGATGATCCTTTGTCCACTTGCTGTCATGTTCATGAATCCGTGGATTGGAGTAAACCGTAGAAGGAGCTTCCTCTGAGGTGGACGACCCGGCTTGATTAGGGTCAGGAATTGGTACACCAAAGAATGGAAGTTATGCATTTGAGCGAATTCCAAATCGTGATCATCATCATCCTCTTCATCATCAATAGGCATGACATGGGTAGTTGAAACAGGTGTTGGTTGAGAATTACTTGTTGAAGGTATATCTTGACCAACTGTAGGTGCAGATGTATCTGATTGTGCAACAGTTGCTGGAGCGACAACTTCGGTTACCGGAGCTATTACCTCAGGTTCTGGAGCAACAATACTTGGAGGAGTAAAGAATTCATCAAAGAACGGTTGAAACAATGTATCCCATTCATTCCTAGAAGGTGGTGTAAATGATGATGAAGTAGGGTTGTTTGGGAAAAGACCAGAGCTAATGTTACTAGGTCCCATTTCATGAAGTACGGGTTCAGAGCTGCTTTGCTCAGAAGCCATTGCTGTCAGCTCATCAAAATCAACATTCATAGTTTCAAGGATCTTGCGAGAGTTACGGTTGTAGATTTGGTATGCCTTCTTTGTGGGTGCGTAACCAATGAAAATACCTATATCAGCCTTTGGTTGAAGTTTTCCCAAATTGTCCCCATCATTATTTGGATAGCAAAGAGAACCAAATACATGAAGATATGATAAATCTGGTACTTTTCCATGGAGAAGCTCATAAGGTGTTTTACCATGGGGTTTACGAATTAGTGACCGGTTTTGGGTGTACACTGCTGTAGATACTGCTTCTGCCCATAAAAACAATGGAGCCTTTGCGTAAATTAACATCGTTCGAGCAGCTTCCATAAGTGTGCGATTTCGCCTTTCAACGACACCGTTTTGTTGTGGAGTGCGTGCAACGGATGTTTCATGAGATATGCCAACTTCTTCATAATAATCACGCAAGATTTGATTCACAAATTCGGTTCCATTATCTGTACGAATGCGTCGGACAGTAGTGTTGAGACGCACTTGAATCATCTTGAGAAATCCAATGATGAATTTAGGTGCCTCATTTTTCGCTTTAAGAAATTTCACCCATGTAAACCGAGAGTAATCATCGACAATAACGAGGATGTACTTTTTGCCACTAAGACTTTCAACACGCATTGGCCCACAAAGATCCATATGCAATAAATAAAGTTTCTCTTGGTTGGTGTCTTCCGTCTTGGGTTTGTAAGATTTCTTAGTGCTTTTCCCCATTGTACACGCGGAACACAAATGATCCTTGTGAAATGAAAGTTTAGGAAGACCACGAACAAGTTCGTTTTTGGCCAAATGATTAATAGCGTCAAAGTTAAGATGAGATAACCGTCGATTCCATAACCATGACTTAGTCTTCCATGCTTTGCAGAGAAGACATACGGGAGAGGCGGCCATCATGTCTTGTAGAGACAAAGTATACAAATTATTCCCTCGAGTACCTTTCAATAAATCAACCCCTTCCAAATTACGAATGAAGCAGGTATGCTCTCGAAAAGCAACTTCTAGGTTTGCATCACAAAATTGTCCCACAGATAATAAGTTGTGACCGAGACCTTCCACATAATACACTCTTGAAATTATAACATTCCCAATATGATATTCACCATAACCCATTATCTTTGCAATATGATCATTTCCAAATCTAACCGTACCAAGAAACTTGCTGACGAAATTTCTGAGTTGAGAGCGATCTCTGGTCATATGCTTGGAGCAACCAGAGTCCAAATACCAGAGAACAATTTGGACCACCTGTTTTCAATAACAACAGTAGACAATGTATTGGAAACTATTGGTTCCGGAGTGTTAGCTAATACAGATATAGAATTATCAGAATTGCTAACATTTTTGAGACCCTTAGATTTCCTGCGTTTTCTAATGTGAGTTTTAGCACTAACAGGTTTTACTGTTCCAACTTTCTTAGGTTTTGGATTATTCGCGGGCACTACAGTGGGAGTAGACCTATTTAAAGGGCACTTTGTTCCTACAGTAGTGTCAGTGTTCCTAGTTAAAGGACACGCTTGTGTTTTGGTAGCCTTGGTACTCCTAATTAAAGGGCACGCTTTCTTCGCTTTAGTGGGAGTGATCCTAGTCAAAGGGCACATATTTCCTACTATAGTGAAAGTTCTACCAGTAGGGCGCCACATCCAACCAACTTGGGTTAACACTTTCCCAGTCGGTTTCCATTCTAATCCATTTTTCCGGGCATACATCTCATTTACATGGTCAATAAGGCAAGAATCATGACGACTAGAAAACATACATTCATTGCAATTCCAACATTTCAAATTAAAATTCACACTAGGCTTAGAACGCTGCATAATCGCAGAGACTTTAGGTTTAGCTACATGATTCTTTTTATTCAAAACAGAAATAATATTCCCAGGATGGGCTTCTACTTTTTTCTTCACTTGACTACTAGATGGGGGCAAGATCCTATCATTCATCTTGTTTCTCTTAAGCTTAGATCTTTGAGCCTTAGTAGTGGTGCTTACTCCTGTAGAAGGCAACACGGGAATATTAGAAGCTGGTTTTGATTCTGCCTTATCTTTAGTGACCAAAGTTTGAGATGGTTTAGTTCTAGGGCCCTTGTTAAGTGGTGTGACGGCTATAAGGTTCCTTTTATTGCACTAGAGGACGATGCTGAGACAATGGCTGCGTTATCCACAACATTCTTACCTTTTAGAGTACGAAGTGTTTCCTTTAACTCAGCCAAGACCAGATTCTTATCTCAAATTTGTTCCCTCAAATCAGATATTTCCATCGACTTTCGATTCAATTGTTCAATCAATGATTGATTCTGTGTAGTGGTATCAACACATGCGGGCTTTACTGAATCGAAGAGTCGTGCATTTTTCTGTTTTAAGTTATCAACTTTGGATAAAATCTTGGAAACTCGATTATCTAGATCAAGTTTAAAATTCTCAGCGGCCTCAAGTACGTTCACACAGTTAAGCTCCTTAGATTTCTCTATTTCTATCGGCAAAGATTGAGCAACATTGTCACTTGGCTGACGCTGTTTTGATTGTAAATTCAATCGAAAATTCTTTTCAAAGTTTGCATCATCGATGTTAACACCTTCGAATGACGTTTCAAAGATTTCTTGAATAAATTGTTGCTTGCATTCAAGCGAAATACAATGTGTTTGAATCTCATTAAAACGTTTTGAAAGCGAAGAATATGAATCTTGAAGCTTTAAAAATTCATCGTCAGATTCGTGACAAGTACTATCTACCACATTATCCACAGATTCAACATTATGCACAATAGAATCATTATCAATACTTTTATTCACACAGACATAAACTATATCATGAGACATCACTTGGTTCAGAAGCTAATCATTTTGGCGTGAAACCCGTTCTATTTCAAGTAAACTGTTTTCAAAAGCATTATCCATTTCATTGAAAACACGTCTAAATTCTTCTATTTCCAAAAACAAATCTTGATCAAGATTACTAAGACAAGACTTAACATTGTCTACAAACGGAACAATTTCATTTCGGAACGCAGCTCTAGTGTGCTCAAAGTTCCATTCACCTTCCGTTATGGCCGAAGCCGTCGTACGTTCCAAAATGACCTTGTCGAAATCAGCTAAGTGTTGGTGAACCGCATTTAAGTTAACGGACGCCTTGCTTACCGGTGGAATTAACTTCGTTAAATCCGTTTTGACAAGTGTAGGAGACGTACTAGGAAGGTTTTCATTTGACAAACTTTGGGGCACAAGAACTGTCAATTCTGCTAATTTCTTTTGTAAGCGAATGCGTGTCTTTTTCGAAAATTGATCTTTGTTATGTTGATCATAATCAATTGTATGGAATTTTGAAAGCATTTTAGAATGAGTTTCATCCGCAAGTGATTGTGTCTCCTCAGTACTACGAACAAAAGGTGCTTCTTTCGATTTTCCAATTATGGTCATATCATAAAGACCGGGAATATATTCCTGAGCTTGTTTTGCATAACCGGGATTAGGTGGTAAATCTTGAAGACGCTTAAGTTCGAGTTCTTTAAAAGATTTAGTTAAAAGATGAACCTTTTTTGTGGAAGCGTATTGTGTTAAAAGCTGTTGTTCTTTGAATTTAAGAAGTTTGGTAGCATTAATTTCTGATTCAACCTTTTTAGACTCGAGAGTTTCGAAATCCATTTTAAGTTTCTGAAAATCATTGACAACCGACTCCTTTTCTTTTAATTCATTAGAAATATTAGCATTTAACGATTCTATTTCTTTCAAGTGTTCAATCTTTTCAAAACGAAATTGGTCAAATTCAGAACATGTTATTTTCTCTGCTTGAGGGACCATTTCAAAAGCTTTAACCTTTTCTTTATGCAACGCAATCTCAGCAGTTAGGGTGGAATTGGTATCTACGGATTGTCTGAGGGCCATATGCATTTGATCAATAATATGTTTAGGCACCATTACCAAATCATGTTGAGCATAAGATTCCATACCCGTCGTAGCATTTGGTTGAGGTTCACTCAAATGTATAGAATTGGGTACCACATCATTTGAGTTACTAGTTCCCGAATGCTGTTCGAGGTTGTCATTTTCATGCCCAACTTGATGTTGGTTATCATCAATATTATTAGATGTGGTTGGTACCTCACTGATGACATCAGAACCGTAGTGAGAAAGATTAGCAACGAGAGCAGCTTGGGCAGAGTGAATGTCATCACAATCCGAATCGTATGCATCAAGATCGTCCGCTTGATAAGCTGCATTAGAAGTGGAAACAACTGCAATGCCTTCAGTATCTGCTGCCCCTGGGTCTGCAAGAAATGCTAACTCCTCTGAATCCAAAATCTTCCCCTTAGACTGAGCATCAACCAAATACATCTTCTCACGAAACCATGCATCATCCCTCCTCCTTTTCGGCTGAGTGCATTCCCTAGCCATATGACCTTGTCCTCGGCAATTGTAGCAAGTCACAACCTTCTTAGGACCAATAGGACTCCCATTTCCACTAGCTTGAGAATTCACAGCTTGATTGTTCCCCGTCCTTGTAGGAGGTCCATATGAATTTTGCCTTCCCTGAATAGGTTGCACCGTCACTTGACCATCTTGAACAGTGGCTTGTTGTCGAGGATTTGATGAGGCGCGGAGCTGATTGTTTGTTGGTGGAAATCCTCTAGTTGCAACAAGTTTTGACAAGTAGGCGGTGAGATGGTTTAGAACATCAGCTGGCGTATCATTTGGAGTAAAGACCGGTCCTTGGATTGGTGGAAGTTCATTAGAGTAGAAAGCTTGTGCTGGTTGTGCTTCAATAGGAAAGTATCCTTGTTGAGGGGTATAGCCCAATGGAGAAGTGTTGGCTTGTAATGGTGATGTTTGATATGGTTGTTGCTGTTGAAAAGATTGTTGATGAACACTTTGTTGATATTCTTGCTGTGGCATCATTGGTGGTTGATAAGATGGTTGCTGTGGTTGCTGATAGGTGTGTGGTGGTGGCTGCTGCAAGTATGATGGTTGTTGATAAGTATAAGCCATGTTTTGTTGAGAAGCATACATTGCAAGTGGATCATGAACTTGAGGTGTAGACAACCGAGCCTCGATCACATGGCATTCGTGTTGTTGAAGAAAAGCTTGAAGTTGATCCACATTGGTGTTATGCAAGTCCTTAGCCAATTTAACATCCGTCATGTATTTTTTCCATTCTGGAGGAAGAGTGTTCAAATACTTGGTGTTCAATTGAAAGGTAGGGATTGCCATGCCATAGATATTAAGCTCATTCAACAATAGGGTAAATCTTAGATAGTAATCATTGAGAGTCTCCCCTGGCACATAGGCAAACTTATCAAAAGTATCATAAAGCTTACACTCTCGTTCTTGTTTAGTTAACGAGGTGCATTGCATTAGAACCCGAATTCTATCCCATAACTCTTTGGCAACTTTATGTTTGCTGACGAGTTTGTAGACATCTGGAGGAAGGGCTTGGAGAATGATGTTTGTAGCATACTTATCACATTTATCTTGAATCTTCATATCTCCAGTCAACTCACCCGTTGTGCGAGGACGAGTAGTCGTACCTTCCGTCACTGTACCATAATCTAATGGTCCATTGAGCACCGATGCCCAAATTAGATGTCCATTCTCCTTGTTCAACATATAAAGTTCCATTCGGGAAGCCCATTCCTCATACATAGTCTTCACCAACATTGGTGGACGATTATCCGTACCCGAGAGGATGGACTTATCTGTAAGAGATGTGTACTCCATTTCAATAAGTGAAGATTTACAAAGTTGATCGATCAATGAAATAAGGTTAAGTATTTTTGTGTTGTTGTGAGTTAAAATCGAGAAACATGTTAAAATCCCCTAAAATATATTCTCGATAAACCAAAAATTCCAAGTCAAAATTAAGGAATAATTTTTGGATTGTCGGAATGTCAGATCGGAATGCCAGATCGGAATGTCAGATCGAAATGCCAGATCGGAATGTCAGATCGGAATGTCCAGATCGTAATATAACCCTGTCGAAATGTTGTTGGTATCGAAATGCCTAGATCGCAATGCAAAGCTGTCGAAATGATTCAGATCGCAAAGTCCTATCGGAATGTTCAGATCGCAAAGTCCATCAGAATGATTCAGATCGGAATGCTTAGATCGCAATGTAGCTGACAAAATTTAAGCAGAGTATCGACTTAAAAACTTCCTTATAGCCGTCGGAATCCCAGATCGCAAAGTACGATCGGAATGTCCAGATCGGAATAAGTAACGAAATCCAAGTATCGCAATGTGGAACCAAACCCTTTCCGATGGTGATGGTTATTGCGATGGAAGCCCCTTTTTACTTGTACTTTCCGATGGAGATTTCTGCTTGAATTTCGGAATGAAGAACACAAGACCTTTTTGCACTTTTGATCCAAGAAAGATTGTGTTTTAACGAAAACCAAGATACCAAAAACACTGTAACACGAACACCTATGTTACACTACTTGAAACTACGATCAAACACAAAAATGTTTTTGAAGATTCGGCAAAAACAAACCAACAACCTACGAAATGTTTATAAAACATACGTAACACTAAAAACAAACCTATATTTCATCCCAAGCTCTTGATACCATTTGAAGAAATGTAAATCTATGCTTATGTTTTTAGAGAGAGAAAAAGATAGAAAGATGGTGGATTTCACACTTCTAGAGAGAGAAAGTTAAGAAGAACTATCTGTAAATTATGAAACCACACACCCTCTCCATCAAAGGAGAGGGTTTATATACCCAAGCCTTGTAATGGGCTTGGGTTTACACGTTTGGTCCGGCCTACACAAGTTGTAGGCTAGGCTTGGACTTGTTTGATAAATAAAGAAAGTTAACTAAACTACGAGCTATTACATGGACTATCGTTGAAGTGACTGATCCTTCTTAATACGTAAAACGTATTTCCAACATTTCATGACGTCAAGTTCTACTTTTGGGACGACCCTTATCTCTTTCGGACTTGTGCGAATCAAATCATTCAACGTTGTGTGTTTGGCACCGAAGCTACTAATATCCTTAGAGCTTGTCACGAGGGACCCATGGGTGGTCACCATGGTACTAATCTCACGGCGAAGAAGGTCTTTGATGCCGGTTTCTTTTGGCCTACTATTTACCGAGATGCACACGCACTTATCAAGTCGTGTGACTCGTGCCAACGTCAAGGAAAAGCCTCACAAAACGATGAAATGCCACAAAATATCATCCAAGTGTGTGAGATCTTTGACGTGTGGGGCATTGATGTTATGGGGCCGTTCCCATCATCTCGTGGTAATAAGTACATCCTTGTCGCCGTTGACTACCTATCTAAGTGGGTGAAAGCTAAGGCTTTACCTACGAACGATGCTCGTGTGGCAGTCAAGTTTTTGAAGCAATTGTTTTCTCGGTTTGGAACCCCTCGTGCAATCATAAGCGATCGCGAAACCCATTTTTGTAATGACTAATTCGAAAAGGTTCTAAAGAAATATGGGGTTACACATCGTCTTTCTACGGCTTATCACCCACAAACGAGTGGGCAAGTCGAGATTTCAAGCCGAGCTTTGAAAAGGATTTTAGAGAGGTCGATAGGAGAGAACCGACAATCTTGGTCGGACAAGCTCGATGATGCTTTATGGGCCTTTCGTATTGCTCATAAGACGCCCATTGGGTGCACTCCTTATAAGCTCGTGTATGGGAAGAATTGTCACTTGCCAATTGAACTCGAACACAAAGCTTATTGGGCCCTAAAGCATTGTAATGATGACATCGAGACCGCGAGAAAACACTAGAAAATGCAATTGAATGAATTGGATGAATTAAGAGACATTGCTTATGAAAATTCATTGATTTACAAAGAGAAAACTAAAAAGTTTCATGATTCTAAAATTAAAAACCGGCTTTTTAACATTGGAGATCAAGTGTTGCTTTTTAACTGATGATTGAAAATATTTTCCGGTAAATTGAAAATCCCTTTGGTCCGGATTGTTCACCATCACCCAATTATTTCTATATGGGCCATCGAGCTAGCTCAAAATGATGGTCCTATTTTTAAGGTGAATGGTCATAGAGTTAAGCACTACTTTGGTGGGGAAGTCCCTTCTTTGGACGACCTCGACCAAGTCACCTTCCTCAATGATAATTAGTATTGAGGGGATCGAGTCGAGCTCATTACTCGGTAATAAAAAACGTGGTGCCTCGTGGGGGAGATCTCATGCTTATCCATGTACATATTATTGCTTTCTAATGTAGTTTAATGTGAGGGGATTTGTGCCCTTCCAACCGTTGTTCTGTGGTTGTTTGTAAAAATTTTGGTTATTTAGATCATCATTTTCACGACTGGAGCCTCTCGTGTTTGGTTTACTCTTCTATCGTTTGCTTTGAAGATTTTCTGATATCCAAATGATATATCCTTGATTGCTAAACTTAGGTCTTTTAGCACACTTCTAAACGGCTATAGATTTAATGGTTCCACCCTATCCATGCTAGATTAAGCATTCGACTTCGTCTATAGTATGGGGGTATCTTACCCTTAGACTCGAAACATTGAGGACAATGTTTACCTTTAGTATGGGGGGTGAATAGATACTTTCCTTGCTCACGTCTTCACGCTCTCCAAAGTATATCTTTTTGTTATTGTTTTGTTGCAAATAAGGCTAAAAGTGGCAAAATTTAAAAAAATTTCTCATGTTTTCATAAGTGTTTAAGACACGAATGTAGATTTTCCAATGGCGAGAATAAGAGTAATTTTTTACTCGATCGTGCGTGTTGAGCACTTAGCTTCGATTCCTTAACTATTTTAAGGCTAAGTGTTTTAAATGAGGACGAGAAATGATAGAGTTAATTATAAGTTACTATGTTAAACGTAGAATTCGCGATTCTTTCAAAAACTCATGTGTTCTAATTGTTTGCTTATTCTCCCATCGCTTGAATAATAATTTTGCTAATAAATATTGACTTAGCGGTTTAGTCTTGATTGTTGGTTTCTAATTTTTTCTAGTAGCTTCCATGTAATTAAATTGGGAAAACATTAAGGTATCGCCAGCCTCACGGTTTTGAAGTATTGGCAACCCCGAATAATCAAAGGCTTCCCGAATAATAATTTTTAAGTTCCTCTTCACCTAAATCAAGCAAAAATTCGAAGCTCACAAGGCCGGAAAATCAATGCAAAATTGAAAGTGAATGTCTTAAATCTCGAAGCCTTAAAGATCCAAAATTCGTCTTAGCGTAAGGATATACGTCAAGTCCTAATAAGCACCTCATGGAGAGGTTAAATAAAAGACAAGGGTAAGACCAAAGCCATAATAAACACTTCATTGTGAAGTTAAATAAAAGGTGGAGGTAAACCAATTCCAAATTGGTAATAAGTATCATGTTCAAAACCGTTATAAAACCGTGTTTATCGATCCTTCTTGTTGACTTAATTTTTTGACATCGTTGTCTATTACGGGAGGTTATTAATTCGATGGTTTTGGTTACATCTTTATGACTCTATGAGTAGTGTTAACATTACTAACTTATAATGACAATGATCTCATAACATACTTAGCATGGAATTGGGTGAAAATCAATGACGACGAAATTATTTCTAACGAAGCATTCACGTGTTCTTGTTCTATGAACCTAAACGTCCCATTTTGTGATGAAGATCCTACATTATGACTAAAACACAAGTAGTAGTAGTTTATTAAGTTTACGTTCAATAAAAGTCGATAAAACTGAATTTTGGAGATGCTAAGATACTTTATTCTAGCATTGCGTGAGGGCACGACAGTGGTTTAGTATGGGGGAGTGATGAGACGGCAATTATACATGGTCTCATCGTCCAAAACGGGCTTAAACAATGAAAATATCATAAAAGTACCAAATATATGCTTGTGTTTGTTCAATGTGTATTTTAGGTACGTATATCGAGAAAAAGAAAAAAAGATCACAAGAACAAAGCAAAAACGAACACGGGAAACGAAGCCGCACAATGAACCGGACCCGATTGTTGATTTTCTAAGAGAAGTCCCTCAAGTTTGAAGAAATGGAAACTTTGGTCCCTTATCTTTGGAGAATTACCATGTTTAGTCCCTAAAGAATCAAGATATACAAGAGAGATCCTTTAGCTTACAAGACATGTTAAGAAACACCCTTGAAGATTGGTCATTATTACAAAAGAAGTCCTTGTGATAAGTTTCAAAAAATACTTGTGCTAAAATTGACAAGTTGGTCATAGTTTATACAAAGGGAAAAAGCTGTTTATAATGCAAGTTTGAGTTTGAAAGGTTTTGTGAAGCCAAGGGGGCATATTTTCCAAGACATCTAACTATCCCCACCACTCATACTGTAACACCTCACCATACCCAACCCATATCCATACCCTATAACCGACCAACCCAACAAATCGAGCCCAAACCCTTCATACCCTATACCCGACAACATCAATTTCTACTAAATCTAGTTATTATTTAATTATGTTTGAATAATTATTTAATAATCCTATAAAGAGCCTAACACTTTTCCCCTAATCTCAAAAGATTAAAACCCCTCTTTTCCAGCCTATAATACCTAAATTCGTCAACCTTAATCACCCAATAATAAACCTTCATTTTTTCTAGAATTGAGATTAATCACAAGATAACCAAAACCCCACCTTTCAATTTCCTTCACACTCTCCCACATGGCTAGCTGGATGGTCCTCTGCACCACTCTTAGACCAAGACAAAAGACCACAAAGGAATCCAACGTCTCTGCTTGATTACTTGTTCCCTACTTATTTTTAAACGTCCAAGATAACTTCAAATTTTTGGCACATCACATGTTTCCTGCAAATTCACATGGGAGCCTCTTCACCAAGATTCAAATTATCGTTACTGTTTATGTTTAAGGTTTGTAATTTCTTAGCAGGGTCATATTGGAAGTTGGTGCTTGTTACGCTAGCACCTCGCTCAACATTTGAGGATGTGGAAGTACACCCTTGGGGTTTTTCTTTTCTTATTGTTTATTTTTCGGCAAATGATATTTTATCAATGTGATTTGTGCTTACAGTTTATGAAATTATGAAATACTTGTTTTACTTTGTTGTATGAGATTGGATTCATATCAGTTTTTGGATTAGTAGTTTTAGACAAAAAGGTTTGAGGTTGGTTAATAAAATTTTGATTTTCCAGTAATATGAAAAATCTGTCAAAGATTAATTTTGTTAAAGATTTTGTAGAACTTTGGTAATCTATGATCTAACAAGAGGGTTATTGTTTCTAGTGAGAGAAAGTAGAGAGAGAAAGATGAGAGAAAATGTGTGTAATATATGAAAATAGTGAAATAACCAACACCCCTTTCCATGAAGGAAAGGGGTTTATATACCCAAGTCCATTAGTGGACTTGGGCCTCTGGCCCATAAACATGCTAATGGGTCGGGCTAATATAAAATGTAACTAAACTATACTACGAGCCCTTAACTATATTGTTGGAGTGACAGAGACTTTCTAAATACGAAAAATGTATTTCCAACAATCTCCCCCTAAAGGGAGGTCACTCCAATTTAAAAAGTCCTAATCTAGCATGTTAGATCTTCGTTCTCGTGCTCGTAGTCCACTTTCTCTTTTCCTCATTTTCTTTTCTTCATACTTGTGAATATGTGTTGATTACCATCAGACTTTGGCTTAGAGCATGTTCTTTTGGCCTTTCACGTGCAGTCTTTGCCTTCTTGTGATGTTCGCCTCTTTGTGACTTCATGTCCCACATACCTATCCTTTGTTGAATTGTTGAAAGTTTCAGAGTTGATATAGCGGAATACTTTTAGGTCGAACTTTCTTGAATTTTGCTGAAATATTTGATGCAGGAGGAATAAGTATGTGAGGACGACTTCATCTGGTACACCGCAACGCCACCGTCTTCAAATGCAGCAACATAATAAGACACGAATAAAATGGCTATGACATTTTATTCTGACTCGGTAGCATTTTACCTCCGGTCGGTGAAGACCGTTGGACGATAATAAATATCGTATTTGTTCGACCGTCCAAAACTGACTGCGAACATAAAGAGTGAATCATTTGGATAAGATATATCCATATGATTGAAGCCATCAATTCATTAACCGGGAACAAGTGAATTTCAATTAAAATTTTCACCATCGTTGCTTTCTAGTTGTCACGAGCTCAATTCTAATAGAATCTTGCTTGTTACCTACCGTAGTGCTGTTTGGTGTTGACACTGGAAGGATTTCCACTCTTCACTGTGAACACTAAAGAGTGCCACTCTGAGTGTTCTGGCAAGATCACTTGGATTTTGCATAGAGGCCCTGGAACAAGTTTGATCTCAATTAAGAGTCAAACCATCATTTCTTTCCAGTTATCACAAGATTAGTTTTTAAAGAACCGCACGTGTCACCTACCATGAGCTTGTTTTGCCTCAAGCAGGATTTCCATCTTCATTGTAATACTTTCGTATCACTCAGATGTTCTGGCAATATTACAAGAATATTGTGTAGGACTCATAAAAATCTTTCTTGTTTATAAAATTGGGTCCTAATGATACTTTTGATGATCTCGTGGCTCTAGACATAATAGTGCATTTTGATTTGGTGAGCGGAGGCTGGAGAGGATTGCCACCTTTTCAATATCAATTAATTCGGAGTGAATAAAACAATAGATAACATGTTTAACTCCGTGACATTAAAACAAATATCTTTTGAGCGATATTTGAGTTGGCTGGGAGGGGTTGTGCATCGCATCACTGGGTCCATGATACTTTTTCATCTTCAAAATGTGTTGACCCGGTTTCTGCCTAAGTTGACAAGAGGGCTTCTTTCTTTACACCCTTTATCTTTACATTTTCATTCTTCAACCCCTTCAATGCTTACCAATACTATCACTAGCACCTTGTTGTGATTGTTCCAGTTCTAGCATCAGTACTTGGTCGGCATTCAGCTACGTCCACAATCGATTCCCCATCTTTCCTAAGGACTTCTATTTTCTAACTATGGAATTGTCCTTGAGAAGATTCCTTCAGTTCTGGAAGAATCATTGGACTAGTACCTAATCCTACCACCCTTTTGTAACCACTACGTTCGTGAGTTAAGTGTGTTTTGGGTAAGTATTCGTCTTCATGAAAATTCCTTAAAATCACTTAGGTACTTGTGATATAAATATCAAGAGTTTTTATACCTTCAGCGTTTTGACCACAAAATGCTCCCCCTAAACATATGCATAGCGCGTATCAAGCTGGATTTTCTATTAAGCCTTTTTTCATTTTTAACCACGTATATTTACAAGTCTCCTTAATCCCATTTTCTCCCCTTATCTAAAATGTTAACCATCAATATTTTGGATATTAATGGATTAACCGGCCTTTGGGTAACAAAATGAAATCCGTTGTTGGCCATAAAACATATTAATGCTCCCCCTCAAATTAATGAGGGTTAGTTGTAGTGCTTGAGTACGATATATTTTGAAAGATTTAGAATCTCGTGAGAAATTCTTGAAAAATATCATACTTTCACACTACAACAAGCCACAAAATCCTAATGCACATATGATGTATACATATTCACAAGTGAGTGTATGGAGTTGACTTGATGTAGTACGATCACCACGTTTAAATGGATCATTCCATAAGCCTATGGTGAGCTCCATACGGTCTATCACCCGCGAATCGTTCTAAGCTGCGGATCAACCGTCGTTCCCTTAATTTCTCCTCAATCTTCTGGATGGTATATTTGGCACTCTTGATGAACCTGCCTGTCCAATCATACTTTACTTCTGGAAGGCCTTGCTTGGAATTGAGCATCAACAACTTATCGCGAACATGCTGGAGAGTTCCATCGCTGAATTTTTGCAGTTCTGATAGTCTCATATATTGCATGACATCTTCTTCATTCAGGTAGGATATGACCATTTCTGGTTTAAGTGTACCCATATATGGCTTCTTATTCTTGTGATAATGAATCAAAGGCGTTGTGTGAGGATATTGTAGATTTAGTCTGGATTGATAACTCTCCACACCAAGTTGTAAGTCTTCAACTTGACGCTTGATCACAACTCTTCGAGTGTATTGGCAAAAGTTAGAACTTAAGGAATGACGAGTTCAGGTTCTAAGTGAGGGACCTTGCCTTGAGCCAGGATAAGTAGAAAATCTTACAATATCTTCAAGACGTAGAAATTGGAGATCTCCTTCACTTACAGCGTAAATCTTACCGTCATCTCGTTTGAAACTGATCTCTTGCAAGTACGAATACCCAAATATCTGTAGAATAGTAGCTCCATGTATGCTTGTAATTCGACGGTTTGAAATGATGAGTTTAACTGATTTCTCATGATTAAAGAAGTTGTCAGCCAACTTCTTCTTGCCATACCAATGAGAGACACCTAGTTCCGCATATGGATCGTATTCTTTAACAAGTACTTTACTCCATGTCTTAGGAACCTTATCTTCAATCCAAGGAACATTCTCCAAGTTAACTGCTTTGCCCATGGTTAACGATGTAGCATACTTTTTCGCGCCTTTTTCCAAGTAATCAAGATCATGGGTGACAAAGTACTCCATTGGGAGGTGCTTGGCTGCAGCAATGAGAGAAGCAGTTAATGGAAGAAGTACTGGAGTTTGTTCACCTGAAGCTATTGATCTCATTGCTTTCATCAGTTCATTGGTGTGGTATGCCCCCTCGTCTTTGGCAATCTTCATAGTGGACCAAAAGTCATTATCTTTAAGCATATGTTGAAGTACATTTGGTTCCAATGTAGGTACTCCATATTTGTCCACTAGAAGCCAAAGAAGTTAATTGGATTATTCAGAAATTGTGTAAGATCTTCCTTTTCATTGTTAGAGATTGTACGTGCAGTTGTTGCTTGTGTGAGCCAGGGCTGCTCTGGAACAGTCTCGTCAACATTTAATGTATCAACAACTGAGGATCCGGTTAAGTTATGTCTTCAATATCCATATCGGTGTAATGTTGAACAGTTGTTGGAGGTGGAGAGTGATGTTCCACAGAAGGTATCGGTTCGTCTTCATGCATAGGTTTGTCTTCGTGCACATGTTCTACAGGTTCTAGTGGTGAAATAGTAGTAGGAACTGGTTCAATGGACATACTTATGTCTTTGGATGTAGATTCTCTGGGGATGAAGGTTCCATGGATGTTCTTTTGATGATTTTCTCTATTGCCATCATCACTGGTTAGTGATATATGCATGGTGAATCCTCCTTGCTGCTATCAATGGTTTCATCATCCCCGTCATCCTCTTCGTTTTCACTCTCCTTTTGTTCCTCATCATCAACTTTTTCTTTAGCATCACTTTCTTCCTCATCGTCTTCACCTTTCTCTGACTCTTCGCCATTTTTACCCGTGTCATCACCTTTATCATCATCATTTTTTCCTTCTTCCTTACCATTACCATTACCAATACCATTACCATTACCGTCAACATTATCATCATCGTCATCCCCGTTACTGTCCTCATCCTCATCCTCCCCGTCATCCTCATCATCTTCCTCCTCGTCCTCTTCCTCTTCGTCATCCTCCTCTTCGTCATCCTCTTCTTCTTCCTCATTCTTATCAGAATTGTCTTCCTCCTCCTCCTCATTCTCCTCATCTTCAGCTTCAAACACTTGACGTTTCCTTTTGTTTGAGGTTTGGGGAATTTCAAAGTCATCAGATGTTGATGTGTGAGAAACTTCCAATATTGCTTTAGCAAGAGCTCTCTGAAGCTTGTGTTGAGCCTTTGGTATTGGTAACTCAATCTTGGTTAATCGAGTCTCCAAGGTCTTCATTAACTCAAGGTCTGTAAGGCCTTTTGTCAGTATTGCTGAAAGCTCTTGATGAAAACATGACTTGACTTCACGTTGAATGATGTTAGTCATATTATGATTAATGGAATCGTTGAAGGCAAGGTTTTCTTTGTCACGTTCTTCCTTTTCTGCAATAAACTCCTCATGCTCCTCTGTAAGTTTCTTGACGCTACCATATATATCCTCAAGTTTTGACTCATCACGTTTCTGTTCTCTAAGTTGTCTTGTATCAGGTTTAGTGAACCTTGTCTCCATAAGTGCAATATGTTTTGCCTGGTCTTGCAGTTATTTTTTAAGGTTCAGAATGATTGCATCATTGGCAGTGAGAAATAGATTGGAGGTGGATAGTACTTGTTGTACTGTGGATGGTGGAGGTGTAACAACGAGTGGCAGAGAGGTGGTGGATGGTACAAGTTGTGGGGTGGTGGTTAGTACAGGTTGATCGATGATTGGTGGCGGTGTTGGGACACTTGTTTGGGCGGTGGTTGGTAGTGATTGTACGGTGGTGGTTGATACTGGTTGTTCGATTATGGGCTCGATCAGGGGTACGGTTGTCACAACAGTGCTAAATAATCGTGGCGGGGGAGGTGTTTGATGCTTTGTGGGAATCAACGTCAGGTAAGCGTCTTCTGATACAATCATTGCTGATTTAGTGGAAAGCGGTTTACTGAGGTTGACGTCCCCGTACAGAACAGTTTCCATATCGTCTTCTCCCCCATCTTCTAGAGTTTGGTCTTCATAATCATAGTTGATAGAATCCACTACGTTTTCATCATCTTTGATTGATCAGTCTTTGGCTCCTTCCTCTATTCTTATCTCTTGCTCTTCTTTATCGGTTAAACCATCTGGGTTTCCAAATGCTTCCCGGGCTATTTCTTCAGGAGTCTTTGATCCAGAACCACTACTTTTTTTCTTAGCAAGTTGGTTTCCAACTGACTTTCTGAAGTGCTATTCTCATCCTTTTGTCTTCAGAGAAGGATGCTATAGTATCTTCTTCCTCTTCTTCTTCATCATAGAGTTGCTCTTTCCCCTTAGCCTTGCTTTTAGTTTTAGATGAAGAAGTCTTTTGGCGCTTGGCAATGTTTTTCTTCCTTTTACCCTTTTGCTGAGCAGATGAATCTTCTTTTGCTCTGTGCATCTGTGCTTCAATATCTCTGAGCATTTGTTTGTATGGTTCACTCTCCTTGATCCGTTTATTGATCATGAAATCGAGCACTAGAGCTGGACATAGCGAATATTTAGTGGAAATCCCATCAACATTCATATGCTCCATCAGATAGTCTTTAGCTGGTGTATGGTAGAAAAAATTTCCACGCTTATCAATGGAAGGCGTATTCTTCATGAAATGATTGATGATGAGCTTTGTGAACCGTGGAAATGGAAGGTGGTCAGACTTCGTCTTGGTGTTGGTGAAGTGATAACAAAATTCGTCCCAAAGTAGTAAGGCATAATCCACTTTAGCTCCAGTGTAGAGACCCCAAAATATATAAGCCTGAGGGGGTCTCATTGTGCCTAATCCGCTAAACTTTAAAGTGAAGCACCGGATAATGATGGTGAAAATAGCTTTCCAAGGTTGCCCGATGTGTGAAGTGTGGAACATGTTGTTCTCCTTTGGCTAAATTAGGGAACTTGAATAGCTTCCTGAACTGACTTAAGTCAAGCGTCATGATCTTCTTGTTGATTTAGAAAGTAATAGTCTTCTTCGATAACTGTCTATCCTGAGAGATTGATGTTGTTTCCTAAAACTCCTGCATGTAAACTTCAAAGACTGATGTGGTGGCTCTTAAGGCATCGTTTAGAGGTGACATATCCAGAATGTCCATTGCTACTTTAAAGGCAGCAAAAGTTGGATCAAAGTCATCTTTCAGACGGAGATTATTCTCTACAAGTGGCAGCCTGTCACTGAGTGGAACGAGTGCAAGATCTAGTTGTAGTTGTTGTTCTTCGGTGATCGACATTTTCCTGCTTAGATAAACAACATATGCAAATTATAGATAAAGAAACATATATATCATACATCATGTAATCATTTTGCATGGAGAAGTGTGTCAAGTCACATTATTTAGCTTGTTTAAGTTTTCTAAGAAATAACCCTATGTCATTTTTAGTTAACATGTAAGCTGGATTAAACTTAGATGACCAAATTTATACAAGCATGATAAGATAACAACACTAAGCCAATTTTATGTTTCACAAAAAATCTTTAATCTCGCAATGTTCATATTCATGCATTTCGCAATGTCTATTAGTTCCACATTTCGCAATGTCTATTAGTCCACATATCGCAATACAGTCACATGATACATTTCGCAATGTATGAAAAGTTCAACTTTCGCAATGATATAATGACCACATCTCGCAATGACAATCAAACACATTTCGCAATGACAAGTTCCTAGAGCATTTTGCAATGTTTAATCAAACATGATATTTCGCAATGTCACATCGAGTATATTTGTCGCAATGTCAATTAACCATAATCTTCGAAATACCACCCTATCGCAATGTCACTTGGACATAATCTTCGCAATGTCTCAAAGAAGACATTTCGCAATGTCATGATTCCATATCTCGCAATACCCATCCCAATATCTTGGGCGGATATTACGAGGCAATAACAGATAGGTTCGATTGCGAAATTTGGCTATGTTTTAATCAAAACTAAGAAAAAACCATGTTTATCTATCCTTTTAGATCGTTTCCCCTTACCAATTTCAGTTTATATCACCTAAAAAATTCGAAACCCTAACCCAATTTGATTCATGACTAGGGTTCGTTTGAATGGATATACAACAGAAAAGATGATATATATAGCATAAGTAATCATGGTAGAATACCTTGAGGACAGATCTACTTGATGTTATCAGAAAAATCGAAGCTATGGGAGGTTTGAAAATGGCGGCTGGAATAAGATGTTAGGGTTGTGTTTATGTGTGAAAGAGGAACGAGTGGAAGGGGTTTGACTAGTCAAGACTTTGGTTTTGCA
Source organism: Glebionis coronaria (assembly GCA_025667525.1). NCBI lineage: Eukaryota > Viridiplantae > Streptophyta > Magnoliopsida > Asterales > Asteraceae > Glebionis > Glebionis coronaria. The sequence continues at coordinate 421,511 of JANFOE010001166.1, read as the reverse complement.
CAATTGCAATAAAATTCCCCTATGTTGTAAATATTTTAAAACTTGTATCAACAAGTTAACAAAAACATTACCCCGTAACCTCTTATCTTTTTGTGAACACGTACACACAACAAACGTCCTATCCTTATATCACTTATGAAACAAGTACACCACGCTTATCTCCTAAGGCACATAACATCTTAACATGTAAAGCATATACCAAACAAATATGATAGAAGACATAAATCGTTTTGCATTTTTCTGAAAAAAACTTTTTGAAGACCAATTCAATTCCAAAATGATTCGATATTTTCTCCCCCTTAAACACTAACCGGTTTTTTATTTAAAGAGTTGTAGTCATTGTTTAAAGAGTCAAATACTCATGAAGACATTTTTCGTTTAGTGATTATAAGAAACGATTATGGTGGCAACAAGATTTCTCTTATTTTGACAATTAAATGCACTGAAGCATTCAGAAATTTATGTCAGACCAAGTTATAAAGTAAATCCGATCCCTTGTATAGTTCTAAGGTAAACCATACCCGAGAAAATTAATTCCCGTTGTGAGCCAACGTTTTCAAAAGAAATACGTGTCTTTAATGTGAAAAGCGGGTTGCAGTCAGAAATAACTACAAGCCGTATGGGCATGTTTTAAAATATGTACAACTTTTATACGAACTCTATTTATGGTGCCGCGTCAATTTTAATCGACATTTCTAAGGCCGTAAATGTTACCGTACTAAAAGACATGCCCGATTTAAAATGAAAAACTATTTTTGGATTTTCTTGATTTTATATTTTTTATGGTTTTTGTAGGTTTTATATTTTTGTATTTTTCTTTTTGGTGGTTTATATATATATACGATAATATACATGATCACGATAAAAGGATACTCGAGAATAGTTTACCACCACTATTCTGCAGATTCTTCTGCCAACTCCTAAAGAGTCGCCAGTGAGAATGATTTCATGCCTAGCTTATCGATCAAAAACTCGATACGTCATCGATCTAAAGCCTTTGTGAACATGTCAGCCAACTGATACTCAGTGTTGACAAAATACATCATGATCACTCCATTTTCCACTATCTCTTGATAAAGTGGTTGCGTATGTCAATATGCTTCGCCCGGGAATGTTGAACATAGTTGCAACAAAGGGCAATGACGCTTTTGTTGTCACAATACATCGGAATTTTGTTGAATCCAAGACCGTAGTCAGTTCATAGTGATCTCATCCATAGAACTTGAGCACAACAACCGGACATGGAAATGTATTCAGCCTATGTACTTGATATCATAGCGCTTTTCTGCCTTTTAGATGCCCAACTAATCAGTCTATCTCCAAGAAGTTACACACTGCCAGACGTGCTATGTCTAGTATCTTGACACCCAGCATGATCCGCATCTGCATAAGATATTAGTACAATTGAGGATTCCTTCGGATACCATAGACCACAATGAATTGTTCCTTTAAGGTACCGAAAGATCCTTTTCACAACATGTAAGTGCTTTTCGGTAAGCCGAGCCAGATACCGGGCACACATACATATAGAAAATTGCAAATCAGGCCTGCTAGTAGTCAGATAGAGAATGGTGCCGATCATTCCACGGTAATGTTTAGGATCCATAACAATCCCATCCCTATCCTCATCCAACTTGGATCTCTCCACCATTGGAGTATCCACGGGGTCACAGTTTTCAAAGTGATGCTTTTTCGAAGATTCAAGAGCATATTTAGATTGATTAATGAAGATGCCTCTTGGATTTTGAGAAATTTGTAACCTTAAGAAAAATGAAAATTTTCCCATCATCGACATCTTAAAACGTGTGGACATGATTTCTCAAAATGGTCAGACAGTCTTTGAGTAGTGGCAACAAATATTATATCATCAACATAAATTTGTACCAGAATCATGTCGTTGTCTTCCTTGAGAATGAACAATGTCGGGTCCACTTTGCCTTTGGAGAAGCCTTCCAAGATGAGATAAGACGATAGGAGATCGTACCACGCGCGTGGAGCTTGTTTCAACCCATAAAGAGGCTTCTTGAGCTTGTACACGTGATTAGGATACTCCGAGTTGATGAATCCATTCGGCTGGCTTACATAGAAATCTTCCTTAATTCACCATTGAGAAATGCCGTCTTAACATCCATTTGGTAGACGATCATATTCATGTGAGCAGCATAAGCAAGGAATAGTCTAATAGCCTCCAATCTTGCAACAGGAGCAAAGGATTCTTCAAAGTCAATACCCAATGCTTGTTTGTAACCTCGAGCAACCAATCTAGCCTTGTTCTTTAAAACACCACCCAACTCATCGATTTTAACCTTAAAAACCCACAACAAAGTAAGAATGTCGACTTTTTCGGGTAGAGGAACTAATTCCCATACGTCAAGTCGTTGAAATTCATTAAGTTCCTCTTGCATGGTTTTTTTTTTTGGGTAAAGGGACTTCTTCCCGGTAAAATATATTACACCAAAAACAGTTACATCACAATGGAATGTGGCTAAGATACCACATTAACCTCAAGCACAAACGCTTGAACGACCATTATCACATGACATGCCATATGATAATTAAAAGGAAATTACACACCCTATAACACCTATGGGGAAAAACCATCTAATATTACATAAGCAAAAAAAACAAGACATCAAACTCATCTAAAAATGGTATCCGGGATATCCCACATCTTTGCAAGTCTAATACCATCATTAGATCTCTTCATTTTACATGATAGGAGCTTTAACCGAACCACACTCTTGATACAATCAATAATCTGTTTCGGAGATCTCTTAACCTTCGTAAACAACCTCCAATTCCGTTCTTGCCATAAATAATACGTAGTAGCAGCAACAACCACCTTAGCAATAATACTTCGAGACGAACGTCTTCTAGCAATCGGAATTAAATCATCAATAATGGAATAAACCTCATCAGCCGCAGCAGGCATATCCGCAAACTGCTTCATATGACTCCAAACAGAAGATGAGAAACCACATTGGAAAAACAAATGTTCATGCGAATCACTGTGAAGCTCACACAGCGAACACACCTCCGAGACAGAATCATTAACTTCAGAAACTCGCACTCGATCCTGAGTTTGAAGACGTTTCTTAATAATAAGCCATAAATGCACAGCATGGCGCGGAATGCACGATCCAAACCAGACCACATTAAACCAATCGACCTGAGCATCCCTTGGACGAATAGAAGACCAGACTTGATTAACAGAAAAAACTTAAACCGTACCTGAAGCATCACGCCATTGAATAATATCATTCGTCCCGTCATTAAGGACAGGAACAGGAATCGAGCCAAGGAAAGGATATTTAACCACAAGATCAGCTGGCCAACACCACGCTCCATGAGAAACAGCAGCTTTAACATTTGAATTAATAGCCAAACCTGTGCGAGCCATGTCACGGGCAGAAATACGAGAAGCTAACGGACCTTCCAAACACCACCTATCATACCAAACAGAAGTATGCATACCATTTCCAAGCTTAGACCAAAAAAACTCACGAATAATCGGACGAAGTTGTAATATCTTGCGCCATCCCCAAGTAACATAAGACCGAAGAGGAACTTGCCAAAAACTACGGCCCTTGAGCTTATACGCATGTATCCATTTCACCCATAAAGAGTCCTTCGACGTGAGCAGCTTCCATATATGAGAGACCATTAGGGCAGAATTAAAGAATTCAAGACGACGAATCCCTAGACCTCCTTCTTCTTTAGGAAGACACACTGTATCCCATGCGACCTTTGCTTTACCCTTTTTATTAGCACCTTGGCTCCAAAGAAAACCTCGCATAAGTTGTTCTATTTTCCGTAACACCTGTGAGGGAATAATAAAAACCGAAGCCCAAAAAACATGTAAAGATCCTAGAACAGATTGAATAAGTTGGATCCTACCCCCGATAGATAAAGCTTTATTATTCCAACCTTGAATACGACTTTGGATCTTCTCAATAAGCTGATTACAATCACTAACCATCAACCTAGAAGAGATTAGCGGAACACCAAGGTATTTAACCGGTAACTTACCATCCTCAAAAGGAAGAACATGAAGGATAGCCAGTTTCGTACTATTAGTGACATTACAGAAAAAAGCAGTACTTTTTGGTAAACTCGGAGTGAGACCAGAAGCACCTTTAAACTTATCTAAAGAATCCTTAATAATATGAGCAGAACTTACATCCCCGTGGGCAAAGAGAAACAAATCATCAGCAAAACATAGATTAATTAACTCTAATTTAGAGCAATATCTATGAAACGTAAAACTACCCATATCATGAACCCTTCGCTGAATCATGAGAGTAAGAACCTCCATAACTAAAGTAAAAAGATAGGGAGAAAGCGGATCACCTTGACGAAGGCCTCTCTTCCCTTTAAAATGACCATATAGCGAACCATTAACACTGATAGAAAATGAAGTAGTAGCAACACACTCCATAATCCACTTTACCATACGATCATGAAAACCAAACCCAATGAGCGTGTTACGAAGGAATTCCCAATCAACAGTGTCATAGGCTTTTTGAATATCAACTTTAAAAGCACATCGAGGGGGACCCCTGTTTAGGTGATAGCCATGCATAAGCTCCTGCGTAAGCAAAATATTATCAGAGATACTACGACCAGGCACAAACGCGGACTGATTAGGGCTGATCAACGAAGTTAAACAACACTTGATTCTATTAGCGATAATCTTACTAATGCACTTAAACAGCACATTACAGCAAGAAATAGGCCGATAGTCATTGACACGGGTAGGAGAATTAACTTTAGGAATAAGGGCAATGATCGTATGATTAAGTTCTCGAAGAAGCTTGCCATTACGAAAAAACTCTTGAATAGCAGCAACAATGTCATCCGATACAATATCCCAAGAGCTCTTGAAAAAAGCCGCTGTGAAACCATCCGGGCCTGGAGATTTGTCGTTTCCCATAGAGAATAAAGCTTCTTTAATCTCAGATCTAGTCACATCCCGAACCATATGCAACGCATCTAACTGCTCAATCCGAGTTTTGAACAATTGATCAGTAACGAACTCCTGAGTAGGTTCACTTTGGCCAAGAAAAGTCTCATAGTGATCAACAAACGCCTCGGCCACTTTATCATTTTCATAAATATTACCATCTCCATTAGTAACAGTATCAATTCTTCTACGGCTAATACGAGTGCGCACAGCTTTATGAAAAAAATAGAGTTAGAATCACCTTCCCGAAGCCAGTCCACTTTCGCCTTCTGCTTAAGAAACTTCTCCTCCAGAAGGGCAGCCTCATTGAAAGCACAAACACAAGCAGCCTCACGTTCCCTAAGCTCACCATGGAAAGGATCCAAATCCAGCAAACTCTGAACATGATCCATTTCCGCTCTCATAGCTATAACATTTTGGTGTAAATTACCTTTATCATATAACAACTTACGACAAGGTTTCTTAAGAGCTCTAAGCTTCATAACAACCCGATACATCTGAAAACCACTCACTGTCCTACTCCAAATGTGACTAACAGTAGACAAAAACCTCAGATCAGCAGTAATAACATTTGAAAATTTAAAAGGCTTCGGTTTCTGAATAACATTCGATGGAAGAGCAAGAACTGATGGCGAATGATCAGAACAGCGATAAGGTTTAAAGAGCGCATAGGCACCCATATAAACATCATTAAATTCTTGATTCACCATGATTCTGTCCAGTTTACGAAGGAGACCACTCACTCCTTTCGGCTTTTGATTCCAGGTGTAATGAAGACCAGTATGTTGTAGATCAAAAACATTAATCTCAGAAACACACTCTTTAAACTCGCGCATGGAAATGTTAACAGTAGATCGGCCCGCAGAAGAGTCTTCTAAGAAAAGGGTAGCATTAAAATCACCAAGAAGACACCACGGCCGATTATTAACATAAGCATTATGGACACATAACCCTTTCCACAGAGCACGCCTATGAATATAGAAGTTATGAGCATAAATAAAAGAGCAAAACACTTCCTTCCTATCAGCTTTGAGCCAAACCCGCACATGAATGACCTGGTCATCTTGATGCAACACAACAACGTCAACGTCATTTCTGTTCCAACCAAGAATGATACGAGTACCCTTAGAACAGTGAGCACCATTAGAAGTCCAATCCCAATGAGGAAAAATAAATGAGCATAAACGATGAAGGTTAGAATCATTGGCATGGGACTCAAGCACACCACATATAGACAATTTATTTTCAAAAATAGCATGTTTAACTTCATTTTGTTTTGGGGAGAAATTAAGGCCCCGTATATTCCAAGAAGCGATATTGATCATGAGGAAACTTCCATATTAGGAGTGCTTGCCCCTGGAGAAGTTACCTTAGCTGATGGCGGCTTATCACAAACAATATTCTCATCAACTTCGTCATCAGAATCACTAGCATTAATAACAACCTCTTCATTAGCCACATTCGGACTCTTGCCGGATACACCATCATAAACAGTATTCTCATAATTTAAAGCTCCAAATGAATTAGACACCGAGATGTCCTTATGAAGGTCCTTCTGTCGAGAGGAATCGTCAGGTTGACGTGAAGTACTAGGATCATTAGTCTTCTTATTTTGCTGTGGTTTCACATTCCAAACCAAAGTTGTCTTAGGTTTATTAAACTTCACTCCTTCAAACTGCCTAGGAACCGCTTCCTTATTCTTATGCTTTTTCTTCTTATGTGTAACAACTGTAAATCCCTCTTGAACTTCAGCAACACTAGATGGGTTAACATCAGTAGCCACAGGTCTTTTAGGACAGTTGTCACACGTATGACCAAAGACACAACATTCCGAACAAGTAGGCGGCTTCCATTCATACTCTAGCTTCATACTAACTTTCATGTACCCTTCATTTTCCACCAATGGAACAGCCATAATGACATTTTCCTTTAGGGGTTTATCCGAAGAAACCTCTATTAAAGCGCGAGCATACCCAATACGCCCCCACGCTTCTTCACACAGCGAATTGGTGAACGCATTGTATCATGGCTTGTTGCCAAGTTTTAAGTTCAACTTCGGAGATAAATGCATCAAAGTAGTAGCATAATGCGTGTTCTTGTAGTTGATGGCGTGCTAAGACTGGTCGATCGATGTCACCAATAATATTGCGGATTGGGTGATCCTTTGTCGATTTTGTGTTGTGATTTTCAATCCGTGAGGTAGACGCACCGTTAGGGTTTTCGGGTATAGGTACACCAAAGAATGGAAGCTCTTGGAAGTGAGCAAATTCCAAGTCGTGATCATTGTAATCCTCTTCAACATCATCAGGAACGAGTGGGGGTGTTGATTCGGGTGTAGTTTGAGAATTATTCGGGGATGGTCCATCCGGTTCAGTGGTGACTGTAGATGCATCGGATTGATTTCCATTATCTTGAGCAACAACTTCGGGAATTGGAGCTACTACTGCAGGTGCTGGAGAATCATCACTTGAAGGATCAAAGAATTCATCAAACATAGGTTGAAATAACTCATCCCACTCGGGCCTTGTAGGTGGTGTAAATGATGGAGAAGTAGAATTGTTGGGAATTAATCCGGAACTAATATTACCGGTTCCCATCTCATGAAGTGCGGATTCAGAAGCCATCGCTGTCAGCTCATCAAAATCTACATCAATAGTTTCTATTATCTTACCAAGACGACGGTTATAAATCCGGTAAGCTTTCTTTGCGGGTGAGTAACGAATGAAAATTCCTATATCAGCCTTAGGTTGAAGTTTGCCTAAATTCTCACTATTTGTATTTGGATAATAGAGTGCACCAAACACATGAAGAAAGGATATATCGGGTTTACGTCCATGAAGAAGCTCATACGGTGTTTTTATATGACGCTTACGAATGATAGAGCGGTTTTGGGTATAACATGCGGTTGCCACTGCTTCAGCCCATAAGAACAAAGGAGCATTCGCATTATCAACATAGTTCTAGCAGCTTCTATAACTGTACGATTACACCTTTCCACGACACCGTTTTTTGTCGAGTGCGAGCAACGGATGTTTCGTGTCAAATGCCAACCTCTTCAGAGTATTCCCGCAGAGTTTGATTAACGAACTCAGTTCCATTATCAGTTCTAATGCGGCGAACAGTAGCATTAAGACGCACTTAGATCATCTAAAGGAATTTGATAATTAATTCTGGTGCTTGATCCTTTGTTGCTAAGAACTTGACCAATGTAAACCTTGAAAAATCATCCACCATGACGAGAATGTATTTTCTACCACTCACACTAGCCGTGCGCATTAGCCCGCGAAGATCCATATGCAAAAGATGTAGAATTTCCTGGTTGGTGTCTTCAGCTTTAGGTTTGTAAGACTTCTTGGTGCTTTTTCCAAAACAACACGCGGAACATAAATGATCCTTGTTAAACTTGTGCTTTGGAAGACCATAAACAAGTTCGTTTTTAGCCAAATGGTTAATTGCATCAAAGTTAAGATGAGATAGCCGTCGATGCCATAACCATGACTTGGTATTGGATGCTTTGGTGAGAAGGCATACAGGAGAAGCGGCGATCATGGTTTGAATAGACAGTGTGTAGAGATTATCCCCTTGAGAACCTTTTAACAAATCATTTCCTGCAAGATCACGAATAAAGCAAGTATGTTGTCGAAAAACAACCTCAAGGTTTAAATCGCAAAATTTTACCACTGAGAATAAGTTATGACCGAGTCCCTCCACGTAATACACCCTTGAAATAGTAACATTCCCAATTTGATATTCACCATGACCCATAATCTTTGCAATGTGGTCGGTGCCAAATTTAACTGTGCCTAGAAACTTGTTGACGAAATGTTTGAGCATCGAGCGATCTCCGATCATGTGCTTTAAGCACCTAGAGTCCAAGTACCAGAGGATGATTTGGACCAACTGAAAATATCACAAGACAAAGACGATGTATCAGAATATAATTGTTCCTCTGTGTTAGCAGGTACAGATATAGTTATCTTAGATTTGCTATCAGAAGAGTTCTTAGGTTTCCAAATTTTCTTCCTACATGTCGGCTTAGATTCTAGTTGTCTAAGATCCTGAGGTACTTCTTCACTGGTTGGCACAATAATGGACGCAGACCTATTTAAAGGGCGCTTTTTCCATTTCTTAATGCTAGAGTTCCTTTTTATAGGACGCTGAGACCTAACTTCAGTGGATGTGATCCTAGTTAAAGGTTACTTAGTTCCATTTGCAGTGAAGGTTCTACCAGTGGGTTACCATTGCCATCCAACTTGGGTGAATTTCTTACCCGTTGGTTTCCATTCAAGGTTGTTCCTAATGGCATACATTTCATTAACATGGTCAACAAGGCATAAATCATGATGTTGAGAAAACACACATTCATTATAATTCTAACATCTCAGATTAGAATTCACATTTTGCTTAGGCTTCTACATAGAGGCAGAGCTTTTTGTCTTATCTACATGATTCTTTTTATTTAAATATGAAATAACATTCCTAAGGTGAACATCTACTTTCTTCTTCATAGTTCTATTATTAGAAAGCTTGATCCTATCTTTCTTTACTCGAGATCCTTTAGCCTTAGTAGACGTAGTTACTCCTGTAGAAGGCAAGGGAACATTAGTGGCAGATTTTGATTTAGCCTTGATGGGTGTGTTTAAACTAGGCTTAGCTCCTAGGGTCTTATTAAATGGTGTCATGGCAATGGTGGGGGGTTGTTGTTTAAGTGGTGCAGAACTCGGTGGGCCTATTAAGTTAAGGTATGATAGGCAACATTGAACCCGCTCAATATATAAAGTAGCAGCATTATACTCGTTGTTTGTGGGATCAGATTCATATAAGTCATCTAAAATATCCCTTGTAAGAAGCACATGCCTAATTTCCTTTTTCATATAATCCATGTAAACCATTGAGTTTTTCTTATGGTCCGGGTTCTTATAAATCACCACTTCTTTTGTTTTTGGAGCACTAGAGGTCGGGGCAGAGATTGTAGCTGCATTATCAATAACTTCTTGTCCTTTAAGTTGAAGTGTCTCCTTTAATTCAACTAATACCATGTTTTTGTCTATAAGCTGAATATTTAAGTCAGAGATCTCCTCACACTTTTGGTTCAGTTGGTCAACAAGTGACTTTTGCTCTGCCGCATTAAAAGCGAAGCATTCTTCTATTGAACCATAAATATGTGGGACACCCTACTTTACTTTTTCAAACTCCCCTAGCATAGAAGTAATTCTATTTTCTAAGGCATGGTTTTTATTATCTACAGCCTCTAGTTCCACTTTCTCTTCTAATGACTCTCTCTTCAGTCTCATAATTTCTTCCTCTAATGCCTGAACCACCTGAATCATCTTGTCACTTGTCTCTACGTTGTTTTCACAATCAGTTGTTTTGGAAAGAGTTTCATTTTTCGATTGTTGTTCAATTTCAAGAGATAAACAATGTTGTTGAAGCTCGTCAAAACGTTTTGAAAGTGAGTTATAAGAATCTTGAAGCTTTAAAAATTCAGCGTTAGATTCGTGACAAGAATGATTATCTACATTACTCACAGGCTCAACAATATTCACAGAGAGATCATGCACGTCATTACATTTATTCCCAACAGATGTAATCTCATTAGTACATTTAATAGTCACCACTTGTATCACATCGAGAGACACCACTTGTTCCAAGAATCGGTCATATTCGGACAAAATATTTTCTTTCTCAATTAAATGTTGCTCATAAGCATCATCCATTTCATGGAAAACTTTTTGAACTTTCCATTTCGAAATTTAGATTATCTCCGAGATCTTTCTAGCCCTCTTTAAGATTTTCTACAAACGGAACGACCTCTTTCTCAAACACCGATTTCATGTGTTCGAAGGCCCATTCTCCGGCGGTTTGAGCCGTTGGAGTCGTACATTCCTTAATGACCTTGTCAAAACCGGTAAAGTATCGTTTAATCTCTTTCAAGCTTTCCAATACTGTACTTACCGGTGGAAGACCCTTTGGAATTTCCTTGGGTTCATTCGGGTTGACAAGTTTAGGAAATATACTAGGGTTTTCTCTAGTGGAGACGTAAGTTGGTGTATGGATAAATTCCCTTTGTATATTAAAGCGAGTTCTAAAATCCGTTTTTGCATTCTCTTGATTAAGTTTATCATAATCAAACTTGGGATATTTCAAAAGCATTTGTGACCTATTCTCGTCAATTAGTGATATATACTCGGAATCATCCAAATTACCAGTCAGGTCTAAGACCAAACCTAATTTTGTTGCATAACCCGGGTTAGGTGGCAGGTCTCTTAGACGCGATAGAGTAAATTCCTTAAAAGATGAATGAAACAAATGTACTAAATGTGAAGCGGAGTATTGTTTTAAAAGAAAAATAGTCTTTTTAATTTTCTCATACGCCTTCATTTCCGTTTCAACCCTTTTAGACTCGAGAATTTCGAAATCTGTTTGCAGTTTTTGAAAATTAGTAACGACTAACTCTTTTTCTTTAAGTTGTTTTGAAAGATTTGCTCTTAAATGTTCAATCTCTAGCAGGTTATCCAATTAGACTTTCCTAAACTTATCAAACTCTGTATTAGTTAAGGTATTGGTCGATGGAGTTAATTCCAAGGTTTGAACCTTTTCCTTGTACAAAGCAAGCTCGACAGATAAGGTCTGATTCACACTTAGGGTTTCAAGGAACGCAATATTCATTTAGCCAAGCATAGATGCTAAAACCATGACCAAATATTGTTGAGCAGGATAATTCGTATTCGTAATAGCTCCCGGTTGTGTTTCACTTAAAGTCTGGGGACTCGCATTGATATTGCTATCATTGTTTGTCTCCTCGTTTGAATTACTAACCACCAGAGGCTCTTTCAGATACTAAGACTCTTGCCCAATTTGATAAGGTACAATAGTAGTATCATTGGTAGTACTTGGTACCTCAGAGATTTGGTCAGACCCTTAGAGCGAGAGATTTGCCATAAGAGTTGCCTTGGCGGTGTTGTAGTCATCACAATCTGAATCATATGCATCAAGATCATCGCATTGATATGCTGCATTGTTAGTGAAAGCTACTGTGAGTCCTTCAGTGTCCGCAACTCTTGGATCTACTAGAAATGAAAACTCCTCTTCATCTAGCTCACGACCATTTACATGACCTTCTCCTCAAACCACGAAGCATCCCTTCTCCTTTTGGGTTGCTTACACTCCCTAGCCATGTGTCCTTCCCCTTTGCAGTTGTTAATCATCTTCACTTTGCCAGTAGTGTTTCCTGTTAGAGGAGTGTTAAATGGGCGTGCACCAGTATTGGATGAACTTGGTCTCCCCTGAAGTAGTTGCACCATGACTCTACCGTCTTGAATTGTAGCTTGTTGACGAGAGTTAGAAGAAGTTCTCAACTGATTATTTGTTGGAGATGGTCCTCTGTAACCTCTTTTGTTCAACGTTTGAGTGATATAGGCAAACATTTGTGCAAGTACATCAGTAGGATTATCCCCTTGTTTGAACTCAGGAATTGGAACCTCATCGTCGCAGTAGAAAACTGGTGCTGGTGGAGCTACATATATACTTGAGGGAGTACTGACATGTTGTGAGTAGTGGGGTTGAGGAACTTCCGGTTGCGGGTATGTGATACCAGGATTTGTTGGTTGTTGATAAGGAGAGTATGGTTGTTGAGCATATGGTGATTGATGTGAGTCTAGCAAATATTGTTGCTGATATGATGTAGGTGGTTGTGGTAATATCGAATACTATGGAAAGCTTGGAGTCTGAAACATGGGCTTGTGATAAGATTGTTGTCCCATAGCATACAGAGTGTTGTTATATGACAATGTTGGATGATTTTCCATTAACGCCAATGGTTCGGAATAAGATCCTTGAGCCATGCGTTTCTGTAGCACATTCTTCTCGTGTTGCTGCAAGAAAGCATATAGTTTATCTAAATTTGATTTGTGCAAATCCCGAATCAATTTAACGTCAGTGACGTAGTGGCTCCACTCTGGGGGTAATGTGTTCAAAAACTTGTTGTTGAGTTGAAATTGAGCAATCGTTAGATTATACACATTCAAATCATTCATCAATGTAGTCAATCGCCAATAGTATTCATGAAGAGTTTCCCCTGGAATGTATGCAAACCTATCGAACAAGTCATAAAGTTGACACTCTCGTTCCTGCTTGGAAAGTGAAGTCCCTTGTAACAAAACCGTTAAGCGATCCAAAAGCTCCTTTGCTATCTTGTGTTTACTTAACATACGATAAATAATAGGTGGAAGAGCTTGAAGATTAGTTTGAACGGCCTTCTCATCCGCACCGGCAATGATTTTGTTGGCAGGAGTTAACTCATGAAATTGCCTTGGCCGAGTCACATTGGCTACAGTAATTTTGCCCCAATCAAGTGGTCCTTGCTCAATGGATTTAACCATAAGTCTCCCACTGAGTCTACCAATAATATAAGACATCATGCGACCTTTCCATACTTCAAATATCTCTTTGATAAGCAACAGTGGACGAGTATCGGTACCCGAGATGATAGAAAGGTCAATAAGCGATGTCATTGTAGGCATGAATGTGAATCATTTTTGATCACTTGAAGAAATATTACCAAATGATTGAGCAATGAAATAAGATGAAGTGTTTTAGTGTTGTTGAAACAATATGTTGTTATCTTTTGGTTGTGTGTTGTTCAGAAAGTCTTTAAAGAAATGCAAAGTCTAAAATCCTCTAAGTTATGCAAAAATTAGACAAGATTTCGCAATGTTCAAAACAAACTTCGCAATGTTTGAAAAGCCAAATCTTCGCAATGCCTAAATTTTCAACCTTCGCAATGTTCAAAATTTCAAACTTCGCAATACCCAAAAGTACAATCTTCGCAATAACTAGAAATGGATTCTTCGCAATAACCAAAAATGGATTCTTCGCAAAACCAGAAATGGATTCTCCGCAATACCACACTTTAATTCTTCGCAATACCCAGAAATGGATTCTTCGCAATACCACACTTTCATTATTCGCAATACCAAACTTAAACCCTATCGCACTAACTGTCGCAATAACTCTTCGCAATACCAAAAGGACTGATCTGTCGCAATAACAATCGCAATCACTGTCGCAATAACAAAACCCTAGCAAATTACGATGGAATTTGATGCTGATGTTTCGCAATATGGTTAATGTTCCGTACTTTGAAAAAAAATGAGATTTTTGTTTAGAAATCCGTGAATTTAACCAATTTAAAGCACCCAAATCTCTACCACAACTATGTAAAAGATATGTGAAACACTTTGAACAACAAAAACACGAAAAAGTTTTGAAGCTTGGGTATAAATCAATCAAAAACACTGTAAGATATTGTAAATGTTGCTTATGTTTAGAGAGAGAAAGAGATAGAAAGATGGTAAGAACACACACACTTTAGAGAGAGAAAGTAGAAGAAAACACTTTCTTACTATGTGAAAATATGTGAACCAACACCCTCTCCAAGTAAGGAGAGGGTTTATATACCCAAGCCCATGAGATGGGCTTGGGCTTACAATGGGCCCCCGGCCTACACATGTTGTAGGCTTGGCTTGGCCTTGTTTGCTTAATATTAAGTTAACTAAACTACGAGCTAGTACTTAGACTATTGTTGGAGTGACCGATCCTTTCTAATACGTAAAACATATTTCCAACAAACACACGAACACAATAAAATAAGCATGAACAACACAAAACCCGCCTCTATTTCATCTCATGGCTCTTGATACCAATTGTAGTCTTCGTCTTTCTTTTCTTTTCTTTTCTGGTGAACATGTTGATGCGATCTTTGATATCAATCTTTAGCATTAATCCCTTGCCTTGATCTTGTGCATCCATCACTTGTGATTTTGGCCTCCTCGTGATCGCATGTCCCACATACTTATACCTTTGTAATTCTTGAAAGCTTCATAGTTTGATACAACGGATGACTTGACTTTTAGGCTTTCTAGAATTAGATGAAGTATAAAGTGCATAAAGTATAAGCATGCGGAGACGACTTCTTCTCGGATTCCGCAACGCCAACGTCTTCAAATGCCTCAACATAAGTAGACACGAACAAAATGGTTATGAACATTTCATTCTATTTCGGTACCATTTTACCTTCGGTCGGTGAAGACCGTTGGACGATATTAAATATCGTACTTGTGGCAGGTAGATTTAATTAAAAATATCCTTGATAAGATTTCGCGGGTAAACCCGTTCTCTTTACTCGACCGTTAGAGTGAATCATTTGGATAAAATTATCCGCATGATTTGAATCCGTAAAATCTGATTCCTGGAACAAGTTTGATTCATTAAAGAATCGCCCCATCGTTGCTTTCCAGTTGTCAAGAGCTTGATTCATATAAAATCTTGCAAGTTACCTACCAAGTGCTGTTTGATGTTAACACTAGAAGGATTTCCACTCATCACTGTGAACACTATAGAGTGTCACTCTGAGTTTCTGGCAAGATCACTAAGATATTGCGTA
This sequence comes from Glebionis coronaria, assembly GCA_025667525.1. Lineage (NCBI taxonomy): Eukaryota > Viridiplantae > Streptophyta > Magnoliopsida > Asterales > Asteraceae > Glebionis > Glebionis coronaria. Next base: position 406,104 of record JANFOE010001166.1, on the reverse strand, counting down.
GAGGCCTGGAACATGTTTAACTTCAGTTAAGAATTAAACCACTGTTGCTCTCCAGTTATCACAAGTTTGATTCATAAAGAATCGCACATGTCACCTACCATGAGCTTTTTGATATTCGCTCAAGAAGGATTTCCATCTTCATTGTAAATACTTTCGTATTACTCGGATGTTCAGGCAAGATCATGAAGATTTTTCGTAGGACTCTTAATATCTTTCTTACTTTTCATAGAATGTGAAGAAGCAAGGAAATATGGAAGTGTGTCCTAATGAGATACTTGATGATCTCAAATGGCTCTAGACTCGATCGTGCATTTTGGTTTTTTGTGATCGGAGGCTGTAAAGGAGTGCCACCATTTCAATACCAATTTATTCGGAGTGAATAAATCAAAAGATAATGTGTTGTCTCCGTGTGATTAAAACAAATACCTTTTGAGAGATATCTGAGTTAGCTGGGATGGGTTGTGCATTGCATCACTGGGTTCATGATTTCTATCTTCAATATCGAGCATCATTGAAATAATCTGAATAGCATATGTGTTGACCCGGATTCTGCCTAAGGTTGTAAGGAGGGCTTCTTTCTTTAGACCCTTTATCTTTACAATTCTTTTTCATTCTTCAACCCCTTCAATGCTTACCAACACGTCATAACTAGCACCTTGTTGTGATTGTTCCAGTGCTAACTTAAGTACTTGGTCGGCATTCAGCTACGTTCACAATCTTTTTCCATTTTTCCTAAGGACTACTATTTCTAGCAATGGAATGTCCTTGGGAAGATTCCTCCGGTTTTGGAAGAGTCATTGGACTTAACCTATCCTACCATCCTTATGTCACCACAATCTTCATCGTCGTGAAATAAATGGGTTGTGGGTAAGTATAAATCACCATTTTTTTGGGTAAAAGGGACTTTACCCTAGTAAAATATATTAATCCCAAAAAACAGTTAAGTACAATGGAATGTGACTGAAGTGTCACATTAACCTCAAGCAAACGCTTGAACAACCACTAAATCATATGACATGCCATATGAATCTAACACAATACATAACCAATGACGCCGATAGGGTAAAACCACCTAATGGTACATACACCAACAAACCTAAAACCAAACATCAAATAAGATAAGACTCCGGTAAACTTAAGAGATGGGTAAACCGAGTCCCATCTCTAGACTGTTTAAAACGGCAAGAAAGCATCTTCAATCGAACTGTTGAAATAATGCACTCACAAACTTGGTCCACCGTCCTCTTCACCAATTTGAACAAACGCCAATTCCTTTCTTGCCAAATGAAATACGCCGCTGCAGACAGAATCAACTTTGAGACGACGCTCCTAGTAGTCCTCCGCCTTGCCCAAGGAAGAATGTGCGCCATAATTTGACTGAACTGCGGACTAGAGCATCCAAAATCAGCAACCATACGAACTCTATTCCAAAACTGCTGCGAGAACGAACACTCAAAAAACAAGTGATCATGGGAATCCGGCTGCATATCACATAAAGAACACGAAGTAGCCAAAGCGCCCGAAACATCCCACAAGTAAACTTTATCCTGCGTCTTGAGCTTTTGCTTAATCACCAACCACAAATTAAACGAATGTCGTGGTATACAATAAGAAAACCACACAAGATCATACCATGGCACCTTTAAGTCCCGAGGACGTATCGAAGACCACACATTAGCAACAGAAAATGGTTTAAGAGCATTTCCTTCACTCCTCCATAGCAAACTATCCAAAACACCCTCACAAATATTTGGCATACCAATATTATCAAGAAAAGGATATTTACTTCTAAAGAAACCAGGCCATAACCACTGACCATCACGGATGACATCATTAACTTTAGTATTGAAATTAAAGCCCGCAAGATGAATATCTCTAGATGAAATAGTGTTAGCTAATGGACTCTCCGGGCACCACATATCCGACCATACCCATACCTTAGACCCATCACCAATCTTATACCAAATGAATTCCCTAATAATAGGCCTCAGTTGAAGTATTTTGCGCCATCCCCACGTCATATTTCCACGACATGGAATCTCCCAAAAATTCCTACCTTAAAGCTTATATTCATGAATCCACTTCACCCAAAGAGATTCTTTGAGAATTAAGAGCTTCCAAATATGCGAGACCATGAGAGCCTTATTAAAGATATCCAATCGACGAATACCCAAACCACCTTCATCTTTAGGAAAACAAACCACTTCCCAAGCCACTTTCGCCTTACCCTTCTTCATATCTCCATGGCACCATAAGAAACCACGCATAATCTGCTCAATATCAAGCAAGACATGAGAAGGAAGCACAAAGACCGACGCCCAGTAAACATGCATAGAACCGATAACAGATTGGACCAATTGCAGCCTACCTGCTGCTGATAAAGCATTATTCTTCCAATCCTGCACACGAGTCCGCACCCTATCCACTAGATCACGACAATCTCTAATAATCAGACGAGATGAAACCAGGGGAACCCCCAAATACTTCACTGGAAGATGCCCCTCCTCAAACGGTAAGACCTGAAGAATAGAGATTTTTACATGATTCAGAACATTGCAAAAAAATGCAATACTCTTTGGAAGACTAGGCGTAAGCCCCGAAGCATGTTGAAACTCATCCAGTGCCTCCTTAATAACCATAGACGAACTAACATCTCCATGCGAAAACAAGAACAAATCATCAGCAAAACATAGATTAATCAATTCCATATTCGAACAGTATCTATGAAACTTGAAAGACTCAGCATCCCGAACCCTTCGTTTGAGCATAAGCGTTAAAACCTCCATAATCAATGTGAACAAATAAAGAGAAAGAGGGTCACCTTGACGAAGGCCCCTCCTACCTTTAAAATAACCATGAAGCGAACCATTGATGCTAATAGAAAACGATGCCGTAGTCACACATTCCATAATCCAAGTCACCATACGATGATGAAAACCAAACCCAATAAGAACCTCACGAAGGAAATTCTAGTCCACAGTATCATAAGCTTTCTTAATATCCACTTTAAATGCACATCGAGGACTCCCACGATCCAAATGATAATTATGCATCAATTCTTGTGTAAGTAGAATATTGTCAGCAATATGACGTCCCGGAACAAACGCTGATTGGTTTAGACTCACAAGGTCCTTCAAACTACCCTTAATCCGATTAGCAATAATCTTTTTAATGTACTTAAATAATACATTACAACATCCATTTTGAAGTAACAAATCCATTTTGCTCCCCCTTAACATATGCCACGATATTCGAAAACATTTCGCATATGTAGGGATGAGCCATCACGTTAAGTCAACCATTTGTGATAATTTCCCATATTAAATCACATTTTCTCCCCCATATTAAAAATATTAACCCAATCGATGTTTTTAATATCAATTGATTTAATGAAGTTTTAACAAAGGTTCTGGGAAAAAACATGCAAGTCCATTTAATCTTCATGAGACCAATTTGTGAGATATGATACCGATTTGTAATATGATTACATATTCACCATATAAGAATGAATTGACAAGGTTGGACCTGATTGATGAGAACATCATATGATAAGATCAAATGGTTCTTGTCGGCAAATGTTGGTCACCTCGTCACGTCTAAAGTCATCTCTTGACACCACATGTACGATTGGTATTGTTGTCTTGACACCAATTTGTGAACTTGGTACTTTCGGCATCAAAGATTCTGAATGTTGGACAATTGCTCCCCCTCAATTGTTGACCCGTGTTCTATTGAAAGAGCTGTAGTTGTCGTTTGAGTAGTCGCATCGTCGAGTATGTAGATACCAATTGTAGATTGCTATGATAGTTGAGATGATAACTTCATAAAAACAAGATTTCTCTTGTTGTAACAAATAAATGCACTGATGCGTACATTTATTCGTGTTAGATTGTGTTATAACGTAAACACAATCCCTTACATGGTTATAAACTAAACCATACCCGAGAAAATTAATTCCCGTTGTGAGCCAAAGCTTTCATAAGAAATACTTGACTTTAATATGAAAAGCGGGTTGCAGTCTGAAATAACTACAAGCCACATGGGCATGTTTTATGAAATATTTACAACTTTTGTAAGAACTATATTTATGGCGCCGTGTCAATATTAATCAACATTTCTAAGGCCGTAAATATTATCGTACCAAAAGACATGCCTTTGAGAAATAAAGTAAAAATATTTTTGGATTTTTAGGAAATTTTTCAATTTTTATGGTTTTATATTTTTGTATTTTGCTTTTGTGGATAAAAATATAAACAATATATACGAATGATCACCAAGGATACGGAGAATAGTTTACCACCACTATTCTTTCACTTCATCTGCCAGTTCCTTAAGAGTCTCGGGCGAAAAAGCTCTCAAACCTAGCTTGTCAGCCAAAAATTCCATTCGAGCGCGATCTAAAGCCTTCATGAAAATATCCGCCAATTTGTACTCAGACCGGAGAAAGTAAAGCTCTATCTCCTTGATAAAGTGGTAGCGAATGTCAATATGCTTCGACAGGGAGAACTGAACATTGTTGCAGCATAAGGCAATTGCACTCTTGTTGTCACAGTACATCGGAATTTTGTTGAAACCTATACCATATTTGGTTAATTGCGATCTCATCCAAGAATTTGAGCACAGCAACCAGACATAGCTATGTATTCTGCTTACGTACTTGAAATTGCAGCGCTTTTCTGCCTTTTCGATGCCCAACTGATTAGTCGATCTCCTAGTAATTGCAAAGTTCCACTCGTGCTACGCCTTGTATCTTGACAAGCCGCGTGATCCGCATTTGCATATGCCATAAGTGCAATCGAAGAGTCCTTCGAATACCAAAGTCCCCGATTAATGGTTCCTTTAAGATATCGATAGATCCGTTTAACAGTAGCTAAGTGTAACACAGTAGGCCGAGTTTGATACCGAGCACACATACAGATAGCAAACTGAAGATCAGGTCGACTAGCTGTGATATACAGAAGGGTACCGATCATTCCACGATAAAGTGTCGGATCAACGACAACTCTATGTGGATCTGCATCAAGCTTAGTTCGTTCCACCATTGGAGTATCCACGGGGTCGCAAGATTCCATCTTATATTTCTTAAGCGATTCAAGGGCATACTTGGATTGATTGATAAAGATGCCTCTGGGACTCTAAGATATCTGAAGTCCTAAGAAGAATGATACCTTGCCCATCATTTACATCTTAAACTTGGAAGACATGAGTGTCCCAAACTCATCCGATAAGGTTTGGGTCGAGGCAGCAAATATAATATCATCAACATATATTTGTACCATAATCATATCTTTACCTCGTTTCTGAATAAACAGTGTGGGATCCACCTTACCTTTAGCGAAGCCTTGCGTGATGAGGAATTGTGACAATAGATCATACCATGCGCGTGAAGCTTGCTTCAACCCATAGAGAGCCTTCTTAAGCTTGTACACATGATTAGGATATTTAGGATTCACAAAACCATCCGGTTGTTGAACATAAACCTCTTCCTTGATTTCACCATTAAGAAATGCCGTCTTCACATCCATCTGATAGACGATCATATTCATGTGGGCTGCATAAGCGAGGAATAGTCTAATAGCTTCCAAACGGGCAACAGGTGCAAAGGATTCCATAAAGTCGATGCCCAATAATTTCTTGTATCCACGAGCTACTAGTCGAGCTTTGTTCATCAATATTCCGCCTAACTCGTCGAGTTTCACCTTGTAAACCCATTTCAAAGTGAGTAACTGCACTTGATCCGGGCATGGGACAAGTTCCCATACTTCAAGACGTATAAATTCATTAAGTTCTTCTTGCATAGCTTCTATCCAACAGGATTGAGTAAAAGCTTCTTGCCATGTCTTAGGTTCAACTTAAGTGAGAAAAGCATCAAAATGAAAAAACATTGCATTTTCTTGTAACTGACTTCGTGTGGATACCGGACGATTAGGGCCACCAATAATAGAATCGATGGGATGATCCTTTGTCCACTTGCTGTCATGTTCACGAATACGTGAATTGGAGTAGACCGTAGTAGGAGCTTCCTCTAATGTGGACGACCCGGCTAGATTAGAGTCAGGAATTGGTACACCAAAGAATGGAAGTTCACGCATTTGAGCAAATTCAAAATCGTGATCATCATCATCCTCTTCATCATCAATAGGCATGACATGGGTAGTTGAAACATGTATTGGTTGAGAATTACTCGTTGAAGGTATATCTTGACCAATTGTAGGTGCAGATGTGTCTGATTGTGCTTCGGTTGTTGGAGCGACAACTTCGGTTATCGGAGCTATTACCTCAGGTTCTGGAGTAACAATACTTGGAGGAGTAAAGAATTCATCAAAGAACGGTTGAAACAACGTATCCCATTCATTCCTAGAAGGTGGTGTAAATGATGATGAAGTAGGGTTGTTTGGGACAAGACCAGAACTAAGGTTACTGGGTCCCATTTCATGAAGTGCGGGTTCAGAGCTGCTTTGCTCAGAAGCCATTGCTGTCAGCTCATCAAAATCAACATTCATAGTTTCGAGGATCTTTCGAGAATTACGGTTGTAGATTCGGTATGCCTTCTTTGTGGGTGCATAACCAATGAAGATACCAATATCAGCCTTGGGTTGAAGTTTTCCCAAATTGTCACCATCATTATTTGGATAGCAAAAAGAGAACCAAATACATGAAGATATGATAAATCTGGTACTTTTGCATGTAGAAGCTCATAAGGTGTTTTATCATGGCGTTTACGAATTAGTGACAGGTTTTGGGTAAAACCTGTTGTAGATACTGCTTCTGCCCATAAAAACAATGGAGCCTTTGCGTAAATTAACATCGTTCGAGCAGCTTCCATAAGTGTGCGATTTCTCCTTTCAACGACACCGTTTTGTTTTGGAGTGCGAGCAACGGATGTTTAATGAGATATGCCAACTTCTTCATAATAATCACACAAAATTTGATTCACAAATTCGGTTCCATTATCTGTACGAATGCGTTGGACAGTAGTGTTGAGACGCACTTGAATCATCTTGAGAAATCTGATGATGAATTTAGGTGCCTCATTTTTTGTTGTGAGAAATTTCACCCATGTAAACGGAGAGTAATTATCCACAATGACGAGGATGTACCTTTTACCACTAAGACTTTCGACACGCATTGGCCCACAAAGATCCATATGAAAAAAAAACCTATTTTCTCTCTAGCTTTTTTTTTTTTTTTTTTTTTTTTTGGGTAAAGGGGACTGTCCCCGGTAAAAGATATATTACACCAAAAAACGTTGAAGTACAAAGGATGTAGGTGAAATCCTACATCAAAGCCCGTTACATAGGCAACCACCACGCACATAAGCTGCGACAAACAAAAAAAACACTACAAAGGAGGACAAACCCCTCCTTATGAACTACCACAAGAAGTAGATCTACTTCCTACCACCACTAGATTGGAGTTGAAAATCACGGAACGCGTCTATTTGCCCCGGTAAGTCACGGACCTGATCCGCATAATCATCATCATAAATATCAAACTCCTCACCATCAACCTGATGACCTTTTCCACATGAAGCTAAATAATCATTATATTCCTCTTGAGAAGCAAATACCTCATCTTCATCGGAATCACTATAAGCACTCAAGTCTTTATGACAAAATGAAAGATTAGGTTTACTAGAAGATGCCGCATCCTCCTTAGTACCTTTATCTTGCACAACCATTGGAGAAGTATTAACCACCTGCTCCTTAGTACTCGTACCCTCCACATCAGCCCCCGAGACTTCACCAAGCTCTTTATCCTCCTCGATAAGTTTAGCAAAAGAATTCTTTAGTTCAATAGTATTAGTCGGCTTGTGAATTGTCTTCTTATTCGGCTTAACCACCGGCTTAATTGTTGAACCATTCTTCTTATTATGGTACGGTTTTTCCCGATACACAAATTTAGTTTTAGGCTTAGGAAGCCTTAAACCCTCAATATGACGCGGGTACGTAGCCTTGTTAGGCTGTTTATCCTTCCGATTAACTTGCACAAAACCATCATCCATATGTGCCCCTTGATCATCTTTCCTGGACACCTTTGGACAATACGCATTCGTGTGATCAAAAATTTTGCATGAATCACACCGAGGGGGCAGCCATTCGTATTCAACCCCTAGATCCTCCAAAGAATGTCCCAACCCGTCTTCATGCGGAATGGCCACCACTAAAGACTTCAAAAATTCATGTTCAGAAGAAACCTCAATAAGGGCTCGAGCATAAGTACAATGTCCCCACGGATTAAGGCACATGTCACTTGTGTAACTATCAAGCATAATTGGTTTACCCAACTTCGATGTTATCAAACTCAACCCTAATTCTGAAAAAGCTAAGATAGGCACATTATGGATTTTAACCCATATCGGCACTGATTTAATAGCCTCTTTAACCAATCTTGTATTCGGCTTCCAAATGTTAAGGATGATCGGAACTAAACGAATAAGCCATGGCCCATTTTCAATCACACGCTCCATACCTTCCTTAGAAGCAAACTTAAACAAGAAAAAACCATTACGAATAGAAATTCGCTGAATACCAAACTTAGCCCATGCATTTTTTACATAGCGTTCCACAATCGGAAATGCTAGTCGTTTACCCACAAAATAACCATACAGCGTATGGGCAAATTGGTCCCTAACCTCATCAATCGCAGCTAGAGGGATAGCCACGTCAGCCCCTGAAACAACCTCATCACTAGCAACCAAAGATACCGTAACCTTCCTCTTAGGTATTTCACTTTGAGCACCCTTTAATTGATCATAAGATTGATCATTAGAATTCTGTGACTCAGCACCTTCCTTGAGCGTCTTATCCGATACAAGCACCTTAGGTAGCATATCATTTAATGGCAAGGCAAAGTGATTCTGATTTGCAGGAGCGTTCCTAATAGCCTGTTGTAACGCTCCACCTTCAATCTTCTTTCCATCGATGTTTTTAAGACGCGATGCAAAAGAGTTCGTCAAAAAACCTTTCTCCATCTCTCATAACCCACGTACAGTAATAGATCCCAACCAGCAGACAAATAAACCCTAACGTACAATAACCTAATCCGAGAATGAAAGGCTCCTTCAAATGCAGTAACAAAGGAAGAAATGAATACCCTAACAACACCTACCACAAGATATATAACGTAATGAAAAATAAAAAGGATCCCACGTTTTAGGGTTACATCCACCAAAACATGAAACCCTAGTTATTATCACCAGCCGTCACAAATCAAGTAGCAAGGATGGAGGACGAAATTAATCTAACCTATTGAGACATACGATTTCAAAGAGATTCACGAACAGACTAGAATAAAAATACAGATTTAGGGTTTCCAGAATAATAAGATTGGAAAGAAGATGAAACAGCCACCAAAACTAACCACTACAGTCACAAGACTAACTAATATAGCCAAGATTGAGGTGGTCCGATCAGAAAAAGTGGCGGCCGGAAATCACCATTTGAGAGAGTTTTTTTTAGGGTTTGAAGTATTAACCACCTGCTCCTTAGTTGGTGGTGTTTTCCGGCCGCCGTATGATTTTCCGTTCCCCTTTAATCTGATTTATTACCTTTTCCTCGTTCTATCTTGGTGGTTGTATGTCTATTATTGATTCTAGCGTTGATAGGAATTAGGGTTTCGTTATTTACTTTTTTAGGGTTGTATACGAAACTTTCTTATCAGCTCTTTTAATTAATATTGATATACAGATCCATTGAATGGAACGGCTAAGGTGGTGACTGGTTTTTAGGGTTTCGGTTTTGTGCGGTGCACCGCTGCATCTTTTAGGGTTTTCTTTTGTATTTATTTTTTAATCGGTATGGAGATTGGGTAGGTTTTTTGGGTACTGGTATAAAACCCTAATTTGTTAATTAGGGTTTTTGTGATATTGTGGTTGATTGGTTTCATGATTAGAGAGATGGATAACAGTTTTGTTCCGGTTGACATGGATGCGTTGGCAGCTAGGATGATCAGATTGAGAGAACAGATGGGAGTTTCATCTCCTAGTGATACGGATAGCTCACCTGCTGTGGTGCATGCAGCAGGACTTCAGTCGACACAAGAGGGTTCTGAGTCGCATGCGACACTTGCTGATTCGACACAAGCTGCTGTACCTGCTGATTCATTACTTGCTGATTCGACACCTGCTGTTAATGCGGGCAAGGAGAGGGGTTCAATGATTCAGGGGTGTGCTAACTTGTATACTAATGTCAATAGTCCACAGAAGGGTTCGTTTGCCTCGTTACTTCAAAACGAGGGTGGTATGAACCAAACAATTCCTAAGATGGTGAAGATATCAGAATTAAGGTGTGATGAGCATGTTGAAGGAGCGCGAGTTGCACTTCCGTATGCTGCTGTTGAAGAGGTTGAATCCAGATTTAAGCACACGTTATACGGGCAGTTTATTGGTAAACGTTTAGCTTTTCCATTGGTGGAAAATTATGTTAAAAATACGTGGGCACGATTTGGCTTGATACGCGTTCAATTACATGAGGATTTCTTCCTTTTTCAATTCAAGACGAAGGAAGGAATGGAAGGAGTCCTTGAAAATGGCCCGTGGTTGATTAGGATGGTTCCCATGATCTTGAATATTTGGTCGCCTACTACTGATCTGAAAAAGGTGGAGATTAAGAAAGCACCAGTTTGGGTTAAGCTTCATCATGTGCCGATTGTTGCTTATTCGGAGGTTGGTCTTAGTCTTATCACGACCCAAATTGGCACTCCTATTATGTTGGATTCTTACACGAGTAATATGTGTGTTAACTCGTGGGGTCGGAGTACATATGCTCGGGCGCTCGTTGAGGTTTCAGCTGAAATGGAGTTATTGGATTCGATGGTAATTGCTGTCCCTAAAGGTCGTGAAAAAGGGCATTCATTGGTTACTGTTGATATTGAGTACGAATGGAGACCTCCAAGATGTGCTACATGCTTGATCTTTGATCATAATAGTGATATGTGTCCGAAAGTGCATAAGGAAGTGGTTACTCATGTTACTAAAGATTTGGTGAATGATGGATTTGAGGTGGTCAAAAACAAGAAGAATAAAGGTAAGAAGAAGCAACCACAAGTTGCAGGTATTAAATTAACAAAACCAGCCCTTAATCTTCAGTTTCGTAATGTTGAGAGAGGTGAATCCTCTAAAACAAATGTGACGGGTCAAAATCCTAAGAAGGCAGATTCTTTGCTTAAGAAGGGCTTCTTGAATAACAGAACCTCGAGTTTTGTAGCTAAGACTAATGATAAGGATAAGAGGTCTCATAATTCTTTTGGTGCTCTTTGGGATAAGATGGATGATGGTACAGATTGGGAGGATGGTCTTAAGACCAAGGAAGGTGTAGTCAATGAGAGTGATAGTGAGGTTGAAGAAGTCATATCGATTGATGATCGGCATGGTTCTCATCAGCCTGGTCCATGATGATGTTTTACTTTCATTGTTCATGCACCTTTAGGTGGTTTTTTCCTATTGGTGTTATTTGTTTTGTAATCGTTTAGTCGGTCATATGGCATGTCATATGATGTAGTGGTTGTTCAGGCATTTGCTTGAGGTTAATGTAGCATTGCAGCTACATTCCATTGTACTTCAACGTTTTTGGGAATATATTTTACCGGGGTTTGGATTCCCCTTTACCCAAAAAAAAAAAAGGAAGAGAAGTCTCTGTCAGCTTCCATCCTATGCACGTCCTCCAAATGCTTGAGTCTTTCCTAGGGTACCTGCCGTTTTGGGACATGGAAAGGAAAGTAACGGCTGAGCAAAACGCTCAGTGCACGGATATAGACATAGTATGAATGACAAAACATGATAAAGACTTAATAGCAGCGGAAATGTATAAGTCCTGGAAAACCTGGTATAGCTTAGTAAAACTGGTTTTATAGTTTGAAAAGCCTTATGTTTATCTTGTAAAAACTGTTTAACTGATTTACCATTTAGCCAATATAGGTCATGAAAAGGTCACGTGCATGAATACTTAGAGGGGTGACCTCATCATGCAAATTAGAGGGGCTGCCTCTAATTTAATACACTGGTTTCTGGGTAGGAGGGATCAGCTCCTTGTGAAGGATGCAAGGCACACACCACATTCACCATGAAATCCTGACTGAAACATGTAACTAGGATGCACCCATACGCCCCACATGATATAATAATATGGCCAAAACTGAAAGGGACACCACGAGCAATCACTCCGCCGTGGGGAAGTCATAACATTGGTGCCTCCAATGTTATGGTCATGGTACCTCCATAACTAGGTGAAACTGGTCATGCTTGTATATGGCTATAGGTTATGCTAATTAAACATAAGCAATTCAAAAACAATAAAACAAATACTGGGAAAACAATTGGCTGCATACGGGGAAATCCTAATAAGGAAAGAATGTCCATACTGAAAGGACGGAAATCCGTACCTCAAGTCCAGTGAATGAACGGAAGAAAGACTCCTACTTCTGGATCACTAATGCTACATGAATACACACGTGTATAAGTATCGAATCACTGATTACGTACTGGGTTTTGTGTATTATCTTAGCTTACTTTATATGTTTTAAGTCATGGTTTACTGTTTAAAGCCTCAAACTGTGTTTATCTTGTATTCTGATTAATCTGATTAAGTATTACTGGTATTTCATGTATTATTATACTTACTGTGTAATAATAAGTAACTTTCCATAAATAGATAGTTTCCAAAAAAAAAAGAATTTACTGCTTAAAATAGATTAGTTTCTAAAAATAGAAAGTTTCCAAAAATAGATCAGCTGCCTTAATTAAATAAGTTTCCATATTAATAGAAGCTTCCATAATTAGAATTAAGCTGGTTACATAAGCTAAAAATATAAGTCTAAGTGTTTATATGCTTATTTCTTAAGTCATATGATATAGTGCATAGTTTAATTATTATTTCATGTATTTTAATTAAACTGTAGGTTAAGCATTTTAATTAAAGTATAACATGTTTCAATTAAAATGGAATAAAAATACTTAGGTTAAAATGTGTATTATTATGTATTAATAATATAACCTAAGTCATGTCTAAATTAATTAATTATAAGCATGATTTAAAATAATTAATTAATTATAACTCATAACATAAAAATACTTAGGTTAAATTAATATCATGCTAAATTAATAATTAAATTAACCTAAGTCATGGTTTAATTAATATATTATGTTATTAATTAATTTATATCCTAAGTTCATGATTCATAAAATTAACATGTAGCATAAATCGTGTTTTAACCAACGAACCGTGAACCGGGCATGAAATCGACACCGTACCCCGAACCAAATCGGGGTTCCCCTTGGTTCCTTGCTGCCGTGGGACCCACACCACCAAACCGGGACCATATGGTCTTGGTGGTGGCTTAATGACCAAGCCATGACCCCCTAGGGCACGGGCTAGGCGGCGACCAAACTAAAACACCCATAAACACCCTTTTTAATTTACCCATTAATCAAATACATGTTTATTTTATGTTTTTAATTAGGTTTTAAAAACATCATGTTCTTAATTAATTTTACTAAATCAAATCAAAAGAAAAGATTAAAAAGAAAGGTTAAAAAGTTATACCGAATGTGTGGATCAATAGAGGATGAACAAACACGATTTCTAGCAATGATTTTATTATCCAAGATCATCAAACACCCTCCTATGGTGTCTTGAAGGTGGCGGCACACAAGAACAAGGGAGGAGGAGGAAGAACAAAATTAGGGTTTTAGTTGTTTTTAATAAAATGTGATAAATGAAAGACTTTTTCCCCTTAACCCCCTTGTTTAGTAAAAATGATGGGCTAGGCCCATTTCTCTTCCTTAATTCGTGGATATGGGGCCCACAAGGGGTAGCCCAAATGTTTTCCGTGTCTAAAATATTATAGTGTGCTCTCGTGTTCGTGTTTTACGTGTTTTAATTTGATACGTGTTTATTCGTGTTTATTGGTGTTCATGTTTAGTGTGTTCTCGTTAAATATTTACCGTACCTTAACGTATTTATTTATGCTCGTAATTATATTATATGTATTTACGTGATTATTTTAGTTCGTGTTTTAATGGTGATCATGATTTAATTATGTTCCCGTGAAATACTTATTAACTGCTTATCATGAGTTCGTACGTAAACGATACTTATCATGTTATACACGTATGTACTTACTTGATTAATAGCACATGAATGTGATCAATACTGAATAAGGTAAGTTTTAATCTAGGACGTACGATCTTAAGGGCACTATTCATGGTAAAAGCATGCGGGTTTTACACTTTTACCATGAATAGTACCCTTAAGATCATACGTACTAGATTAAAACTTTCCTATTATAGCATGATTACGATTACGTGTTAGGATTTTACGTATTACGTACGTGTTAGAACACGATAAGTATTTACTACGCACGAACACGCAATAATTATTTAACAATAATTAATCACGAACATGCGATCATGAAATCATGAACGTAATTAAATCACAAACTATTATTAATTACGTATATATATTTATTACGAGCGTAAATAAATATATTAGGTCACGATAATTACTTAACGAGAACACATTAAACGCGAACACAAATAATCACGAACGAGTAACTAAACATCGAGACACGGAAAACGGTACGGGTACCCCATGTGGGGCCCCTACCCGCGGTTACAAGGGAAAGATGGGCCAAGCCCATCTCAATTTTTACTAAGGAGGGTAAAAGGAAAAACCACTACTCATTTTTCACTTTTACAGAAGAATTTTACAAAACCTAAAAAGGCTCTTCCTTCTCCTTTTTTCTTTCTTTTGGCGCCACCCTCAAACACACCAAAGGAGGTGTTTATTGATCTTTGATCTTGGATTTGGTGCTAGTGTTCGTGTTTGTTCATCATTGTTTAGATCCACACATTCGGTAATTATTTTAACCCTTTTCTTTTGATTTAATCTTTTAAATAATTAAGAACATGATATGTTTTTTTTTAAAACCTAATTAAATCATAGACCTAACATGAAATTGGTTTTGGAATAAATCAAAAAGGGTGATTTATGGGTGTTTGTTTTTGGCCGGCGCCTAAACCGAACCCGAGAAGGTCTCTGTTTGGCTACACGACCACCACCGAGACCATATGGTCCCGGTTGGTTGGTGTGGGTCCCACGGCAGCAACAAGACAAGGGGAACCCCGATGTGGTTCGGGGTATGGTGTCGATTTCATGTCCGGTTCATGGTTCTTAGTCAAGATCCGGTTCACGGTGTATGTTTAGATTATTATTGTTATAATCTTATGTTAAAATTAAATTAATAAACATGACATGATTAATTTAATAACATGACTTAGGTTATATTAATTATTAAAATCATGAAATTATTAACCTAAGTATATTATATTTTTAGACTTATAAATTAATTAATTATTTAAAAACCATGGTTATAATTAATTAATTAACATGACTTAGGTTATATTATTAATAAATAATAATACATGTTTTAACCTAAGTATTTAACTTTATTTAGTTAAAAACATCATATGACTTAGAAAATAATCATTAAAACACTTAGGCTTATATACTTAGCTTATTTAACCAGCTTATATCTAATTATGGAAACGTTCTATTTTTAGAAACTTATTTAAATAAGGCAACAAATCTATTTATAGAAACCTTCTATTTTTAGAAACTTATTTATTTCAGGCAGCTAATCTATTTATGGAAACTTATTTAAATAAGGCAGCTAATCTATTTATGGAAACTTTATATTTTTAGAAACTTATCTATTTAAGCAGTAATTCTATTTTTGGAAACTTTCTATTTTTGGAAACTTTTTATTTTTGGAAACTTTCTTTTTTTGGAAACTTTCTATTTTTGGAAACTTTCTATTTTTGGCAACTTTCTATTTTTGAGAACTTTCTATTTTTGGAAACTTTCTATTTTAGGAAACCTGCTATTTTTGGAAGGTTACTTATTATTACACAGTAAGTATAATAATACATGAAATACCAGAAACACTTAATCAGAGTAAACAGAATATAAGATAAACACAGTTTAAGGCTTAAAACAGTAAAACATGATAAGAACATATAAAATAAGCTAAGACATGACATAAAATCAGTTACGTATTAGTAAGCAGATACTTATTCATGTATGTATTTATGTAGCATTAGTGATACGGAAGTAGGATTCCTCTCAGTTCGTCTTCTTCGTTCACTGGACATAAGGTACGGATTCCCGTCCTTTCAGTATGGACATTCTTTCCTTATTAGGATTCCCCGTATGCAGCCAAATGTTTTCCCGTAGTATAAGTATGTCTTTAAATTGCTTATGTTTAATTTAGAATACCTATAGCCATATACACATGACCAGTTTCACCTAGTTATGGAGGTACCATAACCATAACATTAGAGGCATTGATGTTATGACTTCACCACGGCGGAGTGATTGCTCGTGGCGTCCCTTCAGCTTTTGGCCATATTATTATATTTATCATGTGGGGCGTATGGGTGCATCCTAGTTACATGTTTTCAGTCAGGATTTCATGGTGAATGTGGTGTGTGCCTTGCATCCTTCACAAGGAGCTGATCCCTCCTACCCCAAAACCAGTATATTAAATTAGAGGCAGCCCCTCTAATATGCATGATGAGGTCACCCCTCCAAGTATTCATGCACGGTGGATTTTCATGACCTATATTGGCTAATGGTAAAATATGATAAACAGTTTTTACAAGATAAACATAAAGCTTTTCAAACTATAAAACCAGTTTTATCAAGACTTAATCAGGTTACTCGGGACTTAGTTTCTTCTGCTGTTATATGTTATATGCTTATCCTATTCATGCTTTATTGTACATCCGTGCACTGAGCGTATTGCTCAACCGTTTTCCTTTTCTATGTTCCCAAAACGGCAGGTACTCAGGGACGCTCGTAGACTTTAAGCGTACGTGCATATGGACTGGAAGCTTTCTAGCCTTCTTTACTTCATGCATTTCCTTTCTTTTGATACATTTGCTATGGACATTGTTAGTCCTTTCCTTTACTATACTATGTTTGTGTGTGATGAGCTTTACATTTGGACTACCGATGTTTGATTCCGGTATTTTCCTTTTATGGTCATGTAATGTTTAGACATTTTTCCTTGTATGCTTTGATGACACGCCATAATTACGTGTGACATTTCCATTATCAAAATGGGGTGTTACACCCTAGCTCTAGCCCTAACCCGAGACTAGATGTTCACCCAAAAATCAAACCTCAAAACTCAATTAAAAGCCCTAATACCTATTGTTTATGCAAAACATAGTTTGTGGGTACATTTGGCACTAGCAGTGACTTTCTACCTCACAAAATTTGAAGTATACTCAACCAAAACACCCTTCAGATGTAATACCATCCAAGAACTATACCTTGGCTAGCTATCACTAAGATTTCATAACCAAAATCACAGAAAATCAAACCCTAGGCTAATTGATCTACTATTGTTGTATGAACATAAAAAGTTGCAAAGCTTAAACAACTAACTCAAACTCTAAATCAACTATGAAATTCACTTAACCAAACCAAAAGAAAAATGTTTAGACCAACTATGCATCTAATGTGTGTCACCCACAATCTAATGCACCTAATCCCAAACATCCCTTTAACTAGTGAATAACCAAAATTTTGCAAAGACTTGTTGATTTAAACCCTAGATCCCTACTTTAAACTCACTAAAACTTACATGTATCACTTCAATAACACCAAAACAGACATTTAGCATCAAGATTTGGCAGACAATCCTAAAAACGCTTTACCTTAACAAAAATGATAAAAAGAATGAAATCTTGCGAGTTTACCAAACCTGGTCTTGTTCAGAACAGGCAACCACCAAACATGAAGAAGATCAAGGATGTTGATATGAGGGAGATTTTATGCACCAAGGATGAAAGGTGATGATGAGCTTGTTGATGGTTCGACAACATAAACAAGCTCAAGAATTATAAAAGAGTGGAATTTTACGTCAACCCTGCTTAACATAAGAACAAGCAAACAAAAAAAGTACAAGTAACAAGATCCAATGATCTTGCTAAAGTGAGTGTGAGTTTAAACAATGAACACCAGCAGAAGTCTTTGCTAAATATTTTTTTACTTTCTCTTTTATTTTCCAAAACTTGGTACCAACTAACAAACCTAAAACAAACTTATGTTCTTCACATATGCTTGATTATCCACAAGATAATCAGACATATATGATCAAAACATAAGCTTGGGTCCATATTTCTTACAACAGACTTTTGTGAAAACATGTAAAAAACTTAGTAAACAAACTTTGATATGAATTAAACAAGAGTAATGACAGAATATTAAACAGTCACAGGTTTTAGAACAAAGCTACCAACTTTTATAACATGAATAAAAAGGAATTACAACTTTTGCTCAAAATATGGACAAGAAAAAAATAAAAATCCTAATATGCCTTTATATATAGGCGTACAAGATGCTAAACCCTAACATTGATCTTCCCTTTTATCCCTTAGAGATGCATTGGAATATGCTACAAAGATGCCCATTTTGAATTGAGTCTTTATGAAGTCTTGTGATTATGCAGGCTCCATGTGATATGCCAGTTGTTTGCATATAATCTCTAACGTCCATCTTAACTTTGTTAACAAGAAAAACATGCTAGTTCGTTGATTCTCTGTCCAAGTTTTTGTTTAGAAGTGAACAGTGGTGTAGGGGAGGGGACAAGAGGGAAGTGGTGTAATTTTCTAGCATGTGGGGATGTTCATAGATTCCCAACGACCATACCCTCCAAGGCAATTAGTCTAAATCGCCCTAATTAAAATTATGGTAATTTAGGGTTCTTGTTCTTGATTTGGTGGTTTCGAACCAGTTAAGGATTAATGAATGTGTTAGGCGCAATTATAATAAATTAATATAATTTAAAAAAAGTTATATTAATTTAATGAGGATTTGGTGGGTGGAATATGACCTGGATGGGTGATGTGGTGGAGTTGGTGATGTGGCAGAGGGGGAGTGGTGGTTAAGTTTTGTTGCCTGGCAGCAATAGCACCTGTTCTTCCAAATTTCTTTCAAATCAAGTCTTGGCCAAATATAGAGCTTTTCCCTTTGATAATAGTTTCACCATTTGGTTGTTTTAGTCCTTATGTGTATAAAAATCATAGAAAGGACTAATAATGCAAAGTCTTGCAATCTTCAAGGGCTTAACTTCAATACTTGAAACATAAAGGACTTCATTTGCACAAAATGAATCTTCAAGGACTAATGTGACAAGTCTTCAAATATGAGGGACCAAATTTGACAATCTTCAATTCTTTAAGGGTATTTTTAGAAATTCAACTTTTAGGTCCGGTTCATTGTGTGGCTTCGTTTCTTGTGTTCGTTTTTGCTTGATTCTTGTGATCTTTTTGTCTTTTTCTCGATATCCGTACCTAAAATACACATTGAACAAACACAAGCATATATTGGCACTTTTAATGATATTTTAACCGTTTTAAGCCCGTTTTTGGACAATGAGACTATGTATAAATGCAGTCTCATCAGTAACCTGGACCAATGGGTTACTTGTCATGATCTCTTTTTCTTGATGGTCACTTTGGTGAATTCCGTTTGTTTTGATGTCATGAACTTAAAACAACAAAACATAGCTTTATGTGAACGAATAGCAGCGTAGCTCAAAGTGATATACATGTGTTCAAAACTGTTATTAGAAACCTATGAATTCACTCCACCTTTGTGTTGACTTTTAAGCATATATTTCCGGAAATAGTGACTGATAGCATGGAGCAGCATAAGGATGGCATGAATAGGCACAAGCTTGAAATTATTGATATAGATTTTGGGAACCTCATATTATAAAAGTCTGATTTTTAAATGATATATAAAGAAAGTTGATTTAATCACTCTTTTGAGTTATTTTCTATCATTATGACTTGTGTTCAATGAAGTAATACCCCAGATTAGCTTCCGTTGCTATAAGGTAAAAATGGGGGTGTTTCATCGTGAGGCGGATAATCCTCATGATCATAATCGGGATTTTAATCATTTTTTCGCTACGAGCAAGTTTAAGAACGTTGACACCGATATCATTAAGCTTATGATTTTGCCTTACTCGCACGATGGCTGCGCAAGGATTGGTACGAGAAAGAACCACCTAATTCAATAGTTACGTGGGACGATCTCGTTTCAGAATTCGTTAATCATTTTTCTCCGCCATCTAAGACCACATTTTTCAAAAACAAGATCACAAGGTTTGAATAAAAATCGAATGAATCGTTTAGAGATGCTTGAGGCCGTTTTAAGGAATTGCTTAGGCAATGTCCTCATCATGGATTTTCCGAGTTGCACCAAATCGACAATTTTTATAACGGTCTTACTGTCCACGAGCAAGATTCGTTAAATTCCACCGCGGGCGGTAACTTTTTGTGTAAAACTCCGAAAGACGCGTTGATGATTATCGAGAATAGATCTATGGTTTTTCAACTCCGTAGCACACTGAGTGTTGCCAATGTCACCAATATTAGTAATGCTAATCGAAACATTGAGAGGAACGCGAAAGTCGATAAATTGATGAATGTGTTTACGTTGTTTTTTTATTGAGATGCAAAAGAAAGACGCTCCCACGGTGAAAGTGGTTGAGGTTTCATGTACGTTGTGTGCTGGACCTCATAATTATTACGAGTGTGCGGCTACGAATGACCAAACGTCGAGCGTTAATGCGTTAAATGGAAATTTTCAAAATCAAAATAACGTCGGTCCATCAGAAACGAATTTTAGTAATCAAGGCAACAATTTTTCAAATCAAAATCGTAACAATTTTCAAGGAAACAATCAACAAGGAAATTAGGAGGTTATAACCACGGTCAAAATTTGAGTTTTCTAAATCGAGGTTTTAACAACAACAATCAAAACTAGAATTTTAATCAAGGACAAAACTCGAATTTTCAAAACAACAAATCAAGGAAATTTTCAAGCGGGAATCAAAACCAATGAAACTTTAATCCTAATCAAAGCGGTTTTTCAAATCTTCAAAAATACATGGAATCAAATGAGGCTAATATAAGAAGATTAGAGGGACAAATTGGTACTTTAAAAAACGAATTTTCCACCACTTTGAAAGGTAAAAATAACAAAATTGAGCAAATTTAAAGTGAAATTAAAAACATGTTTGCGGCTATTATGAAGAAACAGTCCAGTTCGTCTTCGAGTGCTCTACCTAGTAACACCATAACAAACACGATGGAACATGTGAAAGCCACAACGTCTCATGAAAAAGGTCGTTTGATTTCCCCCACCCTTGATAATTTTAGAGTTGTGCATTCGTCTCCACCATCGACCTCAAAAACGTCTTCATGTTCAATAGTCGAAGGAAAGAAGGTGGTGACCACGGAAAATAATGCACATCCTCGTGTACCTCAAATACCATCCAGCATTCAAAAAGAGAGTTTTATTGACATTACCAAAGTTACCCTTGAAGAAACTTGTGCTTTCATTCTTCTACGAAAACCTAAAAGGAATATGCCGAGAAAGGAAGAAGATCCGGGCCGATTTCTTTTACCTTGTGATTTTCCCGAGATTGAGGGGTGTATAGCTCTTGCCGATTTAGGTGCGGGTATCAATCTCATGCCTCTTTATCTTTGGAATTTGATGAAATTGTCTAATCTTGTCCCTACCAACATGAGAATCGAGCTAGCCAATTGTACTCCACTTACACCAATTAGTATAGCCAAGGATGTTTATTTTAAGATTGGAAGTTTTCCTTTTCCCACGGACTTCGTCATTTAAAACTACAAGTGTGACCCTAAATGCCCTAGCATTTTAGGTAGACCATTTTTATCGTCCCCTCGTGCTTTAATCGACGTTTTTGGTGGGAAATTGACTATGAGATTTGGGTAGGATAAGGTGGAATTTTTCGCGAGTAAATCCCATGATCAAAATGATCAAAGCAAAACCAAGCTTCCAAAAACTAATACTTTTAAAAGCATTTTATCTTTAGCGGAAAACAAACGACTTGATGAATGTTTTGAAAGGTTTAAATTAAACGGTTTTCAAGATGGAGATTTTAATGATCAAGAATACGTTTAATTAATTGAAAAAGGAATACGTAAATGTATGGACGACTCTTTTTGGGATTTATTCTGCGAAACAAGTGACCAACCAAATCCGGAGGAAAACGTGGTTCCATCACGACAATGACCAATATGGACTCGTTATCACCACCTTCGAAGGACCATGACTTTAAGGCCCAAACTTCTAATCCAATTGAAGTGCGTTCCACTCCTAGCCCAATATCTATTGAGGCTAAGGATTCGTTAATTATCGAGGCAAACTCGCCCATCATTGAAAGATCACCTACGCATAGTCTTTTGACTTGTAAGACCATGGTTGTGTCTCTTAAGAAATCTTCTCAAGAGGGTGCACACATCGACTCTTTCTTTGATCTCAATGGAGATTTTGCCGAGATTGATCACGTACTTCGTAATCCACATGCCATTTTTGAGGATTCTCCCAAAAAGATCTCTTCATGTGGGAAGTATGATGATTTTGTGTTCGACCCCGAGATTGAGGCATTAATTGAAAAAGAACTCGCCCTTATGCCTCCACTTCCACCTACAAGTGAGGTAGATTATGCCAATCTCGATGACGGAATAGATGAGTTAAACGTCTTCTTCGTAATGACGAACCAATTCACATGACCAAAAATCTCATTCTCGAGGGGTTACCTAATCAACACTCCTCATTTGAGAATGACGTTAACCACATTAGTGAGGATTTAACTTATCAACAATCCCCACAAAAGACTGATGTTTTTATGCTTGATCGTGATCTCTTAGAGAGAGTTTAAAAAATGATTAATGACGGCTTTGAAAAATCTTGGTTTGATGAGCCTATATATGATGAAAAAATCGATGAGACTAATGATCTAGCGGATGATGACGTTTATGTTGACCCCGAGGGAGATGTGTTCTTTATTGATACACGTTTTGAAAATTTGTACAATCCCCATCCCGCCACCCATGAATTAAACGTGAGAACTTTTAGTATGCCTAACATTTTTTTAGAAACTCCTAATCTTTTCAACTTAATTTATGGAAAAATGGGTTTTCATAAGCAGTTTTTAAATGATGAAAAAGGGAAAGATTTTTTCTTAATTTCAATGATGTTCCTAATTTAACTCCGTCATCACCGCGTTTTTTAGTGCTACCACCTGGTCTTCTTCTTTTGATGATAGTGAGTGTGGATTTAGTGTGGGGGAAGCCCCTTATGTTTCTTCATATTTCTCCACCGAGGCTGAGATATTCGATCCTAGAATTGCTTGTAAAGGGAAATCTTGATCTTCTATAGATGCAATAAATGGAAAATTTATTCATTTCTTGGTGTGAGTCTACCTCAAGTAGATCAAGTTGTTTGCCTACCCTTTGTCCCACTCTTCTCTTCTTTATCTATTTTATTTGAACACTTTGGGTCTTTGGTTGGAGTGGCGTTGTTTCGTTTATATCCTGAAAACGAAGACGCTAACTTTGACCCCGGTATATGAATATCGGGTTTTTAAGTACTCCACATAATTTTTAGTCCTTGTTTATCTTGTAAGACCCACTCAATAACCATACCATGATAATCCCTAAATGATCACATTTTTGAGGATTTGAGTCGAGCTCTTGACTCGGTTATAAAAAACGAGGTGCCTCGTGAGGGAAATCCCATGCTTTGATCCTGAGAAACGTGTGGTTTCTGAACCCATTGAGATGACCCAAGAATTTCGCTATTTCGATTCTGCTAGTCCTTGGGAACAGGGTAAGAAGATAGACAAGAAATCAAAGACAAAGAGAATAAAACACTTTTTCGAGACAGGAATCGGTATCTATCCTTTTAAATATTATCGCTTTCTAAGTAGCTAATGTGAGGAGACTTGTGCTCTTTCGACCCTTCGTTCTTTGGTTTTTTGTGAATGTGATTTATTAGGATCATCGTCATCATTGAAGCCTCTCGTGTTCTTTTTACCTATCACTAGAGCTTCGATCATTTGCTTTGAAGATTCTGATATCCGATGATATCCTTTTATGTTCTAACGTTTGTATTTTAGCATAATTAATAAACGGCTTTTAGATTATTCATTTTACCCTTTCCATGCTCGAGATTAAGCATTCCACTTTTCGTCTATAGTATTGGGTTGTTTCACCCTTAGACTCGAAACATTGAGGAAAATGTTTAGTTTTAATATGGGGGTGAATAGGTACTTCACCTCGCTTACGTCTTCACGCTACCCAATTTTCATCTTTTTATTGCAAAATAAAGCTAAAAATTGCCACATTTTAAAAAATTTCTCGTTTTTCATAAGTGTTTAAGAAACGAATGTAGGTTTTCTAATGATCGGAATAAGAATAATTTTTTACTTGACCATGCATGTTGAGCACTTAGATTCGTTCCTTAACTATATTAGGCCAAGTCTCATTAAATTGAGGACGAGAAATGATAGAGTTTGTTATAAGTTACTATGCTAAATGTAGAGTATTTGTATTCTTTCGAAAACTCATGTGTTTTAATTATTTGCTTTTTCTCCCAACTCTTTAAATTAATAAATTGTTAATAAATATTGACTTAGCAGTTTAATCTCTATAATTGGGTTTTAACTAATTCTAGTAGTTTCCATGTAATTAAATTGGGAAAACATTTAAGATTCGCTAGCGTCACGATTTAAAGTATTGGCAAACCGAATAATCGGAAGCTTGCCCAATAATTATTTTTAAGCACCTCTTCACCTAAATCAAGAAAAAATTTAAAGCTCCCAAGCCTGAGAAATCTATGCAAAATTGAAAGTTAATGTCTTAAAATTTGATGCTTTAAAGATCCAAAATTCGTTTTGACGTGAGGATATACGTCTTTGTCATAATAAACACCTCGTGGTGAGGTAAAATATAAGACAAGGCAATACCCAAGTCATAATAAAAGCTGCATGGCGGAGTTGAATAAAAGATGGAGGTAAACCATGATAATCAAAGCCACCGATGATGAGGTGGGTAACAAAGTTCATGGTAATAAGTCAAATATTCAAAACTGTTATAAAACCGTTTTTATCGAATCTTATTTGTTAACATAAATTTTTGACATCGTTATCTATTAGGAAATCTTACTAATTTAATGATTTTGGTTACACCGTTACGACTCTATTTTTGGACCAAATCTCTATTATCGCATAAGTAAAAAATGTATCCTCGTGATCATTAAGAAAGAAAAGATATACGAGATACACCTAAGGAATAAGGGAGTCTAAGTACGTGATTAAGGCATATGAGTGGTGTTAGCATTACTAACTTATAATGACAATGATCTTGTTTCACGCTTATCATGGAATTAAGTGAAAATCGAGGACGACGAAATTATTTATATGAAGCACTCACGTGTTCTTATTCTATGATCCTAAAAGTCACTTTATCGTGATGAAAACAATACAATATGACTAAAACGCATTTAGTAGTTAATTTACTTTTTGTTTCAATAAATGTCGAATAAAAATGAATTTTTGAAGTGTTATGATACTTAATTCTAGCATTTTTGTGAGGGAACGACAATGATTTATTATGGGGGAGTGATTAGACCATAATTATACATGGTCTCATTGCTTAAATCAGACTTAAAAAGCAAAAAAATATCATAAAAAACGTGCAAACCCTTTGTATTTGTTCATTGTGTGTTTGTAGGTTCGGATATCGTGAATTAATCAAAAGATCACAAGAATCAAGCAAAAACGAACACGGAAAACGAAGCGACACAAAGAACTGGACCCGAGCATTGATTTTCTAAGAAAAGTCCTTGAAGTTTGAAGAATTACAAGTTTGGTACCTTGTCACAGTTGGTCCTTGAAGAATCAAATTACACAAGTTTAGTCCTTGAAGATTGAAGATTTGGCAAAAACAGTCGTTGAAGATTTCATAAATTATATTTCAAGTCCTTTTCTAAGTTTATTAAATTCACAAGGACTGAAAATGCCAATGGGGAAAAGTTGTATCAAAGTGAATTGCAATTAAAATCTGCGAAAACAACGAGGGATTGATATTACTTTTGCTATAAGTTATGGGTTCGAAACCGGCTACATCAAACCCATACCCTACTATAACCTGACCAAGCCCAGTCCATTAAACCTATAACCCGACCATACCTAAGCCCAAACCCTAAAATAGATATTATTATTAATATTGTTTAAACAAGATTAACTGATAATATAAAACCCGCCAAACACCATCTATTCCCCAAATCTGGATCAAAAAGAATACTGTTCATGATTAAGAACCCTAATCTCAAATCAACTTCAGATCAAAGAGATATTAATCCATTATTTC
This sequence comes from Glebionis coronaria, assembly GCA_025667525.1. NCBI lineage: Eukaryota > Viridiplantae > Streptophyta > Magnoliopsida > Asterales > Asteraceae > Glebionis > Glebionis coronaria. Next base: position 379,838 of record JANFOE010001166.1, on the reverse strand, counting down.
CAGATTAGTAATTCCACGTGTTTGAAGCATAACCATACTCACCAAACGTATTCCAGCCCACTATGGAACCCCACCACATGCTCCTATGCTCATGTTTTTTTGCTACACTACAAAATTACCAGATGAATTTGATGGTTGGATGAAATTTCGTGCTCTCTACTCATCAAGCAATGGCGCAGATCATTTTGTAACAGCTATCAACTCACATAACAACAAAAGCATCTTACATGTCTCGATTTTGACCAAGACTCCATATTCAAAATTCAAAGGGCATTATAGGAAATACATTAGCTAGGATTTCACATTGCACCATATGTCTATATTGTTCTCTCATTTAGTATTTAAACCAAGTCGGATTGTGGCATTGGTTTTGTTCCAGTCTTGTTTACAAAAAAAATTGAATGAATATTTAAAGTTTTTATAAGACAATGCAACTAATTCTAAGTTTCATTGTTTTTACTTATTTAAAATTCGTGCATTATTTAATTTTATGCGAGTTAATTTAGGGATTCAAAAGTTTTTGAAGGATTGTTCCTTAAAACAGTTTGAAGACCCAAGTTTTTTTTAGGGTTATGTGATCTTGATTTGACAAATCAAGATTACATAAAGTTTATGCTACTTGATAAGTTTTTGTTCAAAAATCTATTTTCATTGCAAGGTTTGTTGGTTTCAAGATTTTTCCAAAAATCTTTTTATCCTTTTTAAGATTAATTGTCCCATAAGCTATTCTACAAGCTGCTTGACAAACAGCTTGTAGTGTTGTTTTTGGGGCTTGTTTTGTTGTGTGTTCCAAACAGGTACATAAGACTACCCTTTGTGACTGTTGTAGTCTACGGTGGTGGTTCCTTTTCTCATTACATTTCATAAGTTCTTTCCGAAAGACCCAAAGCACAGTGAAAGCTCACTTTGGAGATGGCTTCAGCTGGCCATAGAGTGGCTTGGATGTGAGTCACTCTAGGTATTAAGCTTGAACCCTTCAAATTCTGCCAATATTTGTGATTTTTGTTATTTTTGTGTAAAGTTTGTTTGACTGCTTATTTGTGTTACTCTAGTGCTTAATCTAAGTTCTTTTGATGTTATATGAAGGTTGTTGTTAGTATTAAAAAGTTTAATTTTAAGTTTGTTAAAGTTGAAAATAGCCAGATTAAGGGGTGTTTGGGTCTGTGAGATTAAAGGGGTAGGTGATAACACCTTTTGACCACAAATTGTCTGCACACCCTGTGTAAACTTAGAATAGTTAGTTTTTTCCAAAGAATATGTGGTTTAGTGAAAAGTTTTAGATTTGCTAGTTTGCAAATAAGCTACCTTGTTTAGTTGAGCATCTGATCTGTTTTTGATTTGGTAGTGTAGCTTGGTATTTGGAAGGCCCTTTAGCTATAATATATGTTGTGTTATGTGATTTGAGTGTTGGTTGTTCTAGGAGATAAGGTATGCTTAACAAACTTTCCTCATTTTCTACATAAACCAAGAAAAAACAACCATTTAGTATAATCATTAGGAGGAGCTTGTTTCAGGTTATAATATTTGGTAGTCAGGTAGTTTTAGGTTAGTATTAGGTCTGTTGGTAGTTCTCTTTTTATTTGAAAGATTTACATAGCCTGTAACTTAATTAAAAGTTCACAAAAAGTTTGCTATGGGTACTTGTCTGAGATCTCATTTTGTACCTTTATCTGATATCTGATATCAAAGCTTATTGTCTTGTAAGATATAGGGTAATAGGGTTAGATGCGTTTGCTTATTGTTATGATCTGGTTCTTCTTGGTGGCTTAATTGTGCTTATTCTGCTTGTTTGTTGTTTTTTATCACTTACCCAATAAGCCACTGCTTATTGGGGATGTATTGCTTCCAAATAAAATCAAAAACAAAATTAGTAAAAAGGTCATGGCCTGGGTTCAAACACGAGACCCCATCAAGAACTACCCTGCTATAATGTCTGATCAAAGAACAATGGCTATAGCTGTGAGCTAGCTATGAACTGAACTATCTGAACATTAACAAGCTTCCAAAGTATCAAAACAACACTATTGTTCAATAAGAACAACAGAATCAGAGTAAGATAGTAAGAGAGTGCAAGGGAATTGAGATTGAGAGTGATTTGAGTAAACTTGATTTCATTAATGGTTGAAAGTTGTTACAAGTATGTTAACAATCTAACTAACTCTCTCAAAGTGATTGTCAATCACTTTGAGAGGTTTCTAACTGCTAAATTCTAACTGATTGAGAGAGAATCTAAGTGTGTGTGAATTTCATACTTAGCTACATTACAATAAATGAGAACTAGCTAGGGGTATTTATAAAGTAGAAAAGGAGTCAGGGTGATGTTGGTGACGTGTTACAACAAATCAGAAGCTTCCACGTGTCTTCAATTGGATGATTGTGATTTGAAGATTATGAACACAATTGGGCTTTTCGTCATGAATGACTTTCACTCTAATTGGATAAGTGGGATTGATTCGTCTCATAATTGCGAGTATTTTTCATGTTAAGAGCTCCTTGTGAAATCCACTCTATCATTTTCCACGTTCTGGGGATGAAGAGGATACGTGGAAAGTTCTTATTCGTGGAGAGAGAGTCACACGGATTGCTACCCGTTTAAACAGTAGTAATTATGGAGTGGCGTGTTGCTATTGGTGGAAAATGGCTTAATGCGTTTAACTGTTGAGATATGGCTCATTAATGAGCCAGCACCCCCTCTCTTCATAATTATGGCTAATCAACGATCCTTGTGATAGCTTTCTTGGCTTGTGATTGACTGAGAAGGTTATCACTCGGATCAATCCTGAAACTTCTTTCATTTTTGGCAAAACAAGTCCTTCTAGTTATCAGCTTCATATCATGAGCTAGGAACTTCATAAATTTGGCAATTTTGGCCCTTTTGACTTCATTCTTGAACAATAATGGTCCCTTGACTTGATGACTTGAACTTTGACCAGATTTGACTATCTTCTTAACTTTTCCAAGTTGTCACTTTTAGTCCTTCTACTTTGAAAGTTTTCAAGAAAGGTCCTTTGACTTTATTTGACTTGTCACTTTTCATCATTCTTTTGTCTTTTCTTCATCATTATTGGCTTGAATTCTATGTTTGTTTCATATTTGCATCTTTTTACCTACACAAGCACAAACAAAAAAAGTATACACATAACTGTTTTTACACATCAAAATCAGGTATTTTACTTTGTGTTTTAGGGTTAAATATGATATAATTGATATGAGATTTCACTCATATCAATATATATATATATATATATATATATATATATATATATATATATATATATATATATATATATATATATATATATATATATATATATATATATATATATATATATATATATATATATATATATATATATATATATATATATATATATATATATATATATATATATATATATATATATATATATATATATATATATATATATATATATATATATATATATGTATATATATAGAGAATTTAGACAAAATGATGTAGTTGTTTAAAATTGTTAAAATAAAAAGCACTTAGGGCCTTTAGATCTTCTTGTTTGTTTAAGATGATAATAAATCGATTAAAATAAAATCAAAACTAAAATTAATAACTTTTATTAATGATTAAGGGTATTCTAGTAATGTGTTTGATAAATAGTCCTCCATTTTCTAACACGTCTACAAACAGTCCTCCATCCCGATCTCCCATTTAATTATTTACTAACACACATCTACAAACACATATCTTTCTTACTGTCTCCGTTTTCGAATCCGTAATCGTCGTCGCCATTGAAACCCTTAGCCGACGTCATCTCCATCGAAACCCCTAGAGAAGTAAAAAAGTGATAGAAGTGTGTACCTTACTATGTCTATCAATAAGCGACAATATCATTTAGGTATGGTAGTGTACGAGTGCGATTCGGTGGTGTAAGATTCAGTGGTGTATGAGTCGTGTTTTGGCGAGGCTCGGGTTCACCATGGAGTACGAGTTAGTAGTGTATCAGTCGATAGCTTTGTGGCGGGGATTGAGTTCACCATGGTATACGAGTTTGTGGTGTACGAGTTAGTAGTGTACAAGTCGTGTGGTAAGGCTCGAGTTCTATTTCGTATACGAGTCACTGATGTACGAGTTGGTGGGTGTATCATTGTGTATGTGACGAGGCTCGAGTCCACCATTGTGTTCGAGTTGGTGGTGTACGAGTAATGTGTGGCCATGCTCGAGTTCGCCATGGTATATTAGATTTTTTATATGTACATGTTAAACCTTTTGATGTATGTATCAGCATGTTTATTGTGGCAAAACTGATATTTTACATAAGAATCATCGTGGTGTATGAGTCGGTAGTTTATGAGTCAGGTGTGGCGAGGCTCGAATTCACCATGTTGTACGAGTGGATGGTGTACAAGTCTTGTGCGGCGAGGCTGCATTGTCGAACGAATGAAACCGATGCATGGTTTGTAGATATGTATTTTGTAGTGACAGTGTATCAACGAAGCACCACCACTCTCGTTTTTATTTTTTTAATTTGTAAATTGATCCATTATGTTTATGTTGCTTTGTATACTAATGTCAAGTTTTTATCATCAACTAGATTGTAGTTTGGACATATCTTACGAGTGATGTGCATGCCTGACATGTGAGTTTGTAAAAAAGAATTGGTGTATCAATTAATCATTCAATGTATCATGTTATAACTGATTGCCTTTTAGTTTATTTTTCATCGATCGTTTGTGCCAGTGTATCAATTGGATATGATTCCTACCCGTTGTCCGAATTTGCGATGGCCTAATCCATGACCTTGTATTACTTTTTTAGTGGTGTATCATTTATTTCATGCAATCTTTATCTTGATGTGTTAGTTAGTATATTGTGATGTATCAATGATGTAAATTTGGTGCTAGAAATCTTATAAACCCATGCAACAACAGGTTTACATGATTGTTTAAAATATGGAGTTTATGTTTGTGTATGAAGAAAGAGTAAAAAAAATAGATATGTCCATCGGCAAATATTTTGATCTTCTTAATATTTTCGGGTGCGGCTTTAATTCTTAGTCATAGCACATCGAAAGCTAGCTTAAGATGGAAGATTTAGTTCAAGATGATCTATATTAATGCCATGCTTTAAATTCTTAGCTATGTTCAAGATGCTACATAATAATACGTATTGGTAATATCTTTTTTTGATGTTATGATTGTACAAAACGGATGGTACATATCAACAAGTTCAATATTATTAAGTTATGAATATTTATAATGCACAATTGCTTGTTGGATGTTACACAAGTGGTTTCTTTTATTAACATTTTTATTCTGTATCAATGGTTGTAACTATGCATGAACAAATATACGTATGTATTTCATTTATAACAATGATGAACAAAAAATATTACTACCAAATTACGTTCTTATGCTGGTGACAAATTAAATGTTCAATTAATAGTGACAATTAAACACAATAAATGTACTGGTGAAAGCTAACAATCGTGTACATGGTCTTCAAAATGGGTTCCAAATATGTCATTTATTTTGCTTTTATTTACCAAAAAGCCATTATCATCATTAAATCCAATCAACTCATCACTAACACATCGAATGGCTCATATGGCTTCCTATTTTAACAATTTAAAGCCTCTCAACCACATTAACCCAATTCTATATATATATATATATATATATATATATATATATATATATATATATATATATATATATATATATATATATATATATATATATATATATATATATATATATCCTCTTCTCATAACCTGATTTTCTTATTCCTTTAATCTGAATACCTTATAATGATGTTGTTTTCTCAATTAATTCTTGAGTTAACAAAGTCCTTGTTTGGTTGATTGGTTTTAGGGTTAATTAAATTAGGTTTTTACTTTTCTGCCGTCATTGTTTTATACGTTCAAGGTTATCTATCCTCGTAATTTTATTGGTATTCATCGGAGTGTTTTTTGTCACGTAACGTGTTTAAGGTTCACGTGGAAGGTTTTTTGGCGGCTAGCATTTAATTGGTCGGCTGACTTTGGTCGGCTGACATCCAATTATTTGTTTGGTCGGCTGACTTTGTATTTAAAGATTCACGTGTGTAGTAAATTGTGAAATCCACTGACAACGTACGATTGGTGTTAATAATTGGGTCGAGTCGCATTAATTTTTTTAGGGTAGTTTTTGTCGGGTTCTTTGGTTTTTCTTCGTCGAGTGTAGGGTTTGGTTTTTTGTGATTGTTGAAGCTATGGTGGGTTCCAGTAATACTAATGTTTCAAATCCTAATTCGGTTGTTGATACAACAAATGGTGAACGAACTAATTTGAATGTAGGGTCATTAGAGGATGTTGAAAAACTGTTCTCGATCTCCCTCAATACGGTGGAAGTGATTAGTTGATATATGAATGATGTCCAAAATAACAAATATGATTTCTTGAAGCGAATGACTGCTGAGCAATGGACAAAGACTCTTGATATCGTATGTGCGCACCAAGTGGAGTTGGAGAACAGTGTTCGAACACTTAAACGTCGACAAGCTATTTCTTCCAAAGCGGGTGTGCGTGATGATGCAAGGGATCCGTCAATGAGCACTACTGTTGGACATGATGCTAGGGTTACACCAGATTTATCTAATATCACAATGCGTATGTCCTTGGATCAGCATAAAGAGGTGAGTGTCTCATCTCCTACGTTTAGTAAATTGGTTAATGATGAACTAGCGTTTGAACAATTGGATATAAACCTTAATGAGAGGAGTGATGTTTGTGACTCAAGTATGGATGATTTCACATTTTCTAATCCAAGTGATCCAGTGATAGATGTCGAGGAAACTGTGAAGGAATGGCCTATTGTACAGTCGGTGGATATTGGTGGTCCATCTAACTCCTATGCAGCTGCTGCTAGTTCAAGCCAACAAGTTTCACCTGGTGCTCGTGTTAATATAGGTTCTATCATATCTGAAAACAGGTTTGAGGGTGTTCACGTATCTATTCCACGTAAAGTGGTTGAGAAGGTTAATACACGTTTTCATAATACGCTCTATGGATACTTTATTGGTAAACGAATGGCATTTCCAGTGGTTGAGTATTATGCTAAAACAAATTGGGCTAAATTTGGATTAAAAAGGATCATGATGAATTCCAATGGTTTCTTTTTCTTTCAATTTGATGCACAATCTGGATATGAAGCTGTGTTGGAAGGGAGACCATGGATGATTCGTAACTCTCCAATTATTCTTAAAAGGTATACTATGAAGACTAGCCTTCGTAAAGAAGAATTTACCTGTATTCCTGTGTGGGTTAAATTTCATGATGTGCCTCTTCAAGTGTTTGAGTAAGAGGGTATTAGTCTGATTGCTACATATCTTGGTAAGCCTATTATGCTTGATTCTTTTACTAGCACTATGTGTAAAGAATCTTGGGGTCGTAGTAGTTTTGCTCGCTGTTTAATTGAAATTAAATCTGATTGTGATTTACATGAGAAAATTACTATTGGTGTTCCTGATTTGGAGGGTGAGGGGTTTACTAAGGAAACTATTAAAGTTGAATATGAGTGGAAGCCGCCTAGATGCCCTACATGTAATATTTTTGGTCATACGGCTGAAACTTGTCCTAAACGTGTTATCCCTAAAGTGGCACCTACAGTTATACATGAACAAGATGATGGATTTCAACAAGTTCGTAGTAGAAAGCATAACAACAAAGGAAAGCAAGGAAGCCAGATTCCGAGAGGTGTCCCGTTAAGCAAATGCTTCCAGGTTGGTACTCCTTTTACTTTTAGTCCAAAGTCGTCTACTTCTGGTGCTCATATACATGATAATTCATCTAATCCTGGTAAGACTTCGAATGCATCTAAACGTGATAATAGCAAAGTTGATAGTGGTACCAAATCTGGGTTGCATACTAGTAGTTCAAATAAAGGTAAATCTGTGGTGAGTGGCGTTTCTACTTCGAATTCATTTGGGACTCTTTCAGGGGATCTAGGTGACCTAAGTGGAGATGATGATGATGAGGAGGTTGAAAACATTTATGATGAATCTGCTAATCTTTTTAATTCTCAATCAGGGGCAAGCACTCCTGTCATGAATGTTTTAAATGTTTAGTATAGCCTCATGGAATATAAGGGGTCTGAACCAATCCCATAAAAGAATAGAGGTTCTTCAAGTTATTAATGAAAATAATCTGAGTGTTTGTGCTATCTTGAAGTCTCATGTTGATGCTTCGGGTGTTTATGATATGTGTCGTAAGATATTTAGCAGATGGAAGTGGACGTCAAATGGTGGTTTGTGTCCTAAAGGGACTCGTATAATTCTTGGCTGGAATGATGATAATGTGGATGTTATGGTGTTGTCTCAAACTAGTCAAGTTATGCATTGTCAGGTTAAAACGCGTATGGATAATCGTACTTTGTTCTGCTCTTTCGTTTATGCTGATAACTACTATATCCATCGGCGTGTTCTCTGGAATAATTTGGTTGCTCATACTACTTTTATGCGAGGGAAGCCATGGGTTGTTTTGGGTGATTTTAATGCTGCTCTTAATATTGAGGATCACTCATGCGGTGGCTACACTCCTAATATTGCCATGCGGGAATTCAAGGAGTGTGTTAATCTTATGGAAGTTATGGACGTTAATGCTACAGGTTTACAATACACTTGGAATGAGAAGCCACAAGGTGATGATGGTATTCTCAAAAAGATTGATCGGATTATGTCTAACATTAAGTTTCTTGATGAGTTTCCTGGTTTTTTTGCGATATTTCAACCTTACAGGATTTCTGATCATTCTCCTTGTGTGTTACGAATCCCTACAATTAGCAAACCTAAGCCTAAACCTTTTAAATTCAGTAATTTTCTTGTGCATAAGGAGGGTTTTCATGCAGTGGTAGCTAATGGATGGTTGGCTAATGTTCATGGTTGTGCTATGTTTAGGCTTGTAAAACGCTTAAAAGGTTTAAAGGCTCCGTTTCGTAAACTGCTGTTTGAACAGGGTAATCTTCATGATCGTGTTACTAGATTACGTGTGGAATTAGATGTTGTTCAACAAGCCCTTGACGGAGACCCATCCAATATGTTGTTGAAAGAGGAGCATGCTCATTATCTAGTTGCTTTTAAGGAAGCTTCTCTTGATGAGGAACGCTTCTTACGTCAGAAATCTAAAATTGAATGGCTTGATGCAGGTGATTCAAATACGGCTTATTTTCATAACTCGGTTAAGAGTAGGGCGGCTCGTAATCGTATCGAAATGGTTCGTGATTCTCATAATGTGCTTCATGATGGAGATGCTGTGCCTGGAGCTTTCGTAGCTCACTATGAGCAGTTTCTTGGTCAGGCAAGTGTCTCAGGTTCTTTTAATACGTCTGATTTGTTTGTTCGAAAGCTTTGTGCTCAGAAATCTGCCCATATGGTTAGAATCATCTCTGATTCTGAAATTAAGAGTGCGTTATTCTCCATGAGTGATGATAAAGTGCCTGGGCCGGATGGTTTTACTGCTGCGTTTTTTAAGAAGTCTTGGGATATTGTGGGTGATGAGTTTACATGTGCTATTCGGGAGTTTTTCTCTAATGGAAAACTGCTTAAAGAGGTTAATCATACTATTATTGCTCTTATCCCTAAGGTGTCTGTCCCAAATAAGATTACTGATTATCGCCCCATCTCTTGTTGTAATGTTATTTTCAAATGCATTAGTAAAATAATTGATAACCGTATTAAAGGGGATTTGGGCGATTTGGTTAATATTAATCAATCTGCTTTTGTTCCGGGGCGTAGGATCTCGGATAACATCTTATTGACGCAGGAGCTGATGAGGAATTACCACAGAAATTTTGGTCCTCCAAGATGTGCTTTTAAGGTGGATATTCAGAAAGCTTATGATACGGTGGACTGGCAGTTTCTGCGTAACATTCTGATTGGTTTTGGATTTCACCATTTAATGGTTGACTGGATTATGACGTGTGTTTCTACTACTTCATATTCCATTTGTATAAATGGTAATTTATATGGCTGGTTTCAAGGAAAAAGAGGTCGCAGGCAAGGTGATCCGTTATCTCCATATCTTTTCACGTTGGTCATGGAGATCCTTTCACTTATGTTGCAACGGAGGGTTCTTAATGCAGAGGTTTTTTATTTTCATCACCACTGTGAGCAACAGCGTATTATCAACCTTTGTTTTGCAGATGATCTTTTCTTGTTTGATAGGGGTCACTTGGACTCTGTGCAGGTTATTATGGATGCATTGGAGGAATTTAAGATAGCTTCAGGTTTGGTTCCAAGTATCCCAACGAGCACAGTTTTCTTCTGTAATGTAGCTACTGCTGTTAAAAGTAGTATTTTACATATCATGCCATTTGCTGAAGGCGAGTTACCTGTCAGATATCTTGGTGTTCCTCTCATTTCGTCCAGGCTTCTATATAGGGATTGTAAAGTCCTTGTTGAAAAACTTGAGAGTAGAGTTAATGATTGGCGCATTAAATTTCTTTCTTTAGCAGGAAGACTCCAGTTAGTTTGTTCAGTTCTTTCATCAATGCATATCTACTGGGCGTCTGTCTTTATTTTACCTGTTCAGATTATTCATGATTTGGAACAGCTTATGAGAGGCTTCTTATGGTGTCAAGGTGAAATTAAGAAAGGTAAGGCTAAAGTTGCGTGGGACTCTGTTTGTACTCCATTTTATGAAGGTGGACTTGGTATTCGTAAGCTTTCTGACTTTAATACTGCGTTAATGGTTTCACATATCTGGTGTATTCTCACTTGTAAAGAGTCTTTATGGGTTAAATGGATTTATTCTTACAAGTTAAAGGATCGAAGTTTCTGGGACGTTCCATGTATAGGTGATATGAGTTGGGGCTGGAGAAAACTTACGGGACGTTATTTCGTTTCGAAGTATTATAAGATCGGGGTTCTCTCTATCTAATAAGGTAAGGGATCTTATTAATGATGGTATTTGGCAGTGGCCGCAGGATTGGTATGATAGATTTCCGAACATTGTCTCAATCCCGGTCCCTGTTATTAATGATGCTCAGGATGATGATTTGATGTGGCGTGATATAAATGGGGGTCTACATCCCTTTTTAGTCTCTTTAGCTTGGGACTCCATTCGGGATAGGGCGTTGATGGTTGATTGGTATCATGCTGTTTGGTTTGCTCATTGTATTCCTCGTCACTCTATCCACTTGTGGTTAGTGGTTCGAAGAAAATTGAAGACACAAGATCGGCTTAGGCAATGGGATGTTGGCCATTTGGTTGATCTAAGCCTTCTTCGATGTCCATTGTGTAACTTGGTGCCGGATTCTCATGACCATCTTTTTTTTGAATGTTCTTATTCTATACAGGTATGGTCTAAGGTTCGGGGCCTATGTGATATGGATAGCGTTCCCCCTCGGATTGATGATATTTTAGCCTATGTTATTCCAGTTTCTAAGGGAAATTCATGTCCTAGCATCCTTGCCCGTCTTGTGTTGGCTGCTACTGCGTACTTTATATGGATGGAACGTAATTCAAGACTTTTCAAGAAAAAGCTGTTGGCCGTTGATCAGATTGTTCAAATAATTTGTGGTACTATTCGGTTGAAGTTGATCTCATTTCGTTTTAAGAAATTGTCTGCCAGGTCGAGTTTGCTGCTTGACAAATGGACGGTGCCGAGATAAGCTTCACGAACTCATCGTTCAGGTCGGACCAAACTCTAATTCACAATAAACATATATACACATTCTTTACTGATTAAATAAGAAAAAAATGCTACAGGCTGATAATGAATAAAGTCACATAACAGTTAAAAGAGTATTATTACACCATAAATGTTTCCAACATATGATAATATAAGGACTTCAAACTTGTTGACTTCTACACCGAGGAGGATGGAACTGACTATGAACTTCATACTTGACAACTAACTTTTACATAAGTCAACTTCTTAGAACAAAAGATTGCAAATATAACCTATCATTGGTTGTTGCGATGGTCGAGTCTTCATCTTGCTTTTTTTTGCAGCAACAACAATGGAAGCCATGTAAGCTTCTTGTGCCTCTTCCATTATGCTTGTTTCCAACTCATCCTTCTCATCCCGCATTTTACACATCAAATTAGAGAAATTACAGATATGACAATTCAACAAAAAGAACAGATGTTTCAATGTTTTATGTATGACTATAATTCATAATTTAATAAAATGAGACTCAAACTAAGGTGATGTTTATTTTTCAAGAGGCTTTAAATCTGAATCTGAAGTCTAAAAGTTTGAATTTGAATCTGATAAAAGTGTTTGTTTTTTTAAGTCTGAATAAGTTAAATAATTAATACTGTTTGCAATGTGAATATAAAACACTTTTATTCTAGTGAAAAATAAAGATGTATGTTTGGGAAGAGTTGTTTTGAAGGTTTTTTTAGAGTTGTTAGCTTTTTTGTTAAAAAAAAAATCTAATAGGTGTGTTTGGCATAATAATTTTTTGGACTTGTTAGTTTTTTTTTTATTTTAACAAGTAGTTATTAAACAAAAAAACTTATTCATAAACCTTTATAAATTGTCAAAAGCTGTTAAAGCTATAAATTACTGATATACCTTCAAACTATATTATAATTTACTTAAATATGTCATTTTATGTCATTTTACATCTTAATTTTATTTTACGGTCAACAACTAATATACCAAACACTTTTATTAAAAAATATAGCCTATAGCTCATGTTACCAGGTTTTTAATAAACAGTTTACAACTTACAGCTTATAGTTAACAATTTACAACTTACAATTAATAGCTTACAGTTAGTTTTGTCAAACATAGCAGTAAATTATTGACGGCTGTATTGTGTATCTTTTTTTTTGGTAAAGGGTTGCCCCGGTAAATAAATTAACCAAAAAAAGTTGAAGTACAAAGGAATGTGGCTAAGATACCACATTAACCGCAAGCTACAGGCAGCTTGTTAACAAAAGGAAATGAAACACCAAAACCTAATACATACTTCTACTAATAGACATAAATGCAACATTAGCAAAAGCCAACAAGAAAAACTCTTGAAACCATGCGACCAACGCACCATACCAGCAGCAACATAAAGAGAGCAAAAGATACAAATAAGGATGCCTCCTTAAAAAACCTTTACCAGAAAAACCCATTGGGAAAAACCCCGCAAAGGGAAAAAGAGTACGGCCCTTACCCAGCACTCCCATCAGGATCAATACACACCTTAGGGATTTTCCAATCTTCAAGAATCACTAGAGACACTGAAGAAATCTTCTTGAATTTAAAAGTGAGAAGCTTGAGTCGAACCGTATCACAAACTGAAGTCACAAGCTTAGCAACCGTCAAATACTTCTTGTTAAAAAGCCTATTATTTCGCTCTTTCCAAATGAAGTAGACCGAAGCTGCTAACACAACCCGAGCAACGATACTAACAACCGAACACCCCTTAGCTAAGGGTCTAAGAAACTCCACAATATCAATCATACGCGGAGAAATATCGTGCATTCCACACCTCCCACGCAATTGTAACCAAACCTGTGTAAAATACGAACATTCAAAGAAAAGATGATTATGCAAGTCAGGGACCTGATTACACAAGGGGCACTTAAGCAACGAAAGATCAACATGAGGCCCAACATCCCATTGCTTAAGACGGTCTTGCGTTTTCAATTTCTGCTTCAGAACTAACCACATGTGAATCGCATGTCTCGGAATACACTGCGGAAACCAAACGACATGAAACCAAGTAACATTATTCGACCTCATCCGTATAGACTCCCATGCAACAGCCACAGAAAACGGCCGATCAATCCCATTATAGTCCCACCAAACCATATTATCACTACGATTATCACTAAGCATTGGAACCGGTATAGAAACAATATTCGGGAATTGATCATACCAGTCCAACGGCCATCTCCATGCTCCATTCAGAATAAGATCCCTTACCTTATCCGATAAAGCAAAACCTGAACGATTAATATGTCTAGCAGAAATAGTATCCCGAATTGGGCATTCATCAGCCCATTTATCAAACCATATAGAAGTATCTCTACCATCATGAATTTGGTGCCAAAAAAAACGGTCGAATAATACTCCGAAGCTGAAGAAGCTTACGCCAACTCCAACTAACATCACCAATACATGGAACATCCCAGAAATTTCTATCTTTCAATTTATAATCATAAATCCAACGCACCCATAGAGACTCTCTATTAGAAATAATACTCCATACATGCGACGTCATTAGAGCAGCGTTAAATTCATCCAACCTACGTATACCCAGACCACCTTCAATCAGAGGCTTACAAACAGTGGTCCAGGCTACTTTAGCTTTGCCCCGCTTCATCTCTCCTTGACACCACAAGAAACCACGCATAATCTTTTCAATCTCATAGATAACTCTAGCAGGAAGAATAAATACAGACACCCAGTAAATATGCATTGACGAAAGAATAGAACGAATAAGTTGCACTCTCCCTGCAAGAGAAAGAAAATTATTCCGCCAATCATTAACCCTATTTTCAAGCTTCGCAACCAAAATTTTACAATCACGATACCGAAGTCCTGAGGAATTAAGGGGAGCACCAAGGTATCTAACATGTAAAGTTCCTTCCGCAAATGGCGTGAGAGTAAGAATACTAGATTTAATCCCGCTAGGCACATTACAAAAATAAGCAGTACTCTTAGGAATACTAGGCACCAACCCAGAGACATTCTTGAACTCCTCCAAAGTATCCAATATAACAGAGACAGAATCCAGATGACCCCTAGCGAATAAGAACAAATCATCAGCAAAACAAAGATTTACTAACCTTTGCTTCTCACAATGATGGTGATAACGAAAATCCGCCGCTACAGCCACCTTTCTTTGTAACATGAGAGTTAAAACTTCCATAACAAGAGTAAATAAATAAGGAGATAAAGGATCCCATTGTCGCAGCCCCCTTTTACCATTAAACCAACCATACAAATAACCATTAATACAGACCGAATAAGATGTGGTAGAAACACAACTCATTATCCAATTGATCATAGTTGGATGAAAACCAAAACCAACAAGAATACCTCGAAGAAAACCCCAATCCACCATATCATAAGCTTTCTGAATATCAATCTTAAACGAACATCCAGGTGGACCAAATTGACGATGGTAGTTCCTCATTAACTCTTGCGTAAGGAGAATATTATCTGAAATCCTTCTTCCCCGGACAAACGCAGATTGATTAACACTCACTAAATCACCAAGGTCGCCTTTAATGCGATTAGCAATAATTTTGCTAATACATTTAAAACTGACATTACAACATGAGATAGGACGATAATCATTAATAGTACTCGGCGTAGAAACCTTCGGGATTAAAGGAATAATAGTATGATTAACTTCCCGAATCAGTTTACCATTACGAAAGAAATCCTGAATAACACACGTGAAAGTATCACCCACCGTATCCCACGCCTTTTTGAAAAAGGCAGCAGTGTAACCATCAGGACCCAGAGCTTTATCATCGCACATTGAAAACAATGCACTTTTTATCTCCGCATCAGACACCAACCGAATCATGGATAACGCCTTGGAACCATCAAGAGTATTAGTAAACAGATTATGAGTATCAAGTTGAATAGTAATACCTTCCATGCAAGGAAATTCTCATAATGAGAAACAAATGCAGTCGAAACCGCTCCAGCTTCATGAACCACATTAGACATATCCTTAACCATATCAATCCTAAGCCTTTTAAATTTTACAATTTTATTGTTCATAAGGATAGGTTTCAGGAGATCGTTACGAATGGCTGGAATTTGGAGGTTCATGGTTGTGCAATGTTTCAAATGGTTAAAAGGCTTAAGGGTCTTAAAGCTCCGTTTCAGAAACTGTTGCATGATCAAGGTAATTTGCATACGCGTGTCAATCTGCTTTGTGATGAATTAGATGAGATTCAAAAAGCCATTGATCAAAATCCATCTAATTCGTCAATTCGGGAGGATCATGCTCATTTATTACTTGCGTTCAAGGAAGCTGTTCTGGATGAGGAACGTTTTTTGAGGCAGAAGTCTAAGATCCAGTGGTTGGAAGCAGGGGATTCTAATTCAGCGTATTTTCATAACATTGTCAAAAGTAAAAATGCTCGAAATAGGATTGATATGGTTAAGGATATGTCTAATGTGGTTCATGAAGCTGGAGCGGTTTCGACTGCATTTGTTTCTCATTATGAGAATTTCCTTGGCATGGAAGGTATTACTATTCCACTAGATACTCATAATCTGTTTACTAATACTCTTGATGGTTCCAAGGCGTTATCCATGATTCGGTTGGTGTCTGATGCAGAGATAAAAAGTGCATTGTTTTCAATGGGTGATGATAAAGCTCCGGGTCCTGATGGTTACACTGTTGCCTTTTTCAAAAAGGCGTGGGATACGGTGGGTGATACATTCACGTGTACTATTCAGGATTTCTTTCGTAATGGTAAATTGCTTCGGGAAGTTAATCATACTATTATTGCTTTAATCCCGAAGGTTTCTACGCCGAGTACTATTAATGATTATCGTCCTATCTCATGTTGTAATGTCAGTTTTAAATATATTAGCAAATTTATTTCTAATCGCATTAAAGGCGACCTTGGTGATTTAGTGAGTGTTAATCAATCTGCGTTTGTCCCGGGAAGAAGGATTTTGGATAATATTCTCCTTACGCAAGAGTTAATGAGGAACTACCATCGTCACTTTGGTCCACCTAGGTGTTCGTTTAAGATTGATATTCAGAAAGCTTATTATACGGTAGATTGGGGTTTTCTTCGAGGTATTCTTGTTGGTTTTGGTTTTCATCTAACTATGATCAATTGGATAATGAGTTGTGTTTCTACCACATCTTATTCGGTCTGTATTAATGGTAATTTGTATGGTTGGTTTAATGGTAAACGGGGGCTGCGACATCCTTTATCTCCTTATTTATTTACTCTTGTTATGTAAGTTTTAACTCTCATGTTACAAAGAAAGGTGGTTGTAGCTGCAGATTTTCGTTATCATCATCATCGTGAGAAGCAGAGGTTAGTAAATCTTTGTTTTGCTGATGATTTGTTCTTATTCGCTAGGGGTCATCTGGATACTGTCTCTGTTATATTGGATACTTTGGAGGAGTTCAAGAATGTCTCTGGGTTGGTGCCTAGTATTCCTAAGAGTACTGCTTATTTTTGTAATGTGCCTAGCGGGATTAAATCTAGTATTCTTACTCTCACGCCATTTGCGGAAGGAACTTTACCTGTTAGATACCTTGGTGTTCCCCTTATTTCCTCAGGACTTCGGTATTGTGATTGTAAAATTTTGTTGAGAAGCTTGAAAATAGGGTTAATGATTGGCGTAATAAGTTTCTTTCTCTTGCAGGGAGAGTGCAACTTATTCGTTCTATTCTTTCGTCAATGCATATTTACTGGACGTTTGTATTTATTCTTCCTGCTAGAGTTATCTATGAGCTTTAACAGATTATGCGTAGTTTCTTGTGGTGTCAAGGAGAGATGAAGCAGGGTAAAGCTAAAGTAGCCTGGACCACTGTTTGTAAGCCTCTGATTGAAGGTGGTCTGGGTATACGTAGGTTGGATGAATTTAACGCAGCTCTAATTACGTCGCATGTATGGAGTATTCTTTCTAATAGAGAGTCTCTATGGGTGCGTTGGATTTATGATTATAAATTGAAAAATAGAAGTTTCTGGGATGTTCCACGTATTGGTGATGTTAGTTGGAGTTGGCGTAAGCTTCTTCAGCTTCGGAGTATTATTCGACCGTCTTTTTAGCACCAAATTCATGATGGTAGAGATACTTCTATGTGGTTTGATAAATGGGTTGATGAATGCCCAACTCGGGATACTATTTCTACTAGACATATTAATCGTTCAGGTTTTGCTTTATCGGACAAGGTAAGGGATCTTATTCTGAATGGAGCATGGAGATGGCCGTTGGACTGGTATGATCGATTCCCGAATATTGTTTCTATACCGGTTCCAATGCTTAGTGATAATCGTAGTGATAATATGGTTTGGCGGGACTATAATGGGATTGATCGACCGTTTTCTGTGGCTGTTGCATGGGAGTCTATACGGATGAGGTCGAATAATGTTACTTGGTTTCATGTTGTTTGGTTTCTGCAGTGTATTTCGAGACATGCGATTGACATGTGGTTAGTTCTGAAGCAGAAATTGAAAACGCAAGACCGCCTTAAGCAATGGGATGTTGGGCCTCATGTTGATCTTTCGTTGCTTAAGTGCCCCTTGTGTAATCAGGTCCTTGACTCGCATAATCATCTTTTCTTTGAATGTTCTTATTCTACACAGGTTTGGTTACAATCGCGTGGGAGGTGTGAAATGCACAATATTTCTCCGCGTATGATTGATATTGTGGAGTTTATTAGACCCTTAGCTAAGGGGTGTTCGGTTGTTAGTATCATTGCTCGGGTTGTGTTAGCAGCTTCGGTCTACTTCATTTGGAGAGAGCGAAATAATAGGCTTTTTAACAAGAAGTCTTTGACGGTTGCTAAGCTTGTGACTTCAGTTTGTGATACGGTTCGACTCAAGCTTCTCACTTTTAAATTCAAGAAGATTTCTTCAGTGTGTCTAGTGATTCTTGAAGATTGGAAAATCCCTAAGGTATGTATTGATCCTGATGTGAGTGCTGGGTAAGGGCTGTACTCTTTTTGTGACAATCCGTCAATTTATGGTTGATATTTTATTCTCAATATTTATTTGAAAATATTATTTTATGAACTCACTTATTTTTGGGAAGTAATTTGGATTTACGTCTTGAAGTAGCATCAACTACGTCTAAACCGGAGGATTCAACGTTACGTGCTTACGTTTACATACACCGTCTTTGGTGACAGTCCGACATTTCAGAAAATAAATTGTCCGTGAATATTATTTTGAGATTTTAAATTTGTGTTGGTTCATAAACTCACAAATTTACGAGAAGTGATTAGGACTTACGATTATAATTTAACGTCCTTTACGACTAAACCGGAAACCTTAGGATTACGTATTTACGTTTTCGAACTCCGTTTTTTATGAGACAATTTTTATTAGATTCGTTTTGTGCCGTTGATTCATAATTTATAAAAACGTTTTTCGTAAAACGACCCGAGGGCACGCAAATCGAGGAAACTAGAATCGAGGATTACCCGTAAATAAATGGGGATGAGACAAGTGGGACACTTGTCCCACGCCCACTCAAAACCGGCCCTAACTAGCAACACAACATCACTTATGTGTCAAGTGTACACAATAAGCTACACATGTAACTTGAGCTTACATTGTAAGCTAAGCTACCTCAAAACCACTTGCAACATACCATTCTTCTCATTTACAACATGCAAATCCACTCAAAATTCTCTCACACTCTCTCTTTGTGTCGTCCCATCCTCACCAAAAACACCCTCACTTGATCTTGATTCAAACATAAATCCTATGTTATTTACATATATGATGATGCCCTTTTGAAACCCTATTGATTGGTGGTGATTATAACATCTAAGGAGGAGTTTCCATGGAGTCTTGGGGCTGATTTTCCACAAGGTGTTCATGAATAATGGTGGTCTTGAAGATGGTCTTGGTTATTCACAAGTTTCTCCATCAAAATCCATGTTTTGATCACAACCTACATCATCATGGTGGTATAAAGATTGTTCTCCTCATCCTCTTGTTATTTTTGATTATTCAATCTTGTATTTCTTTTACTTATGTATATGTATATGATGATCAATGATGATTAAAATATTGTGTGGGGATGTGGTGTTGATAAACATGCTTAAAAAGATGAAAAACTATAAGAAACAAGGCTAAAATCTTTTTTAAATTGTTGGCTGTATAAAAAAGTAAAGAATCATATGATGAACTGATAAAAATGGCATAGATTAATGGATATACAGTAAGTAATATGTCTTGTACACATGTGAGAGTTGACCATCCAATGGAATCATTAGGATGAGTGAGATATGATCAAAACAAGTTTAGAGTACAAATCTGAGTTCACTGTTTTGGACGATTTTTAGAAAATACTTAAAGGCTGATTCAACAGTAGCTATAGAGAGTTAAATGGAGCACATAACATGTAGTTTATGTCATAAACATTTGAGCTTCTATCTCCATACAGAACTCTAGATATGGCAGTTTTGGTGAACATGAAAATAAAAATCAGATTTTGGAAATTAAAGTATAATAGTATTATATAAGCACTCAAATAAAAATAGTATAAAATGTGAATTAAAACCCACTAACTTATATACTACATTTATATAAATATGTATAAGGAAATAAATAGATGGATATTTTATAAAAATGGTAATTTGATAAGTTTTATAAGTTATAAAACTATAAACATGATTTTTACGACTTTTTCGGCTATTACCGTAAAATTAACGTTTTTGTTAAATAAAACTTAGACGGTTGGACCCGTCTAATATAAACTTTTATAAACTCATATACTGATATATAAACATATATAACAAGTAAAAACCGATAAAACCCGAACTATATAACATACGGACATTAACGGGCTACGTTAACGTTATTGGACTAATAATACAACAAAATGGACTAAAACACTTATAAACTTATTTATTGGGATTAACCCATTTGGACCCAACATGTAAAGTATAAATACTGATAATATAAGTATGAAATGGATTAATACAAGTTAATGAACTTATAATAGGCTTATTGGACCTAAAACACGTAAATAGGTAAAACTAGTAAACTAGTAAGAAGTTACCAATACGTAAACACTAAAATGAGTAAAAGAGAATATGTAAACCCACTTGATCATCATATATATATATATATATAATCATCATATGTATACATAATTGTTATTTTTATAAAGTCATTGGACAAACGTCTAAGACCGATTATTATTTATATAGGTTTCCGTGATTGAAGCACGTACCGTACGTCAGAGTTGCCGATAACCCGCCTTCCCATATCAACGTGAGTTCATAGCCTCGCACTCTTTTAAATGTTTTATAAATGTTTATAAACCCGCGAGGGAGATAACATGTTAGTCTTTATTAAATAGGACACCATTTGTCCCGATTGTTTGTTTATTGATTTGGACCCGAATGATTGTATGACCCGATTGTATGACCTGATAAATGATTAAATGACCCGATAGATGAAATTAAATGGATTATTAAAGTTAGGTTATGTCACTAAAAGTCCCATTAGCATGAATTGTGAACTACCGGGATTTGGTAGACGCTTATGCATATAATAGTACTATTTGGGGACGATCACCCCAGTTCGCGCCTTGACGGTTGATCCCCGTTGTGCCACATTGATTGGTAAGCGAATTTATGTATGAGAAGATTTCCATAGCGTGACCTTTGTGACGACACCCTAATTTAGATGGGCAAATTGAGTTTCGGGCTAGCTACCCGTTTTGGTTTTAGTAAGGTAACAATGTCATGCAGCTTATAATAATCCAATTAACGAAATACTACTATACACACCGAATTACGATGTATTTCCTGACTAGCAATACGGGGTCATACTATTGATATTATGTTCGTGTTTTGGTTTTCATAACCATATTCATATAACGGTTTTTATTTTCATACAACGTCATAAGACGTATTGTATGATGTTTTTACGACATTGGCTCGTATAATGATTTTTAAGGCAAATGCCTATATTATGATTTTCGATAAGGATTTGTATGAAAATGACTTTGGCTATTTTATGGCCTATTACAATGATTTGTACGAAATGATTTTTGGTAATAATTTTATACCAAAGTTATATTGATGGAATTTATTAAACTCTATGAATTCACTCGGCGTTATCGCTGACCCTTTTCTTTTAACATGTTTTATCTCAGGTACTTGAAGGTAATTCTCGCGAAGACAACAAGAATTCATGGCCCGCACTTAAACAATAATTTCCATTCAAATGCTTTGTAAAACTTTGTATGAAATAATATGACTTGGGACCTATGTAACTTTGATATTTATGAATGGAAATGCTTTACTAATAAACGACGCGATTTTTATGCGTTGTCTATGATGTGAGTAATGTGCTATCCCGTAACACCAACGAGTCTTCCGCTGTATTGAGTTGTATAAATTTTGGGGTGTTACAGTTTGGTACCAGAGCTCTCGTTATAGAGAACGAAAGATTTTTAAAACCAAGGTTTTGAATAAAACATTTCAAAATCTTTTAACTATAAAAATTTTTCTAAAAATGTCTAAAAATCTTTTGACTATAACGGCGCCGAAGAATTCCTGAGTTACCAACAAGGCCAGACTGAGAAGTGTTATTTTAATATATATATAACTTGGATTATATATATATATATATATATATATATATATATATATATATATATATATATATATATATATATATATATATATATATATATATATATATATATATATATATATATATATGATGTAATTTTATTACATGATTGTTTGATGATTATTTTGATATTTATACGAGGTATTTATACGACGTAGATTGTCACAAGGAACCCTAAATCCCCTAGTAAATTAATCGAAGCTATTCTCGTAGGAATTCTAGCTATCCTAGATCTAAACCAAGTTGTGGATATTTATGATCCCAACAAATGGTTGATATTCGTAGAAATGTTGATATTAGTTGATTGTGATATTAAAAAAGAATTGGCGAGATTAAATCTGATATCGATGACAAGACGATCTTTCCTTATAGAGTGGAGTTTGACAAAACGTTACCACCTAGAAAGATGTCATCTGATTCGTTGTCACCCAATTCTTAAATTGAAATCGAAAGGGTGAATGTTGCACTTGAGGCTGTCATTGGAACCATTACCCAAAAGCCTCATGCCACTATTACCTTTCCGAGAAGTCTGATTGAATGTGTGAGTCATTTCATACTAGTGACTCATTTGATAAATATTGATGAAAGAGCTATAAGATTGGAAATTAAGTGTTGTTCATATCGAGCTTTTATTGCCCTATTAAGGTCTAAGAATAAGGTTGAAAGTATTGGAGAATGAGGTAGAATATCGAATTGAGTATAAAATTGGTTGAAACTTGAATAAAGTAAAATTTAACCCGTATGGAATATGAAATTGTTAAGAGGAAGTCGTTAAGTCCTGTGATTGAATTATAAGGTTTTAATTGATTATTGATTCGTGTTAAGGGTTATTCCTAGGCCATTGTCCACTAATGAGGATGCCCAGTGTCCAAGAAATAAATTGAAGAAATCTTCTTCTAAATTGGGACCGATGGATCTTCTGGGACATGTGGAACACCTAATGACTATTGTAGATTAGTATTTTTTTTTTGGGTAAAGGGGACTATCCCCGGTAAAATATATTACACCAAAAAACGTTGAAGTACAATCGGATGTAGGTGAAGTCCTAACATCTCGGCCCGTTACATGGGCTATAACCAGCACATATACAATGTGCACAACCATAAACCTTACATAAGAGTGACATGCCACTCTTATGACTACCAAATAAATTGAAAACCAATATATATTAAACATTACAAGGTCGAATTTCCAACTTATAGAAACCAAGAGCAATCTTTCCGTCTCAACATAAGCGTTTACTGAATTGACGTACTAAACCACTTCCATGCATAGTGAACGACATGGAAAACCATGCATGCACGAATTTCAAACAACCCTCTCCCCATACCCTTAACCAAAGTTTCTGCATAATCCACCAGTTCAGAAACAGCAACGTTAATGTCGTACCAAACAAGATCCTCCAACAAGGATAACAATCATCCTCACATCGTTCTTAAGCAGAACGGATCATGAACCTGGATCCTGAGTGTAAACATAAAAACCATCCTATGAACACCACGCAACAGATCCTAGCTTTGCAAATCTTGAAAACCTAACACCATGGATACGTTTTCAATACCTATACGATTCTCAAGCCCTAGGATAGCATAACATAGGCCAGCGACATCAGGAACCATATCTTCAATAAATATAAACCCTAAAAAATTAGGGTTTCTTGATCTCGCCCACCTCAACGATCGCAGCAAATCGCCCAACCAAAAACCATAATCAAACCATACTAGGAAAAGATAGATCATATACAGTATTCGTGACTGATATCACAAACCCTAGATGGCCGTCACCAACCATCAGTTCCATAACAAAAGGATCTGATGATATGATCCAAAGGATCAACCTCAACACGAAATCATTTTGAATAATCAATGAACGAGGACCCTAAAACTTAGGGTTTAGATTTCTGTTGTTATATAGAGGCGATATAAAAGATTAGATGAAGATAATGTATTCCAGCGCCCCCACCTTTGAAAATATATCCCTAAAGACCCGATTGCATATCCTTCATCAAGATATTAATGAACAGGAATTGATCATAGGGAAACAAATCCTTGAATCATGAAACATAAGATTAAGAAAAT
This sequence comes from Glebionis coronaria, assembly GCA_025667525.1. Lineage (NCBI taxonomy): Eukaryota > Viridiplantae > Streptophyta > Magnoliopsida > Asterales > Asteraceae > Glebionis > Glebionis coronaria. Next base: position 355,487 of record JANFOE010001166.1, on the reverse strand, counting down.
AGAGGCGGATCCATGGGAACAATATTGCCAGAATACTAGGGTGGAGGCGCCGGAAATCGCCCCTAGGGGAGAGAAAAATAGGGTTAATGTTTGTAGATTAGTATTCACTGTGGTATCTTTTAAAAATCCCTAACTTAATTGAGATATCAGTTGATAGGATGAGTTTTGTAAATTGTATGACATAGTGACACGTAATGTGTTACGGTACAATTTGACTTGTTTGTGATTAATGAAAAGACTACCTTTGATTGCTAAATTCTACATGTATCGATGTTATCTATCTTTTATTGCTTCATCCTAATGTTCGCACTAGTGATGCAACCATTGAACAAGTACTCATCTCGATTTGAGTTACGTTGTGGATTATTCTCTTTTGAGTGCCATCAAGGTCATGAACCTCATGATTAATTGGCTAAGCTCATTTCCTATTACATTGTAGTTAGTTCTTGGTGAACAACTCTTCATCACTCTTTTGCAGATCACTCATTGTTTTTATAAAGTTAAAGCAGTATCCCTTGAGAAAAATTGGGTTTTCATCACCATATGGATTATTTAAACTGAGACTTACAAAATGATCGTTATCAAAATGAAGTTGTTTATAAAACACCTTGGAAAACTTAATTGTTTTCATAACAAAGAAAATCTTTGTAAATTTATTCTTGATTCTTATTTAAGAATTAAGCATGTAAATGTTTTTATTATAAAACATGATGATAAAGTTTTGACGAACTGAGTATTGCATCGTTATTCTTGAAATTCTATATAGTTGCGCGCCTACATACAATTTGGAATGGACCATGCAAGGCTGATTAGTAGTCACCATAAAACTGAATAATAAACACTACATTTTCTTTGAAGATTGTGAAAGATTAAATTTTATGAGATGTACAAGAAGTGAAAAATAGGGACATAGTGTTAGGGACACCTACATATGTGCCTGTAGCATCTATTCTTCTAAGTCGAATTTACTCATCTGTGGAAATTGTCTTATTTGACAATTGACAATTCTTTCTTGTCCAATTCTCCCGTAGTGAGATTCTTTGGAAAAGTATCTAATTACCGAGTGTTGATACCCGACTGGATGTATTAATGTTCTTATCATTTCTTATGATTTGATTTCATTTGAATGACCTGGGTAACGATTCGAGGAGCTTTCGAATGCGTACTCAAATTATGAAAACATGGGATATATTCATATTCGTTAAATGTTTTCGTCTTTATCTGAATTGAAATTCTCTCGCGTAAATTATGCGTTGACCTTACTCTTTTAAGGTTAGTTATGTCTCCAGATATCCTTGAACTTGTGAAGGATTATGATTTATTATTACTCTTTTGAGAAGTTCACATCTTATCAACGGCAATAAATCTGGAAAGTTGATAGTGCCATTAGAATGGATTGATTGATTATGACATGACGACATTGTCTTAATTGATGGGAACTCGAATAGAATTCCCCTAAATGATAAGATGTTGATTATCAAAAGTGATCTAAATAATTCTTGATGGATGACCATATCCTGCATTTAGACTTGAAATTATACCATGAATGGTTGTGAATTAGTTATAGATACTATAATCTAGAAAGAACTTAACATGGATGTATTAAAAGATGTCTCTGTTATTTGAAACTTTAGGAGGTATTTGTTGGTGAATTACCTAGACTTTAGCCATTAAGGCAAGTTGAAATTGGTATTGATTATATTCTCGGTGATGACGTATAGTCCCCATCCGGGTCATGAACCCGGCCCAAGGGTACTACCCGTATCTGGCCCATCACATATGGGTGGGATAAATGTCAGTCAGGCTTATGGGCTTGAATGAACAGTAACCGCACACACGTGTGCGGCCCACGGCCCGGTACGACCGACACGGCCGACATAGGGTTAGACAGAATAATATTCTGTCTAGGAATATCTTTACCCCAATAAGAGAGGATATTCACTACCAGAATTAGGAGATAACAATCATTCTAATTCTGGTGCTTATCTCTTCCTTGGGGCCGAAGGATCAGTGAAAGCCCACTAGGGTTTCACTGCTTATAAAAGGAACCCACAAGGGTTCCACAAAGGTAACACGATTCACTCTAAACTCACATATAACCCTAAATCGATTACTTACTCTCACGCCGGAGTCTAATCGTGGGAAACCCTCCCACGGTAAGCTTAACGCGTGTTGTTTAGTGTGCAGGATCCCAACCAGAAGATTCACTTGGTGCAGGAGCCAGTACCCAGCCAACCCGAATTAAGCCTAATTCGGGTCTAGCAAGGATCAACCAACTTTTGCATCAACAAGTTGGCGCCATCCGTGGGACCAGTAACACTAAGCTAGAACAAAATTTCATCTTAAGTCTCCAATGACGAAGGGACACCCGCCGACTAACCCCAGGAATGTGAATCCTGGAAATCGGAAGTCCCAAGGGGAAGGGATTCTCATCCCCAATCAGTCACCTAACCGCCCTACGGGCGGGATGGGCAACCGTAGCGGTTTTCAACCCGCGGGGGTGACGAGCACGATCTCGGTTACACCCCCACCCACTTCAACCTTGGACAACCCTGATCCAGGGAGTGCGCCAGATCCTCCTAACAAGGAACCACGCAGACCCTCGACGGAGGAAGAAGTGGAGGCCCTACCACTCAGTGAGGAGGATCTCACTCGAGTTCTCACTCAGAATTTTGAAAGGATCGTCCCAGGGATCGCATCAAGATTGAGTCTGGGGAGGAACCTCCAAGCCCGACTCAACTTTGGCGACAGTGGACCATCCACCCCTTCCCAAAACCGGAGAAAAAGGAGGACTCGACCTCAAGAGCAGGGAACCTTCGAGGAAAACCCTCAACCCCGGAATGTGTTTGAACGCATAGGGGATCGCATCATACAAGAGTTAACGCAGTCTCAAGATGGAGAAAGGTCGGATGGCTCACCCGAGCGGCAAGATCGAGAGCTGACCAGAACCACACGCCGCCCAAGCGTGTGGGATAGAATGAACACAGGGAGGAAGGCTCCCGGTTCGTCTCAAAAAAGTGGTCCCTATTCAAAAAGCGGGGCACCACCGCCATCCCCAGATCCGTCTGGGGAGGACTTAGATGACCACCCGCCCAAGCGCCGCCGGCCTAGGCGCACGCCTCCACCTCCAAACAATGATGAGTATTATGGTGGCCCCTACTATAGGGATACGGAAGCAGAGGACCTCTCGCGTCCGTGGTGTGAACCATGGGATGACCCTAGGCTTACGCGGCCATGGGCTGATCCCAGGGAAGATCCGTTTAACCTCCGCATACGGAACTACTCTGAGGACACTAAACGTCGCATGCCGACATGTATCAAGACGTATGATGGGTCCGGTGATCCTGTCGATCACCTCAAAATATTTGATACTCAGGCTAAAATTGAGCGATGGCCCATGCCTATATGGTGCCAAATGTTCAATTCGACCTTAATTGGAAACGCTCGTGACTGGTTCGAGGCACTCCCCCCACGGAGCATTGATAGTTTCACGGAACTACGCACTGCGTTCGAGAACAATTATACTCAAAGGAAGAAGTATAATAGGGATCCGGTTTCATTGGCAACTGTCAAGCAACGGCCGGGGGAGTCCACAGAAGCCTTCACTGAGCGCTTCAATGATGAGTGCACACGCACGAGAACCATGCCAGAGCTCCTGAAAATCTCTGACTACATGCACGCCATAACAGACAGAGAACTGATCAGGCGTCTCAACGACAAGCGTCCAGAGAAATATGATGACCTCATGGAAAGAGTTAGGAATTTCATAGAGGGAGAGACAGCCGTTGCCGCAGCCTACCCATCCCGAGGAAATGGGTACCGCTCAAATGACCAGTCCCGGAGACAGTCGGGCGGTCAAGGCAACCAGAACAATAACAAGGGCTCGGACTATAAGAGCCAGAGCAAAGGCGGACGGTCGGACGACAAGTTCACCCCCCTAAAGATGTCCTACCGGGAGATCTTGTTGACTGAAGGGGCGAATTTTCCAAGGCCTCCCCCAATGACCACACCCCCGGAACGTCGGCAGGGAAGTCGCTTCTGCGAATTCCATAATGACAAAGGACACGGCACGGAGGAGTGTATCCAGCTGAAGAAGCATATTGAGTCGCTAATCAAATCAGGCAAACTCAAGCACCTGGTTAAGGATTGGAAAGACGGAAAGGACAACAACAAGAAGTATGATAAGAAGGATCCCCAAAAGGACAAGCCTTCTACCATATACATGATCCAATCCAGACAGCGCTGAGACAGAAAATTGGCCAAAAATTTTCCCGCGGCAAGGAAATCTCATTCCCTCTCATCACAGCAAGTGACGTGGTTGATGCGCCTCTCACCATTGAGATAAGCATCGGAACACACAATGTCCGCCGCATGTATGTGGATGGAGGGTCGTCAGCAGAGGTATTATATGAACACTGCTTTGTGCAGTTATGCCCAGAAATAAGAAGCCAATTAGTACCGGCCACGTCGCCGCTTACTGGCTTTAGTGGAGATACTATCTGGCCAATAGGGCAGTTGCGTTTGCTTGTCACCATTGGGAATGAGGAACATTCCACTACAACGTGGATGAACTTCATGGTGATACGTTCACACTCTCCTTATAATAGAATCATAGGCAGACCAGGCATTTTGGCTATCCGGGCAGTACCCTCTACGGCACACGGAATGATTAAATTCCCCGTTGATGGGGGAATCGTTACTATTTATAACACAATCGTGCCAACATCCGAGTGTCACACTGTGGCAACACCGGCACCACCTGCTCCACCCAAGGATGGAGCACCACCACCCAATTGGAAGGTGGCTATTCACCCTGATTACCCGGAACAGGAGGTATCCATAGGAGGGGCGCTCTCAGATAGCGGCAAAAGGGCCATGTGTTCTCTTCTAAGTGCAAACCTGGACATATTCGCATGGGAGCCAAAACATATGACGGGCGTGCCACGCGCGACAGCAGAACATAAACTCCAGATCCGCCAAGGGTACCAACCCATCAAGCAAAAGAAGCGCGGCCAGGCGCCCGAGCGAAGTCAAGTTATACTGGAAGAAGTGCGGAAGCTGGTGGACGCAGGCATCATGCGCGAGGTATACTACCATGAGTGGTTATCCAATCCGGTCATGGTCAAGAAGCATGACGGAAGCTAGCGCATGTGCGTGGATTTCACGGATCTGAACAAGGCTTGCCCACAAGACTGTTACCCGCTACCAGAGATAGACTGGAAAGTAGAGTCCTTATGTGGATATCCTTTCAAATGCTTCTTAGATGCATATAAAGGGTATCACCAAATCCAAATGGCGGAGGAGGATGAAGAAAAAACGGCGTTCCACACAAGCCAGGGCGTATATTGCTATACGGAAATGCCGTTCGGATTAAAGAACGCAGGCGCTACGTATCAGCGGTTGGTGGATAAAGCTTTCGAATCACAAATAGGACGCAACTTGGAAGTATATGTTGATGACTTGGTGATAAAAAGCCACACGGAGGAGGCACTTCTCCGGGATGTCCAGGAGACATTCGACACGCTGAGAAGGATTAACATGAAGTTAAATCCAAAGAAATGTACGTTTGGTGCAACAGAAGGAATGTTCCTGGGATATTTGATTGACCCAAACGGCATCAGACCTTGTCCAGAGAAGACGGACGCAGTGATACGGCTACCGTCCCCGCAGACACGGAAGGAGGTGCAGTCCCTGAATGGGAAGTTAGCCGGACTGAATAGATTTCTATCTAAATCTGCAGAGAAGTCCTTACCCCTATTTAAGACACTCAAGAAGTGTATTAGAAAGGGAGACTTCCGTTGGACGAAGGAAGCTGAGGAAGCCTTTGGCCAACTCAAGCAGCATCTCGCATCTCTCCCCATGTTGGTAGCTCCACGGCCAAAGGAGGAACTCGTTATGTATCTCTCAGCTACTCATGGCGCAATAAGCGCGGTACTTATGACAGATAGAGACACAATACAGACCCCGGTCTACTTTATAAGTAGAACATTACAAGGGGCGGAGCTGAATTATTCCCCCATGGAAAAATTGGTACTAGCACTAGTATTTTCCACAAAGCGGCTGCGCCGGTACTTTCAGGCGCACCCGATCGTTGTGATCACGGATCAGCCGATTAAGCAGGTTATATCTAGACCAGACGTGGCAGGGAGACTAGAGAAATGGAGCATCCTATTGGGAGGGCATAATATATCTTACAGACCAAGGACGGCTGTTAAAGGCCAGATCTTGGCAGATTTCCTGATCGAGAAGCCGGATGAGAAAGAACCAATCATTAAGCAAGAGGAGGTCCCAGCGGAACCTTGGGTGCTATTCACGGACGGATCCTCATGCACAGACGGGTCTGGAGCAGGCCTCATCCTCACAAATCCAGAAGGAATGGAATTCACGTACGCCCTCCGTTTCGAGTTCACGGCCACCAACAACGAAGCGGAATATGAAGCACTAATTGCGGGTTTAAAAATCGCCGCTAGAATGGGAGTCCGCAACCTTGAGGCCTACGTGGACTCACGGCTTGTCGCGAACCATATTCTAGGTGGGTATGTGGCTAAAGAGGACAACATGGTCAGATATTTGGAAAAAGTCAAGACGTTAATCGCGACTTTCAGTAAGTTTTCCATCAAGCAGGTGCCAAGGGGCGAGAACAAGAAAGCGGACGCTCTCAGTAAGATCGCATCCACGAGCTTCGCCCACTTGTCTAAACAGGTTTTGGTGGAAATACTCAAGGAAAAGTCTATCACGGAAGGGGAAGTGACTGCTATAGTTGAAGAGGAGGGACCTACGTGGATGACCCCAATCATCAACTATTTGACTAATGAAACCCTTCCAAACGAGGAAAAAGCAGCAAGGCGCGTTAAAAGGAAGTCACAACATTTCGAACTCCGGGAAGGCATCCTTTACAAACGCTCTTTCTTGCAGCCGTGGCTGCGGTGTGTTTGACCACGCCAGGCGGCCTACGTTATCAGTGACATACACGAAGGGTTGTGCGGCATGCATGCAGGCCCACGATCCGTGGTAGCCCGAGCCTTACGAACAGGATACTATTGGCCCACTATGCACAGAGACGCGCGAGATATGATTCGCAGGTGCAATGATTGCCAAGTGCATAGGCCAGTACCGCGGCACCCGCAGCAGGAGCTTACACCTATCACGTCCCCGTGGCCATTTTACAAATGGGGAATTGACATTGCAGGACCATTTCCTGTAGCTGCGGGAGGGGTTAAATTCTTGATTGTTGCAATGGATTACTTTACACGATGGATAGAAGCCAAGGCAGTAAAATCTATCACGGGTAAGCAGGTCAAGAAGTTTGTGTGGGAACACATCGTATGCCGTTTCGGTCTACCTGGAGAAATTATATCGGACAACGGCAAACAGTTCACGGATAACCCATTCAAAGACTGGTGTGCATCATTGAACATCAAGCGGCGCTTCGCGTCTGTTAAGCATCCACAAACGAACGGCCTTGTCGAACGAGCAAATAGGAGCTTGGGGAATGGAATCAAGGCGCGGTTGGATGAACGACAGGGCAAATGGGTCGATGAATTGTCGCACGTGCTATGGGCACATAGAACCATGATAAAAACAGCCAATGGAGATACTCCGTTTGCATTGGCTTACGGCACTGAAGCCGTTATACCAGCAGAAATAGGGATGCCTACTATCCGCACGGCGGAGGTTAATACCGTCACAAACGATGAACAACTGCGAATCAACCTGGATCTGTTGGAAGAAAAAAGGGAAATAGCAGCCATCAATGAAGCTAAGTCCAAGGCTAAGATGAAGGCTTATTACGACGCCAAGGTCAAAGGTGTTTCTTTTCGACCGGGAGACTACGTCTATCGTGCTAACGAAGCGAGTTGAGTGGAAAATACAGGAAAACTGGGCCCTAAATGGGAAGGACCGTATGAAGTCATTGAGACCTTGGGACGAGGCGCGTACAAGTTACGCGACATGGATGGCCGCGACCTAGAGCGCACATGGAACATCGCCAATCTAAAAAGGTGCTATCTTTGAAAGCTACGGCTCCCGCATGGATACTTCGCTATAGGCGGTTTCAATAAAGACCATGCGGGTTATTTGTCTTACTTGTTTTCTTATGTTTGTTTTAGTTTCCTTTATGGACCTTTTTTAGGACTTGTCGTCATTATTCAAACAAAAATGTAAACATTCTAATAAAATGCCGTGGTGCCTAGCTAGTTCCACGGCCTGTTTCGTGCAAATTATTTTCCTCTTTGTTAGATTCTTTGTTAGCCATATGAATTTTACTTGTGTTATAATATGCCATGTTTCTTTCGTATGCATTCTCTCAAAATACCGTACATGTACCATACGCCTCCAGGTGGGGTAAGAGGATTAAGTGAACCTACTAATTCAACTTGCCGCGTAAGAGGGATGCAACCCCAGCCGCACGGATCACGTATCCTTACTAGACACCTTACTCACAAGACGTTGGGGTAAGTTTCATATGCTATAGCCATACCGTGCTCCGCATAGTAAAGACGCACGTCGCACGTCTAGTAAATTATAGACTTGTATGTATTTTCTTTGTGAGTAAGACGTGGTATCATGCAGTATTGAACTACAATATTTCGAACACAAGCACAAATACACAGGTTTCCAAACAAATCAAAATTGCCGTGGTTACCCACGGACTTATATACAAAACATAAAAATTGTTAGCCGTGTACATACACGGTCGAATCAAAACAATACATATTCATAGATTACAAAACAAGTGTTTGATTGTGAACAAAGGAGCATCCTAAATTGAGGGGAGAAACCTACCCATCTCTGCTTGTTCTTCCACCAGACGCGGCAACCATTCATCACCGCTCTCCCCGCTTCTGGGCTTGGGCCGCGGTTCTTTCCAACACCACATCTAGGGGCTCCTCGTCAAGTACGACCCTGGTTACGTCCTCATATACAGGAAGGGTTAGAGGAAAGGAAGCAGTGGAAGGCGTGCTAGGACTGAGCTTCTCCATGATTTCAGTGTTTGGGGCATCTTTGGTGGCTTCTAGCTCATCCAGGAATGGGTAATGCAGATCTTGCATCGCGGCCATGGAGGCAGTCATCTTGCTGGCGGCTTCGGGCTTAAAGAAGGTATGACGGGCGATGTCCCCACCTTTAGTGATCAGTTCAGCAGCCTCAACCATTCCTTCGTGCCGTCCATGGTCGATACCATCAGATACAAGGTTGGCAAATTGTTGTACAAAGGATGGGGCCTCTAGCACCTTCATCACGGCCAGGCGTGCTCCATGCCCAACCATCCACCTGCGGCCCGCAATGGCCGTTAGCAGTTGGGGGCACAGTATATTGTCACGCTCGGCGGTCAGGGCATCAATCACCAATTCTTTTTGGGCAACTGCCTCTTTCAGCTCTTGGGTGATGGCCCTCTCCTCAGCAAGGTCTGCCTGCATTTTTTCCATGTTTTGGACGGCCAAATGCGCGTCCTCTAGCTTCTGGTTCAGAACATCTACTTGGCTGGCGTAAGAATGGGCAGAGGCTTCGGCCGTGGTTACCTATAGTAAAAGACGTGTTAGTACATTCATTGTTGGGCATATATGGGTGGTGCGGCACGGATACGTACCTTGGTGTTTGCAGCATCTAGTTGAGACTCAAGGTGGGCTACTTGCTGATCGTGTTCACTCGCACGGGCCGATTGTGTCTTGATGGTTGCCTCAGCATTCGCTAGTTTGGATTGGAGGTCAGCAATCATGGCTTCATTATCTTCAATCATTTTTTCTCTCCGTCCAACTTTCCTCTTGAGAGAGTCCACATGCCCAAGCGCAGCTTCAAACCTGACCCTCATCGAGGTTCCCATCGCCATCTGATGTACTAGCGTCCCATTATACTCATCTGCCAAATCCGCATGACTGAGCGAGTTTACCTCTTGCACCAAGCTAGGTGGTATGCAGTTATTGAGGTACTCCCGGCACTCGTCAGCACTCCTCAATCGCGACGCCGTGGTAATAGTCCAAATAGGGTTGAAAGGTTGAGGAGCGCCGGATGAAGGGAAGTCTTGGGAAACCAAAGGTGAACCATCTTCAAAAACAGGGCCGGACTTTGTGGGGGCCGCGGGGTCTTCTTCGACAGCTTTTCCTTTCTCCTTATCCACTTGGGTGTCAGAAGGAGGCGCGGCACCAGCTTGGTTGTCCCTGCGACATGAGTATTACGAAATATCTTAAGTATGGCTTAAAAAAAAAAGAAGAGAGGAAGCGGAAATTCTTGCATATTGAGATGGTTTCTTACATATTGCTTCTTGCTCCTTCGGAGGCGGTTGGGGCAATTTGTGTGACGGGATCGACATGAGCGGCCCGGTTAGCCTCGGAACCCTGCGTGGCACTTCCAACAGACTGATACATGGGGTGATCCTCTCGAAGCCTCTTGGCGGGAGCATTGTGTTCACCAATCTCCACCGATGCAGTCCCTCTCGCACGGTTTCCTCTTTTCCGGGTGCGCCTGGTGAGGGGCTGCGTTGTGAGTTCAGCAACTTCCTCTTCGGCTTCCTCCTCTTCGTCCAAGTTGACATGTTGTTGCACTTCATCATCATCATCATCGCCCATCAGTCGGCGGATGCTGGAGTCGGTTTGTTCAATGTTGTCTCCCTGTTGTTCTCTATGAAGTGAGGAGGGCCCGGCACCTCCTTGGTTCATCTGGTTGTTACCATCATCATGGTCTCCATGTTCTTCATCAGAATGGGGATCAGGCACGGCTTCCAAGGCAACCGTCACTGGTCGGGTGTGCTCGAGGAGGGGTTGTTCATTTTCACGAAGAGGACGAAGACCTTCCGGCACAAGCCTTGGATCGCCCTGGCGCAACAGTCCAAAAAAGTTCATCTCTGTCCAGCACAAAACAATAGATGTTAGTTATTATACAACACATGTATACATTCTTATTGACGTACGGATGATTAGCCTACCTTCGCCCTGCCTTCTCCAAAAAACAGGATACCTATTGGAGGGACCAAAGTAATTGCGGCTAATTCCTAGCAAGCATAAGAATGATTCGGGTAGGTTTCTGTGGAACCCAGTCCTATTTAGGTCTAACTCTTGGGAGTGAAGGGGATTGTATGTACTGGTGTGCGGCTTGGGGTCGTGCGGGAGTCTGGTCCTAATGACGTAATCACCCGGCCATACCACTGCGTCAATGAAAAAGTAATGATCATACCAATTTTTCAGTGAATCCATTGGTTTGTTGTGTGATTGTGGGCTGTTGGAGGCTCGTTTTTTGAAAGATACCCAACCGTTCACTAAGTTGGGGGTGTAAAACAACCTAAATAACTCTACGGTTGGGGGGATTCTCCTAGCACGGCAAAGAATCTCGAATTGGCTAATTTTACAGGCGCCTATGCAGTGGAGTTGACTAATGTGTACATTGTAATATCCTAACAAATCTACGAGAAAGTGGGTGAAAGGGATGCGGTAATTAGCCGCGTCAAACAGGCGAGTATAGAGGCCTATCTTACCCGCTGGAGCCTCAGTTATGAGGTCTCCGACGCCAGGAAGTGAGGGGTGTAGGTTGGAAGGGATGAAGTAATTTGTACAAAAATGGTTTAACTGGTCTTGGGTCATGACATTCAGCACGGATCCGATGGTAGGGCTGTTTCTATTAGCCATTACTAAAAAAGAGTGTAAGGACGTGGTATTCTAACCTGCGTGTGAAGGGATCCATGCGTACTTGGTTCAAGATGAGAGGAAAGCTTTAATGGCAGAAATGGAGGTTATGAACTGTGTGTTTCACACAGCCGTAGAGGTGGCTTATTTATAGGGTTACCTTGAGGGTCACAGCCTGTTGGATATGTGACACGTGTTGGCCACTATTCTTAATCGTGTGGCTAGGGGGCAAGTGGCAAGTGAAACGTCAGATGGGACCCACGGGTCATATCTGACCCACACGTTTGCACTGCTCAATGTTCTGACTGTCTGCACTTTTGTCAGTCAAACAAGTCAGATGAACAGTTGTTCATGTCGGGTTATGCGGCTCTAACGTAAGACTTGACATTTAATGATATATTTAATTTGTCTCGGCTATTATGTATCGAGCATCTTTGTCCTTTGCCATGATTTCCTTGGGACGTCCAGGAGCATCTTTGTAGTCTAGAGGTCTCACCTGCGGTTGAAACAACTAGACTGGGGGGACATGATGACGTATAGTCCCCATCCGGGTCATGAACCCGGCCCAAGGGTACTACCCGTATCTGGCCCATCACATATGGGTGGGATAAATGTCAGTCAGGCTTATGGGCTTGAATGAACAGTAACCGCACACACGTGTGCGGCCCACGGCCCGGTACGGCCGACACGGCCGACATAGGGTTAGACAGAATAATATTCTGTCTAGGAATATCTTTACCCCAATAAGAGAGGATATTCACTACCAGAATTAGGAGATAACAATCATTCTAATTCTGGTGCTTATCTCTTCCTTGGGGCCGAAGGATCAGTGAAAGCCCACTAGGGTTTCACTGCTTATAAAAGGAACCCCCAAGGGTTCCACAAAGGTAACACGATTCACTCTAAACTCACATATAACCCTAAATCGATTACTTACTCTCACGCCGGAGTCTAATCGTGGGAAACCCTCCCACGGTAAGCTTAACGCGTGTTGTTTAGTGTGCAGGATCCCAACCAGAAGATTCACTTGGTGCAGGAGCCAGTACCCAGCCAACCCGAATTAAGCCTAATTCGGGTCTAGCAAGGATCAACCAACTTTTGCATCAACACTCGGTGCTGCACCTATGGCTTGTGCACTGTACATCAGCACCATCTGAATTAAAGGAATTATCGTACAACTGAGAGAGTTGTCGGAGAAAGATTTCATTCCACTGAGCTCGTCATCATGAAGAGCTATGGTGTTATCATTCCTTATATTTATAGATTACTATGAACTGAGTAAATTGACAACCGAAAACGATATCCATAACTCGAAATGGAAGATTTGTTCGATCATTTACAAGGTTCGCGCGTATGTTTTAAAGATTTGATCCACGGCATGGTTATCATCAACTTCGAATCCGCGAAGAAGATTATCTATTCAAATCACTACATCCAGAACTTGTAATGAACATTATGAGTTTCACGTGATGTCGTTTGGATTGACCAATGCACATGTAGTATTCATAAATTTGGTGAATCTCGTGTGTAGGCTGTAATTTGATAAATTCATGCTCGTGATCATTAAGGACCATTTGTTTGTTTATAAGAATAAGAAGAAGTTAATAATTAATTATACATTGCCCTAAATTGACCGAACAATGAAAACCTGTATCTTGAATATTTAACATGTGATTAAAGACTAAATCCTTTACATTAAATGACCGTGTGAATAATAGATAATGAAATATATTGACTCTTTAAAAATTAAGAGCCCTTTTAAGATTTTGGGTTTTACCAAAAAGAAAGTGCAAATGTGTTTTGACAAATAATTTATCAAAGGATTTTAAGGGATTATTTCCTTATACACAAATCATTTAACTAAACTCCTGTTTAGGGGTAAATGTTTGCGTATACCTCAAAGACAACCTAAGAAGGGTTGAGGAAACCGTTAAACCATGACTTAAAATTTGAAACGACAATTTTTGCTTTTCAACTAAGAAAATTTTGACCAAAGTATAACCAAAGATTTTTCAAACATTTACGAATCCTATTAATTATTTTCGATAAATCAACAAAAATCGTGTTAATTAAATCTAAAATTTATTTTGAACATTTTCATATAATTGGACGGACTAATAAATTTAAAATCTTTACGTTTATGTTTCATAAAAAAAATTGAATACTTAATACTTAATTAGTTGTAATAATTATCGACGCTTTAGACGTCGGATTGAGTAAAACTGATAAAAATGATAGTTAAGACGAAACTAAAACATAGAAGATATGAAGAAAGAATTTTGAATACATACGGTTATGATATTTATTTCATCAGGAGAAAGTGAATATAGATACCGACACATTATGTAGAAAAGATAAAGAATCAATTAGGACATGTTCCTTAATAATGAAGGTGCAAAATAAATTGCCGAACAATATAAAAATAAACGATGTTTGTAAAAAGGATAATATAGATAATAAAAGGGGTTCCCGGCTAATATGAACCATTAAAATTGAGAGGCCATTGGCGTTAGATGTATAAAAGGCCACTTGAGGTTGCCTCAATATAGAGATTTTGAGATGTAGTTATATTGAAATCTTGTAAGTATAAGTATTCTATTTATGTCATTTCTGACTAAAAGTATCTTTGTCTGAAAAAGTCTTACTAATGGCAAATTATGAAGGCAGACATCGCCTCATACATTAGTAAACGTCTAACTATTGCAAGGGTCATCATCTGAATTTGATTCGATTTGGGTCATCATCGACAAACTGACCAAATCTGCTGATATCATTCCTGTTAATGATAAATTCTTGATGAAGAAATTGACTCTTTCGTATTTAAAGGAGTTGTGCAAACATAGAGTGCCGTATCAATCATCTCTATCAAGATCCTCGCCTCGCATCGAATTTCTAGAGATTTGCTCAGAAGTCATTAAGAACGAATCTTGATGAGAGTATTATGTACCACCCAAATCGAAGGGACGAGGTAAAGTAACGATACAAAATACTATAAGTACTGTTCTATGTTGAATGATTGACCATTGGTAATAAACTGTAAAATCGCTTTCCTTTGGAAAGATTATCATTGATAATTATCGTGTTAGTATCGAGATTGAATCTTGTTAGGATCTATATTAGAGCACCTGTAAGCAGGAGTTGGAATGAAGACACCCGACATGCACCCATTGTGAGTTGGACATGTCTTTTTGGTTTAAGGTTTCCTATGAAGGCGAACCTAACCTTACAAAATACCCGACCCGCGAGACCTGAAATGATTGCTGAAATTAGGATCTGATTATTGACTGCCAGTAGTAGGCAAGAGGTTATATGAATATGAAATGTAGATCTTGAAGTGCCAGATGGGTAGCGAAGTATGTCAAAATTTTAACCATGAAAAATGAACTGATGATCTGGAAGATCATGGGATATAAGTCCCTGTTGTATGGGACCATTGAATTGATGTAAAAGATTGGTTTGAAAGGCATATAAGCTGGATCTACCCTAGGACTTCAAGAGCTGCGTGAATTATGATTCGTATATCGAACTTGATGGAATATCTATCAAGTGAGAATCTAATTATTTCTTAGTAGAGTTTAGATCGGCGAAAAGTTGCATTTATCAAAAACCCGTGAACAACATGGATAGAGAAAGTAAGTCAACATTAAGCCTGATCTATTTCCCGTAGTTATATTTGATGAAACTCGCGTATTGTAATGGATTACACTTGTGAGAAAAGACCGAATGTGGAGGAAATACCCACATGGCTTTAACTCTATAAGAAGCGAGTAGTAAGGTAAGATGATCTTTGAGGACAAAGATCTTGTTTAGGGGTAAATGTTGTGACAATCCGTTAATTTATGGTTGATATTTTATTCTCAATATTTATTTGAAAATATTATTTTATGAACTCACTTATTTTTGGGAAGCAATTTGGATTTACGTTTTGAAGTAGCATCGACTACGTCTAAACCGGAGGATTCAATGTTACGTGCTTACGTTTACATACACCGTCTTTGGTGACAGTCCGACATTTCAGAAAATATATTGTCCATGAATATTATTTTGAGATTTTAAATTTGTGTTGGTTCATAAACTCACAAATTTACGATAAGAGATTAGGACTTAGGATTATAATTTAACGTCCTTTACGACTAAACCGGAAACCTTAGGATTACGTATTTACGTTTTCGAACTCCATTTTTGATGAGACAATTTTTATTAGATTCGTTTTGTGCCGTTGATTCATAATTTATAAAAACGTTTTTCGTAAAACGACCCGAGGACACGCAAATCGAGGAAACTAGAATCGAGGAGTACCCGTAAATAAACGGGATGAGACAAGTGGGACACTTGTCCCACCCCCACTCAAAACCGGCCCTAACTAGCAACACAACATCACTTATGTGTCAAGTGTACACAATAAGCTACACATGTAACTTGAGCTTACATTGTAAGCTAAGCTACCTCAAAACCACTTGCAACATACCACTCTTCTCATTTACAACATGCAAATCCACTTAAAATTCTCTCACACTCTCTCTTTGTGCCGTTCCATCCTCACCAAAAACACCCTCACTTGATCTTGATTCAACCATAAATCCTATGTTATTTACATACATGATGATGCCCTTTTGAAACCCTATTGATTGGTGGTGATTATAACATCCAAGGAGGAGTTTCCATGGAGTCTTAGGGCTGATTTTCCACAAGGTGTTCATGAATAATGGTGGTCTTGAAGATGGTCTTGGTTATTCACAAGTTTCTCCATCAAAGTCCATGTTTTGATCATAACCTACATCATCATGGTGGTATAAAGATTGTTCTCCTCATCCTCTTGTTATTTTTGATTATGTAATCTTTTATTTCTTTTACTTATGTATATGTATATGATGATGAATGATGATTAAAATATTGTGTGGGGATTTGGTGTTGATAAACATGCTTAAAAAGATGAAAAACTATAAGAAACAAGGCTAAAATCTTGTTTAAATTTTTGGCTGTATAAAACAGTAAAGAATCATATGATGAACTGATAAAAATGGCATATATTAATGGATATACAGTAATTAATATGTCTTGTACACATGTGAGAGTTGACCATGCAATGGAATCATTAGGATGAGTGAGATATGATCAAAACAAGTTTAGAGTACAAATCTGAGTTCACTGTTTTCGACGATTTTTAGAAAATACTTAAAGGCTGATTCAATAGTAGCTATAAGAGAGTTAAATGGAGCACATAGCATTTAGTTTATGTCATAAAAATTTGAGCTTCTATCTCCATATAGAACTCTAGATATAACAGTTTTTGTGAACATGAAAATAAAAATCAGATTTTGGAAATTAAAGTATAATAGTATTATATAAGCACTCAAATAAAAATAGTATAAAATGTGAATTAAAACCCACTAACTTATATAATACATTTATATAAATATGTATAAGGATAAATAAATGGACATTTTATAAAAATGGTAATTTGATAAGTTTTATAAGTTATAAAACTATAAACATGATTTTTACGACTTTTTCGGCTATTACCGTAAAATTAACGTTTTTGTTAAATAAAACTTAGACGGTTGGACCCGTCTAATATAAACTTTTATAAACTCATATACTGATATATAAACATATATAACAAGTAAAAACCGATAAAACCCGAACTATATAACATACAGACATTAACGGGCTACGTTAACGTTATTGGACTAATAATACAACAAAATGGACTAAAACACTTATAAACTTATTTATTGGGCTTAACCCATTTGGGCCCAACATGTAAAGTATAAATACTGATAATATAAGTATGAAATGGATTAATACAAGTTAATGAACTTATAATAGGCTTATTGGACCTAAAACACGTAAATAGGTAAAACTAGTAAACTAGTAAGAAGTTACCAATACGTAAACACTAAAATGAGTAAAAGAGAATATGTAAACCCACTTGATCATCATATATATATATATATATATAATCATCATATGTATACATAATTGTTATTTTTATAAAGTCATTGGACAAACGTCTAAGACCGATTATTATTTATATAGGTTTCCGTGATTGAAGCACGTACCGTACGTCCGAGTTGCCGATAACCCGCCTTCCCATATCAACGTGAGTTCATAGCCTCGCACTCTTTTAAATGTTTTATAAATGTTTTATAAACCCGCGAGGGAGATAACATGTTAGTCTTTATTAAATAGGACACCATTTGTCCCGATTGTTTGTTTACTGATTTGGACCCGAATGATTGTATGACCCGATTGTATGACCCGATAAATGATTAAATGACCCGCCTATTAGCATGAATTGTGAACTACCGGGATTTGGTAGACGCTTATGCATATAATAGTACTATTTGGGGACGATCACCCCAGTTCGCGCCTTGACGGTTGATCCCCGTCGTGCCACATTGATTGGTAAGCGAATTTATGTATGAGAAGATTTCCATAGCGTGACCTTTGTGACGACACGCTAATTTAGATGGGCAAATTGAGTTTCGGGCTAGCTACCCGTTTTGGTTTTAGTAAGGTAACAATGTCATGCGGCTTATAATAATCCAATTAACGAAATACTACTATACGCACCGAATTACGATGTATTGCCTGACTGGCAATACGGGGTCATACTATTGATATGATGTTCGTGTTTTGGTTTTCATAACCATATTCATATAACGGTTTTTATTTTCATACAACGTCATAAGACGTATTGTATGATGTTTTTACGACATCGGCTCGTATAATGATTTTTAAGGCAAATGCCTATATTATGATTTTCGATAAGGATTTGTATAAAAATGACTTTGGCTATTTTATGGCCTATTACAATGATTTGTACGAAATGATTTTTGATAATAATTTTATACCAAAGTTATATTGATGGAATTTATTAAACTCTATGAATTCACTCAGCGTTATCGCTGACCCTTTTCTTTTAACATGTTTTATCTCAGGTACTTGAAGGTAATTCTCGTGAAGACAACAAGAATTCATGGCCCGCACTTAAACAATAATTTCCATTCAAATGCTTTGTAAAACTTTGTATGAAATAATATGACTTGGGACCTATGTATCTTTGATATTTATGAATGGAAATGCTTTATTAATAAACGACGCGATTTTTATGCGTTGTCTATGATGTGAGTAATGTGCTATCCCGTAACACCAACGAGTCTTCCGCTGTATTGAGTTGTATAAATTTGGGGGTGTTACACTTTTTCCCTTTGTGGGGTTTTTCCCATTGGGTTTTTCTCGTAAAGGTTTTTTAAGGAGGCGACCTTATTTGGATCTTTTGCTCTCTTTATGTTGCTGCTGGTATGGTGCGTTGGTCACATGGTTTCAAGAGTTTTTCTTGTTGGCTTTTGCTAATGTTGCATTTATGTCTATCAGTAGAAGTATGTATTAGGTTTTGGTGTTTCATTTCCTTTTGTTAAAAAGCTGCCTGTAGCTTGCGGTTAATGTGGTATCTTAGCCACATTCCTTTGTACTTCAACGTTTTTTTGGTTAATATATTTACCGCGGCAACCCTTTACCAAAAAAAAGGTGATAAAAAAATGTATAATTAAATCTTCGTTTTAATCCTTTAAGTCTATCCCGAGCCTACCGAGATACCCCCTTCTAGGTCGCACTAAGACAAGCCAACAAAATTACTAAATCCAAAAACTGGATTAGCGATAGAAATGTTTGTCGCTAACTAGTATTAACTGTTGCTAAAAAGCTGTGATCAAAACTGCCCCAAATCTGACATGACAAACTGCGACAGAAATACTGTCGCTAAACTGTCAAAAAAATCTAGAATTAAATCTTATTAATTTCTGTTTAAGCAGTACCCACTGCTCCTTATATCATTCCCACTGTTTTATATTGGTTCCCACTATTTTTGCATAAAACAAACACCCCCTTAAAATAATTTACCCCCGATAGGGTTGTTTGGCTACTGATGATCGAACACCACCCATGCCGCCCCTGTGTAGGTCACGGCTGGGTAGGGAAAAAGACCACCGAGACCTTATGGTCTCGGTTTTGTGCATCTACACCAAACCCGACCCCCTAAATCGTATAACCCCCTGTTTGGGGTGGTTTTTGTTCGCGGCTGGCCAAAGAAGAAGACACCACGCCCCCCTGATGGGTCACGTTTGGTTTTGAACATCACACCGAGACCTTATGGTCTCGCTTTTCTCGTGAAACAACCAAAACGCGACACCTCTAATTTTTAATATGATTATTCATTTGTTTATGTCATACACATGTTGATTTCGTGATTTTAAAACAGAAAAAATCGAACCTGACACCCTTTTTATTTTTGTTCTAAACCCGGCGGCCACAAGTATGAAACCCTAGTTTCTTTTTCTTTTTTTTGTTACGTAAGAATGAAAATGAGGGGGGGCTGTGTTTGTTCTCTGTAGTATAGTGTGGGACGGGCTGGGCCAAAAAGCCCATATGCTTCTTTGTTTACACATAAAACCGCCACCCCCTTTAATATATATGGGTTTCCATTTGTTTTCCAGTTTAACGTTTTATTCACGTATACTCATAATTATTTCCTGTGTTTTAATTCGTAATTGTTTCTCGTGTTTTAATTCATGAACGTAATAACTCTTTTCTGTATCATAAATAATGCACACGTAATATTTTCTGAAACTTAATTTCTGAATCTTAACAATTATTTTGTGAATAATTATTATTTGTAATATTTAACTGAACTGGGGCTGCGTATTTTCTGTTAACGATTAATTAAAGTTAACACTTAAAGTTAAAGCTTAATATCTAAATGAAACTAAGGTTGCATATTTAATATTCGGGGATTTTAAATACGGGTTTTACAATTCTTCCCCTCTAAAAAAAATAATTCGTCCCCGAATTAAGGATACGACTATGCTGATGCGTTCGATACACTAGGTATATTTAAAAAGAATTTCAAATACAATTCCTAGATAAGAAGCCAAAAACTTGATATGCGATGTTTCCACACATTGGGTTTTAAATTTATAAACAAGAATTACCGATATTAATTAGGAACACAAATTCGAGGAAGTATACTCTAGTCTTGTTGCAATTAGGTTGGTAAGTCAAGGTCGTCCCATGGGACTTGGTTATACTCAAGTGTAGTTATTTGTAACAATGGTAAGTGTGATTGTCAGGATCACACCACTATGAGAATCGTTAAAGGCATAAGCACACAAAGAACATACATGTATGGTCAAATGATCATATAGAAATATGGATGCATAGTTTGGAAAACATATTAAAGGTAATCCTTTCGACCTATAGAACCAATAATAAGACACTAGTGCTTTATAAATCAAATATACATAAGTCTCAATCAAGTGGTCACGCATGAGCCTTATGCCTAAACCAATAACAACAAGAATCCTTTCGGCCCATAGACTTGGTGTTATCAATTTGATAAGTTCCATTTACTTGAAAGATGATTAAAACAATATATTCAAAATACTCCTTTCGACCTAGAATCTAGATTAAACCATTACTTGTTAAGTTTATTAAATCTCTTGCACAATCTTCACAAGCACAAGACCAAATCATTAGTCGGTTAACGAATTGAAATCAATCATATTGAGAATAAATTCTGACATTATAGACTCAACAATGATTAACCAAATTGACAAACTAGAACAAGTTCCCATTCAACCAGATATAATGTTATCACCATAATCCAATGACAAGCACTAATAAAATCCAAACATCCATTTATCACAAGTTATCATATAAACAATACAAGTATATAACATTCACAATATCATAAAACACATGAATCACCATGAACATGAACATAAACTACATTGAATAATAAAGAAGAAGTTACCAAACATTAGAATCTATAGCTACAAAGTATCCAAATGATTCTAACCAATAAAACAACCAAAGTACAATGCATTCTACCCATAGCCTTCTTGGACATCAACCTCTTGGTGTGAGTATAGAGCCTTTGGGGTGTTTGGGAATAAGGATTGTTGGAGATTGAATTGTTTATGATGTATGGTTTTCGTTCTCTACTTCTTCCATGGCTTATTACACATTCATGGCAACCAATTCCACCACCCCTCACCACTTAGGTGAGGGGTGATACCAAAATCACAGAATATGATGGAGTATAGGATGTAGAAGATGATGATTGAGAGTGTGTATAAACACTACCCCATGGGTTTTATTTATACTTGAATTATGCGTGGCCACCAAGTAGTTTTCTTGGAGCCAAAGGTGAATAATGATGAGTGTAATGAAGCTTTGAAGGAGTTACAATGGAGCTATGGCTGAACTTGGTGAGCAAGGTGGGGTATAGGAAGGGTCTAAGTTTTCTTGGAAAAGTGGCTGCAAGAGAAATGTTGGTGGCAAGTTTGATGTTTGCTGATGGCTGATTTGCCGGCGGCAAGGGTAATGTTGCCGGTGGCAACTGGGCATTGATTTGCCGGTGGTGGCAACTGAGAGATGGTTTGTCGGCGGCAACAGTAGTGTTGCCGGTGGCAACTGGGCCACTTTCCCACTTTTCTTTTCTAGTCCTTCTTCTTTGTTTCTTCCACCTTTGTTTCTTCCAAACTTTCCAAGACTCTTTATCATTGTATTATTTATCATACGAGAGCTAGATGGCTGATTTGCCGGCGGCAAGGGTAATGTTGCCGGTGGCAACTGGGCATTGATTTGCCGGTGGTGGCAACTGAGAGATGGTTTGTCGGCGGCAACAGTAGTGTTGCCGGTGGCAACTGGGCCACTTTCCCACTTTTCCTTTCTAGTCCTTCTTCTTAGTTTCTTCCACCTTTGTTTCTTCCAAACTTTCCAAGACTCTTTATCATTGTATTATTTATCATACGAGAGCTAGACTTTCATGTCTCGTTCATCTTTTCACCTCTAATTCACGTCTTTTCTTCATTTATCGTGATGTAACCATTGATGAACCTACAAATCTTGTTTAAATTTTTGGCTGTATAAAACAGTAAAGAATCATATGATGAACTGATAAAAATGGCATAGATTAATGGATATACAGTAATTAATATGTCTTGTACACATGTGAGAGTTGACCATGCAATGGAATCATTAGGATGAGTGAGATATGATCAAAACAAGTTTAGAGTACAAATCTGAGTTCACTGTTTTCGACGATTTTTAGAAAATACTTAAAGGCTGATTCAATAGTAGCTATAAAAGAGTTAAATGGAGCACATAGCATTTAGTTTATGTCATAAAAATTTGAGCTTCTATCTCCATATAGAACTCTAGATATAGTAGTTTTTTTTTTTTTGGGTAAAGGGGACAAAAGTTTTTTTTTTTTAGGTATGTTGTTGGCAAGTTCTCTCTCCCCTATGGGGCGATTTCCGGCGCCGCCACCACCATTATTTTCCGGCCAAACCGATTCAAACTAACGCATCTACCTGTTAACGTATAGTCTGATCTTGGTGATGTCTTTGGTCTCCCTTTTCGGGTTCTATTGATATTATTTAGATTTGCTATTATTAACAATGGTATGCAATAGTTTTAATTGGGTTGTGTTCTTTTTGTGGTGGTGGCGTCGATCTATCTTTATTATATAATAAAGAAATCGTTCTATGGTTTTTATAGTATTGAATCATTAACCCTACTTTTTTAGGGTTTCATTTTTCAGGATTTGATGCGACGGTTGGTGGTCTGTGATGGATCCGGAGGGGTAATGCTTATATTTACTTGGATCTTCTTTGCTATTGGGGTGGCCTGTGATGTTCATTCACTTGGTCGGTCCTTTGGTTCCTTGACGCTGCAGGATTACGATGAAACCCTAATTTGGTTAGGGTTTTTTTTTCAGCGTAAGGGTCCTGGGTTTTCAGCACGTTGTCATGGGTTACATTGATCATTATAAAGGCTTATTATGAGGTAACATGATCCTACCTGTTGGTGGCAACGGGTTTATCTCGTTTAAGATCAATTCTAAACCCTATTTTGGGTTTCGATGTATGACGACGGGGACCTTCGGTCCTGATGATTACTCAGTTATGGGTTGGTGTGTGGGTGGCTGGTCAATGATGGCGTTCGTTGTTGGTGGATGTCAGATTGGTGATGATTGTGGAGGTCAGGGTTGGGGAGAGGGGAATTTGTGATGCTTTATCGTAGGCTAGGGTTTGTGGCTGACGATCAAACCCGAGTCTGGTTAGGGTTTCGGTTCGATATCATGATGTTGGATCCGGTGTAGATCATCATCATGTTATGGTTGTTTGATACGTGATAACCTGGTGCGTTTCAAGGGTTTTGCGTATTCATGTCATTTCTTTTGCACGTTATTGGTTTGCATCTATACAAATACAGGTCTGGAGTGCGTGCATCGTTTACTGGTATGTGGTGTGGATCTGCGTGGTGGGTCTTCATCAATATTGTAGGGTTTCTGCTGTCATCTACATAATCATCAGTTCTGGACTTTACCAGCTGCTTGTTTAGTCTGATGTGCCGGATACTACTACGTGGTTGTATAAGTTAGGAACACATTATGGTTTGTTTATCTATTCTTGTTTCTCAACTTATTTGGTAGTTCTAAGAGTGGTTTGTCACCCTTAGATAGGATTCGAGTTGTTGCACGTGTTGAGTGCATGGTTGTAGCCCATGTAACGGGCCGTGATGTTAGGACTTCACCTACATCCGTTGTACTTCAACGTTTTTTGGTGTAATATATCTTTTACCGGGGACAGTCCCCTTTACCCAAAAAAAAAAAAAAAAAGATAAGTATGTTCATGAAATTATTCAAAAATTTGATGTGGAACCTCTTATACCAGCAGCAACACCTTATTAAGTCATGATGAGACTGCTTTTATACATAGTCTCATCGTCCAAAACGGGCTTAAAACGGTTAAAATATCATAAAACGTTCCAAATATATACTTGTGTTTGTTCACTGTGTATTTTAGATACGGATATCGAGGAAATGACAAAAGATCACAAGAATCAATAAAAAACGAACACGGGAAAAGAAGCTGCACAATGAACCGGACCCTAGAGTTGATTTTCCAAGAAAAGTCCTTGAAGAATTGAAGATTGTACAAGAAGGTCCTTCATTATTGAATAATGACACTTTATACCCTTGTTTATTCATAATTACAAGTTTGGTCCCTAAAGTTTGTAAAATTTACAAAAGGACCCTCGATTTTGAAGAATTGGCAAGTTTGGTCCTTCATCTTTGAAGATTTGTCACATTTGGTCCCCTAAGAATCATTTTATACAAGACTAGTCCTCAAAGAATGAATAATTGCACAAGACCGAAGCTGAGATTACACTCAACGGAGCAAAAACGGGCATTTTAGAATCGGCTCGGCAACATTTGATGTTTTTACAAGTAAAAGTCAAACTTGAAACCCTACAATGAAGTGGGCATAAAAAAACTGATCCCGAAATCCAAATACTATTTTAACGGGCCAACCCGAACCCATTTAACGGGCCGAGTCGACCCGTTAAAATAATAACATCGACCATAAGCCCACCAATCCTTATTTTCATTTTTCATGAAGAATGAAATAAACAAATAATCCTCAATTGTTTCTTATAAACTCAACGAAAAAAAATCATCCAAGCCCAATTGTTTTGTAACATTCGGTCAAAGGAAAAAAGCCCACAATGTTGTACCCAGCCCCTTATCCAACGCTTATATGCAAGAAGAAAAAATTTGGGGACCATAGTTTTTTGTTTTATACAGAATGTTATCATAAAATAATTAGAGTTCTTTCACATTCACACCAGCCACCAAACTCCTCATCAAACCCTTAATCCCCAATCAACCCTGATCGAATATATCCCTTCTCACCAGTCACTATCAATCAAACCCCACACTTATACAAGGTTACGTGAAGATTCAAATGAAGGACAAATACAAATCTATGGCTCATATTCACCCCTTGGGCTCCAAACCCATCTAAGGGTCTAGAATTGAAGATCTCGAAGCTTCTTGCATCATGTCAAGATCAAGACCAAGTTAGCATTTTGAATATTCTTAAAAAGATCTAAGATTCGTGAAAGGGCAATGTTGGAAATCAGTACATTAGGGTTTTTAGCTCTTTATGTTTCTAGAATTGTAAGCCTCCTATATAAAGGCATTTAGGATTTATTTTTTATTGTTCCAGATTTTCTATGAATGTAAATCTCTTTTTTTAATGAAAAAGTTGGTGTTTGATTAAATCTGAGTTCCATTGTTCTTTAAATTCAAGTATTTTCAATTTGGTTAAAGTTTATTCATCCGAAGTTTTTTTATTGTTAGTTCTTACTGTTGAAAAAAAAGGGGAGAGAGTGTTCATAAAAAAAAGAAGAGAGGTTTGAGTTTGTTTTGAGCAATAGATGTTTGGTTCTGTCTGTGGCGTCTTTGGTCAGACGAGAGAAGAAAGAAAATAATATCAAGATTCTATTGTTGCTGCTGTTCGTTCGAATGAAAGTGATTAATTTTCGGTGATATTTGATGTTGAGTATGATTATGTTTTGGATCTCATTCTTAAGCAATCCAAATAGTAAGTTTTCAACAATTTTCTTCATTTAAATCTGTTTGTGTTTAGTATGCATGTGGTTTTTGTTAAATATGTTTGATGTTGTCAATTTCTTAATGTCAAGTAGATGCTAGTTTAGAAATTGTTGATGTCCAAAAGTAAGTTTCTGTTAAAAATACATTGCTTTCAATGGGTTTTGCTGTCAAAATATTGTTACTGTCAATATGAGTCTTTGTTTGATTTGTTGTTCTCTTGGTATGATTAATGGTGATTGTTATGAATTTAGAACTATTGATTTAGTGGTGGCATATCTTCTTTTTGTTTGCTTTAGTTTTTTTATCAGTAGGATAAGATAAAAAAAGAGATACAACACTCTTTCTTTCTTGCGTCTTGTTATTTTTTTATTACTAGTATTGTTTTATGTTAGTAAGTTTAGTTTTGAACTAATAGACATCAGTTGTTGAGATATGCAATTTCATAAATTCTTTCTATTTCATATTTTTCGAGTACTAGTAATAGTATTAGATTGTGGTTAAAAGATGTTAGTCACTAATAACCTTACCATTTGTAACTGTTATTGTGTATGCTACATAGTAGTTAGGTTGGCAATTAAAAAAACAAAGAACATGTGACTACTGCAAGGATCGAACCTGCACCCTTTAGCTCAAGACATTAACTAGTTAACCATTGAGCTAGTTAGTGTTTTTGGTTATAGTTTTTAATTAGTAATTAATATAGCATGTATAGGATTAGCTTATTTTTAGCATCTACATAGTTTTCACGTCTTATTTATTTAGATCTCTTTTTAAAAAAATGAAGTTAAATTTCAAGTTTATTTTTATAAATTAGTTTACATAAAAACTTTAAAATAGGTTTTTATTAAAATATACTTTTTAATTAGATCATCCCACTTTTAAAATCATATCCTTTTATTTCGTCTTAATGTTTCGTGTATTCAAAACAAAAAATGTAATTTTTTTTTCTAAAATTTTATTTTGTCATGTAATACTTAGAAAAATTAGCTTTGCTTTTGCAGGCTTTAAATTTGTTTATTTTCCTTTTATGTCGCGTTTTTATGTTCGTTATAATTTAAGTTTGCTTTCGTTAATTATTTTAACTATTATAGTTTAATTCCCCGATGCCTATTTATGCTTTCCCGTAGTTTAGCTTTTATTTATCGCTCATTTTATTACTTATATATATATATATATATATATATATATATATATATATATATATATATATATATATATATATATATATATATATATATATATATATATATATATATATATATATATATATATATATATATATATATATATATATATATATATATATATATATATATATATATATATATATATATATATATATATATATATATATATATATATATATATATATATATATATATATATATATATACATACATATATATATATAGGAGTGGGGTAAAATAAAACAAAATTTAAAATAAAATAAATGAGGTGGAACCACATGCTGCCATGTGTCCCCCTCTTTTTTAAAAAAAAATGGTGTACTTTTGTAATTTTAGAAACTTCAGGGGCATTTTTTCAATTTTACCGAAACTATATATAGTTCTTTTTCATTTAATTTTTTTAGTTCTTCTTCTTCTTCGGTTTATCTTAAACTGATAAACCCTAACCACCAATAACCACCAATCGGAACTATCGTCGAGAACCACCGTCACCAACCACCGTAACCAACTTCCGTCATCACCGTAACTGTAACCACCGTAACTCTAACCACTGGTTATTGATTCATTATGTTTACTGAATCTTCGTTCAGTAGTGTTGCGTCGTCATCATCATCATCATCTTCTTGTGTTTTTTGTAAGTTTTTATCATGGCGTTTTTTTAATACTCTTTATATTAGCTGCATTGTAGTTTAGTCACTTTTAAACTCTTTAGTTCGTACCACATTATATGTATGTTTTACTGAATTACATTTTTAAGGTTGATTATATCAGATATTGATTAGAATTCAGATTGATCATAATAGAGATTGATATGTTATTGATGCACATAGGCTTGATTTTAAGTCGAGGTTGTTTTATTACATAATAGGTATTTTTACTGAGTTACTGTTTTTAAGCTGATTATATCAGATATTTATTAGAATAGAGATTGGTTAAAATTTAGATTGGTCAGAATAGAGATTGATATGTTATTTGATGTACATAAGCTTGATTTTATAGTGGATGTTGTTTTTACTGCATAATAGGTATGTTTTACTGAATTACAGTTTTTAAGCTTTTTGTTTCAGATATTTATTAGAATAGATATTTATTAGATTTGAGATTGATCAGATTAGAGATTGATATGTGATTGATACACATAGGCTTGATTTTATAATGGAGGTTGTTTTACTGCATAATAGGTATTTTTTACTGAATTACTGTTTTTAAGCTGATTATATTAGATATTTATTAGAATAGAGATTGGTTAAAATTGAGATTGATCAGAATAGAGATTGATATGTTATTTGATGTACATAGGCTTGATTTTATAGTGGATGTTGTTTTTACTGCATAATAGGTATGTTTTACTGAATTACAGTTTTTAAGCTTTTTATTTCAGATATTTATTAGAATAGATATTTATTAGATTTGAGATTGATCAGATTAGAGATTGATATGTGATTGATGTACATAGGCTTGATTTTATAATGGAGGTTGTTTTACTGCATAATAGGTATTTTTTACTGAATTACTGTTTTTAAGCTGATTATATCAGATATTTATTAGAATAGAGATTGGTTAAAATTGAGATTGATCATAATAGAGATTGATATGTTATTTGATGTACATAGGCTTGATTTTATAGTGGATATTGTTTTTACTGCATAATAGGTATGTTTTACTGAATTACTTTTTTTAGGTTGATTATATCATGAATTTATTAATATAGAGATTGATTAAAATTGAGATTGATCAGAATAGAGATTGATATGTGATTTGATGTTCATAGGCTTGATTTTATAGTCAAGGTTGTTTTACTGCATTATAGGTATTGTTTATTGAATTATGGTTTTAGGTTTTGTTAAAAGTTTTATATTTTACTGAATCCTTCATAGTTTTTTTTTTATTTTTCAACATTTTATGGTTTTTTTGTTTTTATTTCTTATTTAACTTATATCATTTATCTAGCTTACTTTTTTATTATTTTTTATTTTTGTAGCGGCAGATGATTATGAAACAATTACCGTAAGAGATCATGTAGGTTACTATAAAGTTGGTATAGATGGCACTAGGACTTGGTTTCCTGATGAGTTACCACATGGTCAAGTACCTATAGTAGGATGTCAGTTTGTTTCAATTGATCAAGCATACAATTTCTATGTAGCTTATGGGAAAAAGGGTGGGTTTGATGTTAGGAGAGGTGGAGAGTATAAGGCAGTAGGTTATTATATTCCGACAACAAAGTATTTACTTTGTAGTAGAGAAGGTTTTCTTCAACCTAAAGATAAAGCTAGTGTTGATAATATAGATGTTGATTTACCAGAAAATGGTGTAGTTGAAGATGGCGGTGGTAGTGGTGATTTTCAAAGGTTTAGAGATATTAAGAAAAAGCAAATTAGGAGGAAGCCTACGTTTAGGTGTGGGTGTTTGGCGTCAATTCTTATTAAGAAAAAAGGAAAAATCTTTGAGGTTATTAGTTTCACAGAGGGTCATAATCACCCTCTTGTAGTTGAAAGAGACATGATTTTTATGAAGAATTCGAGGAATGTGGGTTATACAAAGCAGCATTTCCTCTATCAAGTTTCGAATGCAAATTTTGGTCCTGCTATAGGGTTTAGATTGATGAAACAGCTTCACGGTGGGTTTGATAACGTTGGTGTAACAGTTGATGACTGCAAGAATGAAAAAAAGAAGATTACTGTTTTTATTCGTGATCAAGACGCTCAGATGGCTGTAGAGAAGCTGATTAGTCGAAAACTTCACTCCCCTGGTTTTTTGTCAAACATTTTAAAGGTGGTTATTTCTTCTATTATCTGAGTTTTTTTTCTAGTAAATTAATCTTTTTAGATTTTACTGCATCATGTTTTATAACTTAAAATATAAACCTTGATGTTTCATTTTTTTACTGAATTAACCATATATTTTAATGCATTTAGATATTATCAAGTAGTTTTTATAATTAGTTTCTAATTTTTTTAGGTCCTGATAATCGCTTGGCTGGTCTATTCTGGGCTGATGAAGAAGGTATCAGAAACTTTGCTACGTTCGGTGACATAGTTTCTTTTGATGCGACTTTTCGATCTAACAAGTATAAATTTTTTTCTTTTTTATCTCCAAAAATTATGTTTTTTAGTTTATTATGTTTTTTAATTTGTTATTATGTTATTTAACTGTAGGTATCAAATGGTTTTTGTTCCCTTTACTGGTATCAACCATCATAACCGCTGTATTACATTTGCTGCTGCTTTGCTTGCCGATGAGAGTGCGTTAGCTTACATATGGTTGCTTAAAGAATTTAAAGAAGCGTTTGGTAAAGCTCCAGAAGTTGTTATCACAGACCAAGATCCGTCAATGAAGATTGCAATAGCTGAAGTTCTTTGCAATACAGTTCACCGCTTTTGTATGTGGCACATTATGATGAAATTGGGCACGAAGGTATTTTATCTTAAAATTTTTTTCAGCTAATGCACCATAATGCACCATAATGCAGTAAATATGCAGTAAATCTTGTAAAATATGCACTATAATGCACCATAATGCATTAAATATGCACTATAATGCATTTCATGTTTACTTATAATTATTTTGTTTTTTTATTATAGGTGGGTGCTGAACTATGTAATAGAACAGATTTTAAGAGACGTATTTCTGACATTGTGTGGACAGACCAAATTACGCCTGAGGTTTTTGAAAGAGAATGGAATTGTATGATAAATGAATTTGATCTTGGCGAGAACAAGTGGTTGGATGACATGTTTGATCTGAGGCAAAGTTGGATACCTGCGTATTTGAGGCATGTTCCTATGGCTGGTCTAATGCGTACAACTTCAAGATCGGAAAGTGAAAATCATTTCTTTGGAAAATGGACCAACCCACGTCTTACTCTTATGGAATTCTTAAGCCATTATGACACTGCTATCGAGTATCAAAGGTATATTGAAAGGAAAAATGATCATGATTCAAGATATAAAACGCCAGCTTTCAAAACAGACCTTCAAATGGAGAAAGAAGCTTGCAAGTTATTTACTAGAACCATTTTCTTCGATGTGCAAGATGAAATGTTTAATTCATACAAGTATTGTATTGCTATGTTTGTTGTGGAAAATGGCAACACTGAAAGATATTCTGTTCGTGATAGCCAGTATCATATCTTTAAGGGTTCAGATGAGTTTCCTATTTATCAGGTATGTTCATCTTTATTGCATTTCAGTGTATTTTTTTTCTGCAAATGTATCATTTTACTGCATTTCAGTGTATTTGTTTTCTGCAAATGTATTATTTTACTGCATTTCAGTTTATTTGTTTTCTGCAAATGTATTATTTTACTGCATTTCAATTTATATATGATTGCAAAACAGTATATATGACTGCTAATACTTTTTTTTATTATTATAGGTTGAGTTTTGTAAGTCTGAGATAAAGCTTGAGTGTAGCTGTAACCGTTACGAGTCGTACGGTCTTCTTTGTCGTCATGCATTCTATGTTCTCAGAATAAATGATGTAAAGGAGTTTCCACGAAAGTACTTACATAAACGGTGGTTAAAGAATGTAAAGCCTTCAAGTTCTGCTCGTCGCATGGTCAGTGGTGTATCAGATGCAGTGCAGACTGAAGTCACAAAATTGTATCATATTTTTGAATCTACTATTGATCGGTTGGTGCACAAGGTTGATAATTTGCATATTTTCAAAGATAAGATGAAAGAGTTGCTCAAGCAAGCAGAAATTGATGTACCAGTGGTCCCAAAAATGAATAACAAAGCTGCGATTTGTGCATTGCTGGGTGTCAATGAGCCTGAAAATGAGAATGATAAAGTTCTAAATCCAAATCTTAGGAGAGCGAGAGGTCCAGGATGCTTTTCTAGGTTGAAGCCTGTAACTGAAGTCACAACTGAAGAACTTAGTAAGAGGAGGACTTGTGGTGTATGTGGTGAAAAAGCAGGACACAATAAAAGAACTTGCACAGGTTTGTCTGAGAGAGCCAATCTTCAAGCTACTCCGAATCAACACATTTCTCCCAACAATCAAGCTGTTTTCCCTAGAAGATCTGGGTTGAGATCAAATACTCCAAAATAAGTACTCTATTTTTTTAATATTTTTCATTTTAATAAATACTTCGGATCAAATTCTTCAAAATAAATTGTAAAAAAAATGAGAATGAGATACAGGAAGTCTAGAAATAAATGCAAAGGTTTAGGTTTTTTCAAAAGTGTATTGTAATGCAGTTACTTTTACATTTTGATGCAATCACTTTTAATACTTGATGATTTACATTGTGATGTAGTTATTTTACATATAATTTATCTATTATACTACATTTCAGTATAATTTAATGCATTAAAACTAATGTATTATAGATAACTATGATGTAGTAAAAATATACAATATGATATCGTATGATACAGTTATATCTTTTACTGCATTGTGATGCAGCTAACGTCTACCGCATTTCAGTAGAGTTTTACCAAATCATATAGATAAATTTTTAATAAAATGTTGTATTTTTTGTAATTTATCAAGTAATGCTATAAAATTTCAAATATTAATGCAGTAAAAATAACTACTCATGACAACTTCCACTCCATTCATATGCTATAACTTTTTTTTTAACTTTACTGCATCTGATGTATTATAGCTAAACTATGATGCAGTAAAATATGCTCATTAATGCATTAAAAATATACATTATGATATCTTATGATACAGTTAAATTTAAGTTTACTGCATTTTAGTAGAATTTTATCAAATGATATAGAAAAACTGTAATAAAATTTCAAATTTTAATACATTAAAACTAATCCCTCATGACAACTGCCACTCAATACATATTCCATAACTTTTTTATATAACTAAAATATGCAAAGTAATGCAGTAAAATATACACAGTAATGCAGTAAAAATATTCATTATGATATGGTAATTGGTAAAGAAAAACCTTCATGTTTACAAGTTATTGGAAGAGAAAACAATTAGAAATTCAATTCAAAAGATTTAAAACTGAGATCTCTATTTATCAAGTTTCTCGACGGTAGTATTGAATTTCTTCCACAAGGCTTTATCATATCTGACATCATGCTCCTTTATAATCTTTGAAATTTTTGGCTTCTTCCTGAAGTATGCTTGTGCTTCTTTCAACAAACTTGATTTTTTGACATTAATGTCCATCAGAAAGATTTTGGGCAAGTACTTGGCACGAAGCATCTTCAATTGTGCTTTCTGAATTGTTCCTTCTTTCTTCAAAGGTTGTAAAAAGTTTCCTTTACCTAGATATGTTTCTAAATGCCTCATAACGAATACACCACAATCGACATTATTGGATTTTGTTTTCCAATCAAAATCAATAATGCTAGGCTCATAAACTAGAAAGTCAGCGCATTTTGGATGATGTTGTGTCTCCAAGTAATTTATAAAAGAATCAATCTGTGAAAATTTAAAATAAAATGTGTGAGATACAGCATTGTAATGCACTATTTTAAAAAAAATGATGCAGTAAAATTATCAATATTATTCTTTTTTTTTGGTAAAAGGGTAGCAATGACCCCGGTAAATAGAACCAAAAAAAGCGTTGAAGTACAAGGAATGTGGCGGAAATACCACATTAACCGCAAGCTACAGGCAGCTTGTTAAACAAAATGTTTATGACAGGCCATAAACATTAACTAGTCTAGAATACTGGAAATATATAAACTAGACAAAAACCAAGACGATAACATAAAATTACGAGGAAAATAATAAAATATCAACATGGGATCAGCCAGTTGGAGTGCTTGCCCCAATATGAGTATTGAGAAGATTCACCGATTCATCAAAGATGACCTCGACTCCCTCCTCCTCCTCATTATCTTCCTCGCTTACTTGAGCCCCTTCGTCAATACCAAGCATGGACAAAAATGAAAATTTATTAGATGTAGAAACACTGCTCATTTGAGCTTTAGCCTTGTTCGGACCATTAAGATTGCTAGACTGCTGCAACTGACCAGATTTAGTATTCAACTTACTACTATTATCAGCACTCGTACTTGTAGTATCCAAGTGAGTTTCTGGGCGAAAAACAACCGTCTTACCTGCTTGGAAACCCTTGCTCAATGGAACACCTCTTGGAACTTTATTCCCTAAATTACCTTTGTACTTCTTCCTCTTGCTTTGCACTTGTTGGAACCCATCATTATCAACATGAGTTGTCACTTTTTCAACCGTTATAGGTTTAACATTTTTCGGACAAGAATCAACGGAATGAACAAAAATATTACAAGTATGACATCTAGGTGGTTCCATTCGTATTCAACTCGAATTAACTCCTTAGTACAACCAGAGCCTTCAAGATCAGGGACACCAATAGTAACGTTATCTATAAACTCCGAATCAGCATTCATCTCAATAAGACAACGAGCAAAACTACAACGACCCCAAGACTCTTTGCACATATTATCAGTATAATTATCCATCATAATAAGCTTACCAAGAAACGAAGCAATTAAACTAATACCTTCCTCTTCAAATACCTGTAGCGGGACATCATGAAACTTAACCCATACCGGAATACGAGTTAGTTCCTCCTTTAGAAGATTCGTTTTCATAGTCCATTTCTTAAGAAAAATTGGTGAGTTACGAACCATCCACGGACCACCTTCCAGAACCGCATTAAGACCCTCACTAGATCCAAATTGAAAACAGAAAAAACCTTTCTCATTCATCATGATACACTTAAGACCATGTTTTGCCCAGTTATTCTTAGCAAAATACTCAACCACGGGGAATGCAATCCTTTTACCAAGAAAGTAACCATATAAAGTGTTATGGTAGCGAGCATTTACTGTTTCAACAACCTTCCTATGAATAGAGATATTAACCCCTTCATAGACATTTTCAGAATTAAACGAAGAAGAGACTGCATTAATACCTCCATTAGTAGACGTAACCATATCACCTTCAAATCTGCAAAGTAACTTCAGAATTTCTTTAGCATGATCAGGTGAGATCAATTCCCACAAAGGATGTTTCTTCATTCTTAATTCATGCATAAATTCACCCGCGTCACCAACCGTGCGAATCGTTACACCAAATAATTTCAAAACCGTATGTAGATTACACGGTTGCAAACCATCAATGGTAACAGCCTTAGCTGCAAGGTCTGTTTCCTTAGCCATTTGTGTAGAGTGCACACTCGAACCACCTGAACTGAGTGAAGAAGTGCTGCTAGTTAGATTCTTATGGCGTTCACACAAAACTTCATAATAACGCATAGTGGTCTCCTTAGGTAAAGTAGACCATTTAGGAAATTTGTTTGCCTTCATACCATTTGCAAACACTTCAATGTCACGCACAGTATTCAAAGGAATAGAAAACAAAATAGATATCTCCTCTAGCGTTACTAAAACCTCAAGAGTAGACACCTTAACCACATCCATCCAACCTGTAAATAATGGCTTATCACTTTCATTACTCGAATCCACCATAGCTTCAACAAATCGATCAAACGAACCACTAAATAATAAACCAACACTCTCGTAATAATTTATTAAAAAACAAACAGCCGACCAAACTTGCAATACCAATTAAATCCAAGAGGATGGTTTAATGCGCAGCCCTAAACCAAAACCCTAACTAAAATGGCTGCCAGCCGTGAATACGAACCTAGTACCTACGTGAAAAGGTCAGTTGCACTAAAAATTGCACCACTTAATTTATTAAATATTGATGTCAGCCGCCAACCAAGACCGGACCCACCAATCAAAGAATGAATTAAGTCCACTTGCGATGAATTATGATGGGGTCAACCGACGATCCTTAAACAATGTCAAAAATCAGCCGCCCCACTTAATTAAACCTTAAACAATGTCAGCCGACAAGAGTGAAAGGTCAGCCGACCACTTGCAATAATGAAGGATAATTAAATGCTACGATAAAACGACACCCTCACACAGCGAATACCTAAAAAAACAATTATTGCGATCACTTATTTAAACAAAACAAATCGAGACTATTTGTCCAGGTAGCACTTGATCCAAACCGACTTAAAAGAGAAAATTAACCACCCACGAGAGAAAACAATACAATCGCACAATACAATGACAGCAAAAAACGAAAATTAAAACCAATTTAATTTATCCTAAAATCAATCAACCAAATAAAGACTTTGTTAACTCAAGAATAATCAGTGATTATTCGAGAAAACAGCATCATTTTAAGGTATACGGATTAAAGGAAAAAGAAAATTAGATTTATGAGAAGAGGGGATTTTTTGGCTGCCATTGATGTTTTTTAAGGTTTTTGTGTTTTTATATCAATATTATTCACAAGGTATAGGAAACAAATAAGTTTGATGTTTAAAAATAGCACCATAATGCTTTAAGTATTAGATAAAAGTAGACTTACCAGAGCATATGGGAAAGAACCATATATTGTTTCTATATCATCGATGCCATAATCTATGTTATCAATTATGTCTATTTCAGCGGTCTTCATATTGAAACAGATTACATAGAAATGGTTTGATGAATCTTCCGATATCTTTATTGCAGGAAAGAATACCTGTAGATATTTTTGTTATCATTAATCAACTTCATTCTATAGAACATCACAATTATATCATTTTATTCTCATAATTAATCTACTTACCAAATGAACATTGTTAAAATTCTTCCGTTTTGCTTCAGTTAAAACCAAACGAATATTTTGATCAAAAACTTCCATTCTTTCTTCAATAGTCTTCCCCGAATCAACAGTGTAATTAGACTGTTTTTAATAAATGCAAAACGTTATGTATATCATAATGTAAAACGTTACGTATAAAAAAAGTTATATAATTGAATTACTTACAAGCATTCCTGTATGACAATATACATTTCCATCGTCTGATAGCTTGTCTTTGTGTTGTTCCTCGTGATTTTGAACAATAGACCATAAGTCTAATATGAGTGAAGCAATTTCTATTTCAGGGTACATGCTCAAGAAAAAAACACCTTCAACTCCAACTCTTTTATTCATCTTGAAAATATTCTCACTGTACAATATTTCAAACAAGGTAATATATATAATGCTGTGATACCAAACCTACTGAATCAAACCTACGGAATCATCTAGAATCAGACAAATTAATCAGCGAATCTAGATGGTTTGTATGTTTAGTTTTTTTATTAATGCTCATATGAATGATTTATTTTAGTTATTGGTCAAAGTTTAGATATTGTTCAAATTTTGTTTAAAAATTGATTTTTTATGTTTGATAAACACTGCTATGTGTTAAAAATGCAATATAATGCTCTAGATTTACACTTAAGTTCATATTTAAGATTAAATAAATAACTAACTGGTCTTAAGTTTTAATTAATGCTATGTGTTAAATATAAACTATAATTCTCTAGAATTAGAATTAAGTTCATATAATGCTATGTGTTAAGAATGCACTATAATGCTCTAGAATTAGATTTAAGTTTATATTTTAAGTTCATATAAGGCTATGTGTTAAAAATGCAATATAATGTTCTAAAATAAGACTTAAGTTCATATAATTCTATAGGTTAGCTGTTGATCAAAGTTTGTTTTAAAAGTGACTTTTTATGCTTCAAAAATAACTACTATGTGATATAATTTAAATATAATTGATGTAGTAAATATATAATATTGATGCTGTGAAAAAAAATATGTTATGTAATAATTAAGAACTTACCCTTCAGGTGTCTTATTACCCCATATGTATTCAGCAATCTTCTTTCCATCTTCTGATAGTGGTTGGCCCAATATGATTTTCCGTTGATAATATGGAGACACTAAAGAAGGAGGCAGCTTTACTTGACGTTTATCGTTTTCCATATCAACTGGTGGAGCAATACAGCTAATTGGTGATGCATGCATAATCATTTTTCTTGTTACAGGCTCAGGCTTATCTTTTTCTATCTTATTTCTTTCAGCAATTAACAGATCTCCTTCTTTGTTGCCTTTATCTTCATCATTTGATTTTTCATTCATGCGTTGCAACTTTCCGACATTCTTTTTCATTAATTTATCCCTTATATCATCAAAAGTTGTTTTGTTTCCTTCAGTTCGTAGTTGACCAGATATCGGAATCTCTTTATATTCTTCATGTTGTTCGGCAACAAACAATGGTGTTTTACCTTTAACCTCTCTTGCGTTGTTTTTCGGTAACCGCAATTTCATACTATGTAAACTTTTTATAATTCCCTTTTTCTGAATCTGTAGACATTTTGGTGGCTCGGCAATTAAGAAACTTTTTGACACACTCTCTTCTGATTCAGCTAAGAAAGGTAGTTTCGAAACGGAGTAGTCAAAATACTCTTTGTTCACTTCTTCAATTGAAGGAAAATCGGTCATTAAACTCTTGATATTTTCCATTCCAATTGTAGGAAAGCCAGCTTCTTTGAGATTTTTAGAACCTGTTATTAAAAGAAGAAATTAAACAACAGTTTTTTTGGAAAAAAATAGAATAACTTGTTTTACTACAGCATAGTTACTTCTTACTGCATCATAGTGTTTTTTATCTAGTCATGCATTATAGTTAAACAGTGCATTACTAGTTTTAAATCACTATCATGCAGTGAAATTAATAATCAATATAAGACACTGTTTGTTTTTCATTTACTTTCATATGCTCCCAGGTTTTCATCTGGTAATTCAACATCTTGCATTCCACCTTCAGTGTCAAGTTCCATCTCTGCTTCTTCACTATCAACTTCCATCTCTTCTTCTTCACTTTCAAACAATAGCGTTTGCGATTGATTTTCAAGGAATGAATCGTCATAAATGACAATAGATCTCTAGTTGACATCTTTATCGCACACTTCAGAACATATTTCAGCATTTAAACAATCTGTTTTGACAGAAAATCAAATTAAAAAAAGAAAATAGCTGATTTAATATATTCTTTATAATCTAGTTTGCACTCTTTAGTTAAGTAGTATATCATAGAATATAATTCTATTTAGTTTATAAACATTATGATGCGATGAAATTGTTGCATAAAATGTAGTTATTACATATTACTTAAATATGTAACTAGATTAGAATATACTACAGACATTCAAGTTTTAAAGGTGTTCTAGTTATATTACAGACATTCAATATCCGAAACATACGATATAAGATAAAATATTAGTAGAAACCAGAGAAGTGTCATTGTTCATTTACTTTTAGAGGTTTTTCCTGCTTTAGTGGGCGATGCTTCTCCTGCTTTTCCTTTTGCTGTTTTTTAGGGGCAATAGGTGGTTTATTTTTCCCCCTTTAGCAGGTGATGCTGTTGCTGCTTTATCTTTGATTGTTGACCTTGTCCGCCTTTCATATTCTGGTGTTGAGTGTGGCGTAGAATTCCCTTCATCCGTTGCTACAGGCTCAGCATTACCAGATTCATTGGCGTCTATACCTTCATTCATTCCAACTTCCACATTCCCAACAGGCGCATTAATATTTGTCTCATCGGCGTCGTCACCTTCATTCATACCTTCTTCTACAGATTCATTCAAACCAACTTCATCCAATACATTATCTCTATCTGCATCAGTCTTATCTTGATGATTCAAAGGATCATCATCGTTATACATTCTCTTTAGGAATGTATTTCTTTTTTGAACAATCTCCTTGAAGTCATTGTCAACTGGGTATTCATTCAATGCTATTTTTAGCTTCTCGTCATGATCTTCAAACATTTGAATAAGCTTTATGAGCTTATGATTCAAGAAAACCTTCATATCCTGTGTGTTTTGAAATTTTTTTTTAGTAAAACATAACTTTGATGCATTAAACTTTTTAACATATTTTAAATTATATATGCTTGTATTATTTTGAGAAATATAATATAATATATAATTAAATAAAAAATATATATATATAAGCTATGATATGTTGAAATTTTAATCTTTATTGCAGTAAGATATGCTATTTTTAGGATTACAAACATTTCAATAAGCTTTATGAAGTTATCATTTTAGAAATCCTTCATATCCTGTTTGTTTTTTTAAAAAAAAAGATAAATTGTTAGCTAAAGATAACTTTGATGCATTAAACTTTTTCTGTTTTTTTAAAAAAAATATTTATATAGATAAAAAATGAGTTTGATGCATTAAACTTTTTAACTTTTATTCAGTAAAAATATGATGATTTATTTTTGCAAAATAGTCTATGTTAACTAAAATTTAACTTTGATTCATTAAAATTTCTAAACTAATGCATCAAGATATGGAACTTATATTTTAACTTAATAATACAAAAGCGACTTGATGATTACCTGACTAGTTTTTTCTTTGAACTGTTGTAGATTCTCTTCTCGGCTAGTACTTCCCCCCTCTGTTAACACAATGATCATTCCTAATATTAGAAATCATCATATGATTCCATATATCTATATTTTTTTAATATAAGATTATAACTTACCTGGTAGATTATTTTGTTCTTTCCTTTTCTTCAATTTGATCTTTGGTGGTTGAATATATTCAAATTCTTTGAATATAGGAAGTTTACCAAAGCCTCCACTCCTTATTTCTTGTGCTTCTCTTTTTTTTAGCAAGTCTGTACTCCAACCTTTGAATACAGGTGATGTTCTTTCCACTTTTAGATCAGGCGAATCTGTTGAACTGCAGTATATAAGCTAAAAAAGAAAATATATATATTAGCATTATATTTCAAAATTTATTGCATCATATTTAAGAAATAATACATTATTAGTTAATGCTGTAAAAAACCATACCGCCAATACTACTGTGGAAGCAGCAAAGGTTTTTCCTGGTTCCCAATCCTGGATCTCTGATCGAATACAGTCAAAAATATACTCGCACCAATCAAATTGTTGAAATTCTTCCATTCGTTTTACCGATGGTATGAATCTTTGATTTGCAGTGCCATCTTTGTTCCCTTCAGCTAGACAAGAGAAGAAAATAACCAAAAAGCCGACTTGGAAAGACCAATCTGTTTCGGTCAATCTAGCAACATGATCTTCAAGAAACAAAATATTTATCCTGTCTGCATCCTCTCCTGCAAAGGGTGTTGTTGCTCTCCAATCTGTAGTTGTCTTATCTTCAGACGTTGTGATAGGTAGAGAGATAACATTCTTTTCACCCATAGGAACGCCCAAAATGTCATAAATTAATTCCTTGGTTACTTTAATTCTTCTTTTATCCTCCATATTTATAGTGTCCGTTTCAAGATCATAGTTTTGTACAATCCAAAATGTCATCTTGGTTGGCACCGACATATACTCAAAATTATTAATGAAATGTCCCAAACCCATTTCTTCTATAACCTTAAGCTGTCTTGTTGTGCATGCTTTTAACAAAAGATTCAAATGACGCACTGACATTCTTGGGACGATATTGGGAAATAATGCTTTGCCTTTTTTAGAAACTTTTTTTTCAGCATCTTCTTTTCCATCCACATTCGGTACCACTTTCTTCGATTTAATCCTCCGAATTCTCATCATCTTACCTTTTTCAGCTACCTTCTCTACAACTTCCTTCCCTATTACAGCAGTTGGAGCATCTGTCTTTGATGTCTCAACATTTTCTGATTGAAATTGTTCAGCATCGTCAAGTACCTCAGTTGAAACTGTAATATTTACTGCTTTGCCTTTTTTAGCAATTTCTTTTTCAGCAACTTCTTTTTCAGCTACCTTCTCTACCACTTTCTTCCCATTAATCCTCCGATTTTTCATCATCTTACCTTTTTCAGCTACCTTCTCTACCACTACCTTCTCTACCTCAACAGTTGGAGCATATGTCTTTGATGTATAAACATTGTCTGATTGAATTTGTTCAGCATCGACAAGTACCTCAATTGAATCTGGAATATCAACTGCTGCAACCTTTTTCTTTTTTTTGTTTTGGCTTCTTCCTTCATCAGTTGGGATGTCATCAGGAGCTGCTCTTTTACCAGTAACTTTGTTTTTAGCACATATTTTTTTTCGTTTGGAAGATACTTCATTTGTATTAAATCCCTCTGGTTCTGAGAGTCTTTCATTGCTTTTACCTGTAAATAATTAACAATGTTATCCAACTTTTAAGAATTTAATGAATCATTACACGTCCATTTCATATATTAATACAGTAAAATATTAATACATCGCAGTGATTTTCAAACATTAAAAGTCACATTTAATCAAATATTGGACAACAGCCAACCTTAATAATGCATACAAACGTAACTCGGAATATAGAGCATTAGAGTTCAAATTTTAACACATGACACTGATTTTTAAGCATATAAACAATCATTTAATCAAAATTTGAACAATATCTATCCTAAATCATTCATATACAACATTAGAGTACAAATTTTAACACATCGCAGTGATTTTCAAGCATGATAACTCACATTTAATCATACTTTAGACAATGGCTAACATAAACCATTCAAATGAACCTAAATCACATTCTAGAGCATTAGAGTATAATTTTAATCACATAAAACTGATTTTCAAGCATATATACAATCATTTAATCAATATTTATGAACAATTTGTAACCTAATTCATTCATATGTACCTAACTCGGATTTTAGAGCATTAGAGTGCAAATTTTAACACATCAGAGTGATTTTCAAGTATGAAATCTCACATTTAATCATACTTTAGAGAATGGCTAACTTAAATCATTCATATGAATCTAACTAGCATTTTAGAGCATTAGAGTTCAAATTTTAACACATTATAGTGTTTTTCAAGCATGATAACTCACATTTAATCATAATTTAGGCAACAGCTAACCTAAATCATTCATATCATCATAACTTGGCTTTTAGAGCATTAGATTGCAAATTTTAACACATCACAGTGATTTTCAAGTATGAAATCTCACATTTAATCATACTTTAGACAACGACTAACTTAAGTCATTCATATAAATCTAACTAGCATTTTTAGAGTATTAGAGTTCAAATTTTAACACATTATAGTGTTTTTCAAGCATGAAAACTCACATTTAATCATAATTTAGGCAACAGCTAACCTAAATCATTCATATCATCATAACTTGGCTTTTAGAGTATTAGATTGCAAATTTTAACACATCACAGTGATTTTCAAGTATGAAATCTCACATTTAATCATACTTTAGACAACGGCTAACTTAAGTCATTCATATGAATCTAAGTAGCATTTTAGAGCATTAGAGTTCAAATTTTAACACATTATAGTGTTTTTCAAGCATGATAACTCACATTTAATCATACTTTAGACAATGGCTAACATAAACCATTCAAATGAACCTAAATCACATTCTAGAGCATTAGAGTATAATTTTAATCACATCAAACTGATTATCAAGCATATAAACAATCATTTTATCAATATTTATGAACACTTTGTAACCTAATTCATTCATATGTACCTAACTAGGATTTTAGAACATTATAGTGCAAATTTTAACACATTGTAGTGATTTTCAAGCATGAAAACTCACATTTAATCATAATTTAGGCAACAGCTAACCTAAATCATTCATATCAACATAACTTGGATTTTACAGCATTAGAGTGCAAGTTTTAACACATCATAGTGATTTGCAAGTATGAAATCTCACATTTAATCATACTTTAGACAACGGCTAACTTAAATCATTCATATGAATCTAACTAGCATTTTAGAGCATTAGACTTCAAATTTTAACACATTGTAGTGTTTTGCAAGCATGATAACTAACATTTAATCATACTTTAGACAATGGCTAACATAAACCATTCAAATGAACCTAAATCACATTCTAGAGCATTAGAGTATAATTTTAATCACATCAAACTGATTTTCAAGCATATAAACAATCATTTATACAAAATATTTACAATATGTAACCTAATTCATTCATATGAATCTAACTAGCATTTTAGAGCATTATAGTTCAAATTTTAACACATTATAGTGTTTTTCAAGCATGAAAACTCACATTTAATCATACTTTAGACAATGGTTAACATAAACCATTCATATGAACATAAATCACATTCTAGAGCATTAGAGTATAAATTTAATCACATCAAACTGATTTTAAAGCATATAAACAATCATTTATACAAAATATTTACAATGTGTAACCTAATTCATTAATATCAACCTAACTCGGATTTTAGAGCATTACAGTACAAATTTTAACAAATTTCAGTTATTTTCAAGCATGAAAACTCAAATTTAACACATCGCATTGAAATAAAGATGTAGAATAAATCACTTACTGCTTGATATAGTTATAGATTTTTCCGGCGACTTTTTTTTACCGTTTCCATAATCTACTCTTTGTTTTATCATCAGCCTAACACTTTTCCTATTTTCTAGATAGATGAAATGATAGTT
This sequence comes from Glebionis coronaria, assembly GCA_025667525.1. Taxonomy (NCBI): domain Eukaryota; kingdom Viridiplantae; phylum Streptophyta; class Magnoliopsida; order Asterales; family Asteraceae; genus Glebionis; species Glebionis coronaria. The sequence goes on along the minus strand of JANFOE010001166.1, from coordinate 310,955 downwards.
GGAATCAGATTGTTATAAACATAAATAATATCGAAAATAAATAAATAGAGGTATTAATTTGCTTACGAGGAGGAGTAAAGGATTTCAGATTGTTATTCACCATCTTTTTGGATTGATGCATTTCAAATTTTATGCATCGATCTGGTTTTGATCTTGTTTTGATCTACTGTGTGTAAACTTGGGGAGAGAGAAATATTGGAGATATTTTTAGTAAGTGATGAATTTAAGAGATACGTGGCTGTTTATTCACCATAAATGAGACGCTCTCGGTTGGTTATTTACTAGTTCGCCCCTAAAGTTTGTAATATATACCAAATCAATATACAGTTTTAATAGATTTTTCCAAATCAATATTTAATTTTAACAGATTAATACATAGGTGGTCGTTTATTCATCATAAATGAGACATTCTAGAAAGGTTATAACTAATATTTACCAAATCAATATACAACTTTATCATATTTTACCAAATCAATATACAACTTTATCACACTTTAGCAAATCAATATATAAATTTATCATATTTTATCAAATCAATATACCATTTTAACAGATTTCTTTAAAAAAATATTAAATATAAAGGTATAATGCTTAAAAATCTTCTTATTTCCATTAGAAGTTTACCAAATCATAAAGGTTAATTACTGCATTACAGGAGAGGATAACCAAAATAAATATTAGGTAAATAGAGTGGCATTTACAATGTACTTTGGCCAAGCTAAAATAAAATTACAACAGAAACAAACTTTATGTTTTGGGTAAACTTTACATAATAAAATTCTTCAAAAGTTTATACATAATTTCATTAAACTTCATCCAAGGACTTCCTTCTTTATTCTTGCTTCAAACTTTCTCATGAGCCCAATATTAACTTTCACATTGAAACCACTTATAATCTTTTGTTTCTTTTGTTGCTTCTTCCAATGTTGGTCCGCCGCTTTGAGTAACTCATTTCTCCAAAGGTTACAAGGCAACAACAGAATCTTTGCTAAGTACTTTGCTCTGAGAGTGTGAATAGTTGATTTTTGATTTCTATTTTCATCTGGCATTGTCATCAACCATATTTCTTTACCGACGTACATATCCATATGCCTCATAGCAAATAGACCACAGTCGACATCATTTTTTTGTCCTCCAAGTCATCTTCAAGACTCTTGGGACGGCCTTCATGAATGCAGCATGTTTTTGATGATTTACACTTTCTAGGTAAGCAGTGAATAATTTGATCTGTGAAAAAAATACAAGATTGCTGTTAATGCTGTAAAATAATATGTAATGCAATAAAAAAAAATTACCTGTTATATCTAAAAAAAATAATTTATAACAAAATTTTGAAGGTTATAAAAAACTAATAATTTATAAAAAAACTTGTATTTATTAATACATATCTATTTAGCCAAATGAGATTCATAAATCAAAAAATTACCATTGTCATGGCATAAGGGCCATATCTGTCATCAAGATCCTCAGAATCATCATCAAGGTTGTCCATGATTTCTATTTCAGCAAATAACATATTGAAGCATAATAAATAGTAATGGTTTACAACACCTATCATCTGAATGCAAGGAATCATAACCTGTAGATAATTCAATAAAAAATTATTAACTAAAACATAGTAATGTTGTAAAAATTTAACTGTAATGCTGTAAATAATTTTTAAATAGTATTAGTAATAGATGTTATTTATGACTTACCATACTAATGTTATCCAAATTTGTTTTCTTTGAATTCTGTAAAACAGATTCAAAGTTATCATCAAAAACTTTTCTCAGGTGTTCTTCATCCATTTTCTGTTCAACCAGAACGGGAGGCTGTATATAATCACAAAAAAAATATAAAATATTTCAACCTATAGAAATTCAATTTTTTAAGTATATATATAGACAAAAAAACTCACCAGCATTCCTGTACTGCAGTACAAATTTGAGTTAAATGAGGCGCTCGATTGGAATGTCTCCTCATACGCCAGAACAAGACTCTATAAGTCAAGAATATTTGATGAAATTAGGATGTTTGGATAAAGACTCAAGAACCATATACATTCAATTATTACGCCCAATCCACTGAATATAAATTCCCTGCGCATTATAAAAATAATTCAGTTTTTTTTACCAAATCACAAAAAAAAAAAAATATATCTATAATATGCAATTCAGTTACTTTATTAAAGGTTAATGCAGTAAAAACTAACCCTTCAGGACAACTGCCACTTCATACGTATTCTATAACCTTTATTTCATCTTCAGTAAATGGTATGGCTGGATGAATTTTCCTCTCGTGATATGCTGACAACTTTTCACTTGAGTCTATTCTATAAACCGCATCTTCTAATACTTCAGCGCCTCTTTTCATACTTCTGATAGGCTTTTTAAAATCACTTTCGTTTGAGGGTTCTGGAACTGCAATACTAACCACTTTCTCTTTGCCTTTTTCTGAATTCTTATCTGTAACACTACTTGTGAACATTGGCGTCTTAGTGTCTGTGTTTTGGACTGCATTAACAAGTATTGAAGCCATTCCAGCAATTTCAAGAATTTCAGTTGCTTCAGCCACTTCATTAGCTTCAACAGATGTTTTTGGAGGCAATTCAGCAACTTCATGAGCTTCAACACTTTTTTCTATGGCACTTGTATTTCCTTCATCCATTTTTCTTGCCTCAAAATGTCCTTCATTGTTTCGTACTAGGCTTAATTTCATATTTCTTGATTTAGGACGAAAGGAAGGAGTGTTGAGATTTTGAAAAACATCTGAGGTACAAGTCCAAACATTATCGGTCATATTGTCAACCAAATAAAATGCATCCAACCCTGGTTGACCTACATCAAAATCAACAACTTTAGCACCCATGATACCCAAATCATCTACAACATCAATCTTTCTTCGTTTGTTGATTTGATATCCTTTTTCGTCTTCCTTCGTTTGTGATAAAGGTTCTATTATGGGAAGTCTAGTGTTTAGATAACTCAACAAACTTTCATCACTATCTTTTGAAGGTTCTTCTACGACATAAGCTATCCGAGCATTTTTATCAGTTTCATTTGAAGATTATGTTTCTGGAGGAGTTGACTGAGTGAAATAAGAATAATCAAATGGTACAATGCCCATATTTTTCCCTGCAATCAGATTTTGAGGCCCCTCTCCAACATTTTTACAATCATGCTCATCTTTCTTTTCCGCATTTACATCGTCATCACCTTTTTTATTCTTTTTTTCATCATCGCCATTATCTGCATATTTTTACATTGTTAGAATTTTTAAATTGCAAACCTTACCAAATTAACGTAATAATGTTATAGCATTGTAGTTATATTATTACCAAAAAAGTTTTTAGTAGAACATAGAAAAATATAATTTGAAGGTTATAGACATACCATCATGTTGATCCTCAACATTTCCTTTTTTTGCATCATCATGTTGATCATCAACATTTGCCTTTACTGCATCATTATCAACATCTAATGCATCATCATCGTCATCTTCTTCGTCATCATCTAATCCATCATCATTGTCAGATTCGTCATCAATATCTTCATCCTCATCTCCATTCCCGTCTTCGCTACCATCAATTTCATCATCCTCATCTCCATTCCCCATTTCACTATCATCATTTTCATCTTCCATATCACCTTGCTTATGTTTATAATAAACCATGAAAACCTTATTTCTATCATTTATAAGTTTTTTTAACCTTTTGGACTCGGGATAGTATCTAAAAGCAAGATCCATTTTTCTATCAGAATCTTCCATCAGCTTAATTGCTTGTTGTAGATTACCTTTTACAGTATTGCCACATTCCCTATAATATAAAAAATCATTTAAAGTTTAATGCATTAAATTGTTTTTTTGCCAAATCACTTTCATAACTTTTAAAAAATAACATCATAACTATCATTTTCAAACAACCGAGTTCTCAATCCTCATTACAAAGAAGGAGTCTTCCCAATATGGGGAATCAAAAGGCTCCCACTAGGTTTTCGAGCTTGTTCCTAGTGAGCCACATGCATCAAATATTTTTTGATTGTGTGAGCCTTAAGACCAGAAAATTTACTGAATTTTAGTTAATTTTTTAACCAAATCATCTTACATAACATATATTTCATTCAAAATTATTACCTTAAAAGTTTTAGATGAAAAATCTTTAGCTTCTTCAAGTTCTTCTTCTGAAAACTCTTCTTCATCTTCTACAACATCAACAAAATAAATTATTATATAATAACAAAATTTCAAGAATATATTTATTTTATATTTTATGCATACCTGATAAATTCACTAATTTCTTTTTTTGGTATCTTTCTTCTTTGGCTCCATCCATTCTAAACCATCAACGATTTCTAAACGTCCAAAACCTCCTTTCTTAAGTTCAAGAGATTCTCTAGCTTTCATCAATTGATGATTCCATGCTTTGAACGCAGGGACTGTTTTTTCGACCTTTACCTTTTTACACACAGTTGAATTGCAATACACAAGCTGCACCAAAAAAATATTCTTTAGTAGTTAGCTGTTGAAAATTTATGTAAAATTTAATAAACTAAAAAGTAAATTTTTACAGCATTTTAAGTAAAAATTTTACAGCAGTTAAGACTAAAATTTACAGCATTTAAGTTTAAATTAGTACTTACTGTGAGTAAAACCAATGGTCCACTGAATGTGCTACTTGAATCAAAACTGGTGCATTCCCTCACCAAACATTCTAATACATATGAGCACCAATCCTTTTTTTCAATCCTATCAGTGTTATTCCCAATAAATGGAATAAGCCTCTCATTTATCATTCCATCTTTGTTACCTTCTCCGATTATTGAGAAGAACAGTGATAGGAAACCAACATCGAATACCCAATTGGCTTTTTCGTATTCAGACAAAAATGATTCCAATTTTGATACTCCGATTTTTTTATCATTACCGACAATATGCTTCACCTTTCTTCTCCATCTCTGAGTCGTAGGCTCTAATAGATTTTTTTCTTTTAGAGTTTCAACAGGGATATCACCCATTGGTATCCCAAGCATATCATGCACAAGTTGTTTGGTAAACTTTATCTTCCTACCATCTCCCATTCCTAGAGTGCGTGTTTCTGAATCAAAATTGGTAGCTAAAAACAGACCTAAGGTTGATGGGATATAATATATGTTGAAGTTTTCAGGAAAATCACCAAATCCCATTTCTCGAACACGCTTGTCTTGTTGAGGGCTTAAGTTGTTTAGGACCCTTTGGAGATTTCTTGGTGACATTCTGTATTTTATGGTTTCCTGATCAGCCTTTTTTGGCTTCTTTTGTTGAATTGCTTGTGGATAACAAACAATCATATTATCTTTTGTTTTTGCCTTCTTTTTTGACTGAAAAAATACATCAGAATCTTTTCTTACTGCAAGCCTTTTCCCCTTATCTTCCTTTTTTTCTATCTTATATTTATCGAAAGTATTTTCTTCAAAATCTGAATCACTGTTTTCCGTTGGATTTTTATTTTTTTTCTCATTGGTCTTTTTAACTGATGGAGATATACCTGAAAAAATCACACACTATATTCATTTACAGACAGTCTATATAAATCTTTCATTTGAACCTAACACAGAATCAAGAGCATTAGAATACAAATTTTAACACATCACTCTGATTTTCAAACATATAAACTCACATTTAATCAAACTATAAACAACATCTAACAGGAAACATTCATATGAACCTAACTTGGATTCTATAGCATTAGAATACAAATTTTAACACATCATAGTGATTTTTAAGTATGAAATCTCACATTTAATCATACTTTAGACAACGGCTAACTAAAATCATTCATATGAATCTAACTCGTATTTTAGATCATTAGAGTTCAAATTTTAACACATTATAGTGTTTTTCAAGCATGATATCTCACATTTAAGCAAATTTTAAACAACATCTAACAGGAAACATTCAAAAGAACCTAACTCGGATTTTAGAACATTAGAATACAAATTTTAACACATCATACTGATTTTCAATCATATAAACTTACATTTAATCAAATTTTGAACAACATTAAAACTAAATCATTCAATTATACTTAACTCAGATTTTAGAGCATAAGAGTCAAATTTTTAACACATCGCATTGTTTTTCAGGCATGAAAACTCCCATTTAATCATACTTTAGACAACAGATAACCTAAATCATTCATATCAACATAAGTTGGATTTTAGAGCATTAGAGTACAAATTCTAACACATCACTCTGATTTTCAAACATATAAACTCACATTTAATGAAATTATAAAAAACAGTTAACATAAATCATTCATATCAACATAACTTGGATTTTAGAGCATTAGAGTGCAAATTTTAACACATCACAGTGATTTTCAAGTATGAAATCTCACATTTAATCATAGTTTAGACAACGGCTAACTAAAATCATTCAAATGAATCTAACTAGCATTTTAGAGCATTAGAGTTCAAATTTTAATACATTATAGTTTTAATCAAGCATGATATATCACATTTAATCAAACTTTAAACAACAGCTAACAGAAAACATACATATGAACCTTACTCTGATTTTAGAACATTAGAATATAAATTTTAACACAGTTAACATACATATAAACTCACATTTAATGAAACTATAAAAAATAGTTAACATAAATCATTCATATCAATATAACTTGGATTTTGGTGTATTATAGTGCAACTTTTAACACATCACAGTGATTTTCAAGTATGAAATCTCACATTTAATCATACTTTAGACAACGGCTAAGTAAAATCATTCATATGAATCTAACTAGTATTTTAGAGCATTAGAGTTCAAATTTTAACACATTATAGTGTTTTTCAAGCATGATATCTCACATTTAAGCAAACTTTAAACAACATCTAACAAGAAACATTCATAAGAACCTAACTCGGATTTTAGAACATTAGAATACAAATTTTAACACATCATACTGATTTTCAAACATATAAACTTACATTTAATCAAATTTTGAACAACATTTAACATAAATCATTCATATGAACCAAATTCTAATTCTAGAGAATTATAGTTAATTTTTAGCACATAGCAATGATTTTGAAGCATTAAAAGCCACTTTTAAACAAATTTTAGTATAACATCTAACCTAAATCATTCATATGAACCTTAGTCTAATTCTAAAGCATTATAGTGCATTTTTAACACATAGCAGTGATTTTGAAGCTTAAAAAGTCATTTTTAAACAAATTTTGAACAACATCTATCCTAAATCATTTATAAGAACATTAGTCTAATTCTAAAGCATTATAGTGTATTTTTAACACATAGCATTTATTTTGAAGCTTAAAAAGTCACTTTTAATCAAATTTTGAACAACATCTATCCTAAATCATTTATATGAACCTTAGTCTAATTCTAAAGCATTATAGTGCATTTTTAACACATAGCAGTGATTTTGAAGCTTAAAAAGTCATTTTTAAACAAATTTTGAACAACATCTATCCTAAATCATTTATATGAACCTTAGTCTAATTCTAAAGCATTATAGTGTATTTTTAACACATATCATTGATTTTGAAGCTTAAAAGTCAATTTTAATCAAATTTTGAACAACATCTATCCTAAATCATTTATATGAACCTTAGTCTAATTCTAAAGCATTATAGTGCATTTTTAACACATAGCATTGATTTTGAAGCTTAAAAAGTCACTTTTAATCAAATTTTGAACAACATCTAATCTAATCATTCATATGAACTAAAGTCTAATTCTAGTGCATTAAACTGCATTTTTAACAAATAGCATTTATTTTCAAGCATAAAAAGTATCTTTAAACAAACTTTGAACAATAAATTAAAAATTAACAAATCTATTACCAGACTGATAAGGCGGAGATAGTCCTATAAAGGTTCGAACCATCTTGATTGCCTGCTTAACTTTCTGATTCAAGATGATTCCAGTGTGAAATGCGAGTTTTTTGATCGGATTCACTATGAGAAGTGTGTGTTTTTTATCGTTTTCACTCCGTTAACTGCGTGTTTATGGAGCGGTTTCAGTAACGTAACTGTGTGTTTTAATGAGCGGTTTTTATTGTGTGTTTTTGATCGATTTTAACTGCGTTATTCTGGGAACTATGTGTGTTTCATCAGTTTATGGGCGCGTTTAGTTTTTTTTTCGAGAATTGCCCCTAAAGTTTCTTTTTTTACAAAAATACACCATTTGTTTTGTCAAAATTAGTGATTTTGATCCGAGGGCTGAGATTTCACCTCATTTGTTTTATTATAAGATTTGTTTATAATAACCCCACTCTATATATATATATATATATATATATATATATACATATATATAAATATATATATACATATATATATATATATATATATATATATATATATATAATATATATATATATATATATGATATATATATATTATATATAGTATATATATATATCTATATATATATATATATCTATATATATATATATATTATATATATATATATATATATATATATATATATTATATTATATATATATATATATATATATATATATATATATATATATATATATATATATATATATATATATATATATATATATATATTTTTTTGGGTAAAAGGGACTATCCCCGGTAAAATATATTACACCAAAAAACATTGAAGTACTGATGGAATGTGGCTGAAATACCACATTAACCTCAAGCTAAACGCTTGATAAACGCCTACAACGATGTATATGACATGCCATATACATTTACACACCTAAAAAATAGAACAAAATAAAATCAAAGATTTATTCTTGTCTTCATTTAGCTTTATCCCTCTTGTCATGATATAAGTATGCAGCTTCATCATAGACATTCTCAACCTCTTCTACCTCCGAATCAGATTGATTTAGAATCTCAAAGCTATTGATGTACCAACACCACCCTCATTCCGACTAATATTATTCATGAAAACCTGCCTTAAACGTTGCTGGAAATTCAGAATTAGAATCTGGATTATTCGTCCGTTTAGTAGGATTAATTGGAGTCACCGCAACAAGGGCCGGTCCACTCTTAGTAGAAGACGCACTCGTACCGGCCTTTGGTATCGATGGAGCATTCTTATTATACTTGGAGGTTGAACTAGCTGGTAAATTGACTTTAGAACATAAAGAGGAACATATATATATATATATATATATATATATATATATATATATATATATATATATATAAGATTAAAGTTAGTCGATTTTTACCTCTCGATTCGCACGTAACACATACTATTCTTTTTTTTATTTTTAGCGTAATCCGTCTTTTCCTTTTTCTTTTATTCACTTTTCAAAAGCGTAATAACTCAAATAAATAACGTCTATATTTTTTGCTTAGACACCATACCTCCTCGAGAACGAACTCGATTGTCGGTATTTACGTTTTTCCTAAAACGTAATTACTTAATACTTACCAACGACTTTTGTGTGTGCTTTATTTTTCCTAAAAATAAAGTATATACAAAAATACCGCATCAAAAATGGCGCCGCTGCCGGGGAGGTGTGTTTAGCCATATTTATTTATTGTGTTTATTTGAGTTTTTACGTTTTTATCGTGAATACTTCCTTTTATTTTTCTATACTATTAGCCATACAAATAAGTAGTGTTAAATTGAACTCAAATAACACAAAATCGTTTTCTCGTTTTTATTGTACATAATATATTGTATTTACGTAGAACAATTAACACACAATAATTATCTAAATACGCGAGAAATCGCACCTCAATAGTTGAGCGTTCCGGTCACTATTGTTGTATCGAATTCAAACAAAAATCAAAGGGCAAAATAGATAAATACTCTTAAAAGATTTGATCTCAATTGATACAAACTATAAGGTGGGTATAAGGCGGGTGTTATAAAATACACCCTAAAGAAAAAGGCTCTTAAGTGCTTCGCGCCACCTCGTTTCTCCGCTTGCTTGTGCGTATCGGTTTAGTGACGATTGATTAAGGGTTTGCCACTCAAGTATTGATACATCTATTTTTATGAGTTTTAATTATTGAACCTCGAAACGTTTTGGCGTTCTGCCAACGTTCAAAGTCGACGAGGGTTTTTACTTCACGTAATTACCTTTATTCTTCTTGGATTCATTAATCGAGACCTTTGATTAGTGGATAACTTTTGTAGATTAATTTTTACATAACACAACAAAATTCCAAAAAAATTAAAAAATCAAAAACACAAAAAGATTCTTCGATTTTTCCCTCTAGTTTCATAATTCTTTTTCTCAACCTCTCTAACTTTTAATTCCTCATGGATTTTCATTGCCTAGGTTGTGGGTAACGAAAGTTTGGTTCCGTGATTTGTCATGGTGTATGCGAAAAGTGCGGAGATTATATAAACTATGTAATATTTAGGTCATGTCCATCGTGTAATCCGACAATTGTTTGTATTCTAACGAAGAACGTCTTATCCATTGCCTATATTGTGGATGCCCTTCCCATTGGCCCGATGAATGTCCAATTCAATACCCAAATGGTCATAATCACGAGCCAAATCCAAATTTCGTTGACCAATCTTCGCAATACTCAACGTCATGTGAGTATTGTGGAGATGAACCTCACTATGGGTACGATTGTCAACCGATGAACCAAAATACGTATTTCGACAATCATTTTCTGGTTTTGACGAATCACACGACATGGGGTACAATTACGACAATGGGGGTGGTTATCCATACGACGAACCGAATTTTTCTCAAAATCCGTGTTGCGACAATTATGGGGGGCCTCACGATACTTTTTCTTGCCATCCAATGGATTATGATGAACCCAATTCATACGATAATTCCGGTTTTGACAATTTTGAGGCCCCACCATACAATCTCGATCCTCAAAATTCCCATGAGCCCGATCCATGTTATAATTCCGATTTTGACCAATCATCTCCACAACATGTTTTCGATGATGATCTCGGTTCTAGCCGCATCGACGAGTGTTGTAGTCGCATCGACGAAAGTTCTAATCGCATCTCTTAACGACTTGAGACGCTCTTTCAACTAATTATGGAAAGAAATAATAGCCCAATTGTTGAAGATGTTGAAAAGAGCATCGAAGATGAGGAAACGAGGGTGTCAACGAATGAGGTTTTTGAAAATGTTTTCAAAAATAAAAAACAAGAAAAACTCGTAGCACGTGTTGGAACAATTAATGTTAAACCTTTGGAACCTAATTTTTATAATGAAGTTGAAATTATCAAAGATTTTCAAAATCAAAATACACAAAAATTTGACGAAGAAATTCCGTTAAGTGATTTTGAAAAAGAAGAAATTGATAAGGTTATAAGGAGAATCGTTGACCCCTCGATTTTTGAAGAGTATCAAAATTTAATTCCGGAGGAACACGTTACTACTATTTCTACGTCTTTTGAGAACCCGCATTCGATCCCTCCGAAGGACCAATTTGAAACCATCAAGGCTACAACGTCAAATGATGAGCCTTTTAATCCTAATCCCACACCATGTGAGATTATGGATTTATCATGTGAGAAGTCCGTCGATGGCCTTGCTCACATTGATACGTTTTTCGACACCGATGTCGAAACTACTAAGGCAAAATGAAGAGCCTTTTACTCATATACCCACTACGAAAACCGATGCCTCTCTTAGTATGCGGGAGACGAATCTTAGCACTAATCCTAGTGTCGAGATCCCTATTCCAATCCAAAGTGAGCCTACGTTTTTCTCCAAAGATGAGGGAAGTGATTTTGCTCTCGATGAATTTTTCCACGAAGATTCTAGCGAGGCAAATCACAATAGTGAGTGTGATTCTATATCACGTGATGATGTCTCTCCCATTAACAGTTCGAGGAGAGAATCAACGACTTTTTCGAACCCGCTTTCCAATGACGATGATTTATCCGCTAGTGATGACGAGTCACTAATCGACGAGGACGTTCAAAATACCGGTTTTAAAATCTTTTCGAACCCTTTATTCGAATTTGATGACACGTTGATTTTTGGTGACATAAATCCTCTCTTTGATGAGACGTTCGAGGACATCGAGAGTGAGGATTCTAAGGATCTTAAACTCGATGAGCCGGATTTTCTAGTCACCCACCCGAAGTCTCATACGGTTGAGACTTCTCTTTCTACTTGTGACGTTTCCATTCTCGAGGGGTTCACCTATGGACCGCCTCTCGATGAGAGTGAGGATTTTAATGAGGCTTTTGACTTCGATCCGGGGGGGAAATTTTGAAACTCCTATTATTGACAATTCTTTTTCTATTTCACCTTTTGTTACAAAGTGAACCAACCCACCCCCTCGGATATGATGAGTTTACATACGTCGTAAGGAGTTTTCTTCCTTACAAGACGTATCCTTCGGCTTTGCGTGTTTTATTTTCAACAAAATGTGAGGATACGATCTTCGATCCCGGTATAAAGGCTTTGCCTTTATTCATGGTTGCTTTTGGCCTTGATTACATGTAAGCCTCACAAAAAATGACCGAACCATGATTATCCCTAAATGATCACATTTATGGGGATTCGAGTCGAGATTTTGACTCGGTTATCAAAAACAAGGTGCCCCGTGGGGGAATTCTTGTAACACCCCCAAATATTTATACTTTAGTTCAGCGAAAGAGTCGTTAGTGTTACAGGATAGCACATTACTCAAATCATTTACAACGCTTAAAAATCACGTCGTTTAATAATAAAGGATTTTCCATTCATAAACATCAAATTACATAGGTCCTCAGGTCAATACATTTCTTACAAATTTACAAAACATTTGAATGGAAATTCTTATTTAAATGCGGGCCATAAATTCTTGTCGTCTTCCCGAGAATTACCTTCAAGTACCTGAGATAAAATATGTTAAAAAAAGTCAGCGAAAACGCCGAGTGAATTCATAGAGTTTAATAAAAACTATTAAAATATCACCGGTATATATTTAATACCAAAATCATTTTTGTACAATCTTTGTCGTAGGATATAAAATAGGCCAAAGACATTCTATACGAATCTTTTTCGAAATTTATAATATAGGCTTTTGCCTTCAAAACCATTATACGAACCATTTCCATAAAAATATCATACAATACGTTTTATAACGTTGTATAGAGTTAAATAAAAATCGTTATATGAAGATGGTTATGTAAAACCAAAACATGAACATAATATCAGTAATAAGACCCCGTATTGCTAATCACGCAATATATTATAATGCAATGCGTATATTAGTATTTTCGTTATTGGATTATTATAAGCCGCATGACATTGCTACCTTACTATAACAAACAACGGGTAGCTAACCCGAAATTCCTTTGCCCATCTAAAACAGCGTGTCGTCACAATAATCACGCTTATATAAATCTTCTCAAACATAAATTCGCTTACCAATCAATGTGGCACGACGGGGATCAACCGTCAAGGCGCGAACTGGGGTGATCTTCCCCAAATAGTACTATTATATGCATAAGCTTCTACCAAATCCTGGTAGTTCACAATTCATGCTAATGGGACTTTTAGTGACATAACCTAACTATAATAATCCATTTCATTTCATTCATCGAGTCATATAATCATTCATCGGGTCATATAATCATTCGGGTCCATATCAATAAGCAAACAATCGGGACAACTGGTGTCCTATTTTATTAAAACTAACATGTTATCTTCCTCACGGGTTTATAAAACATTTCATAAAACATTTAAAAGAGTGCGAGGCTATGAACTCACGTTGATTGGGAAAGGCGGGTTATCGGCGATTTGGATGTACGGTACGTGCTTCAATCACGGAAACCTAGACAAATAATACTCGTCTTAGACTCTTGTCAAATGAATTTATAAAAACAATGGCTATGTATATATGATGATATTATAAGTATGATGATTATTAAGTGGGATATTACCTCTTCATACACATTATAGTGTCCTGTGTTAGTCAAATTTTAGACTAGTTACACTAGTTTCAACTTATTTATATATTAAGGCCCAGTAAGCCCATTAAAATCCCAATACATTATATTAGTCCATTTATACTTTTAATACCAGGCCTATACTCATATGTTGGGCCCAAGTGGGTTAAGCCCATGAGTAAGTCCATTAGTGTTTAGCCAAACTAGTTGGGCTAGTGGTCCAATAAGGCTACTTTGGCCCGTAAATGTCCATAAGTTATAAAGCTCGGGTTTTATCGGTTTTTACTTATCAAATGTACTTACATATCAGTAGATGAGTTATAAAAAGTTTACATTAGACCGGTCCGATCGTCTAAGTTTTATTTAACGAAAACGTTAATCTTTCGGTTTTTAGCCGAAAAGACGTAAAACTTATATACATAGTTTTATAACTTAGAAAACATATCAATTTAAAATTTTATAAAATGTCATACTTATTTATCAAGTATACAACTTATTTTGTAAGTATTATCATAAGTTAGTGGGTTTTATATATGTATTTTATAATAATATTACTTGAGTGCTTATTTTATAATATATACTTTAATTTCTAAATCTGATTATCAAACTCACTTTCACCATTTTTGTCATATCTTGAGTTCTACAAGGATATAGAAGTTCAATTTTGGGCAGCATAAACTACATAATATGTGCTACAAATAACTCCGATTTAGCTACTGCTCAATCATCTTCTAAGTGTCCCTAATAATTCGTCCAAAACAGACTATACAGATTTGAACCTTAGTAGTATTTTGATCATATCTTGCTCATTTTATTGATTCCATTGAGTGGCAAACTTCCACACATGTAAAAATCATATACCTTACTGTATATTCAATAATCCAAGTCATTTTGTCAAGTTATCATATGGTTACTTACTGTTTTATACAGCCTATAAATTTAACCATGATTTTAACATCTTTACATGTAGATTTTAGTCTTTTAAACCAAATCTATCAACACAAAATCCCCAGATAATATTTTGATCATCATTCATCATCATATACATATACATCTTTGAAGAAAATACATAATTACTTTTACAAAATAACAAGAGGATAGGAAGAAACAATCTCTATACCACTCAATTAGATGAAGATTGAGATTTTTGGATAAATAAGGCTTGGTTTTGGGTAACCAATCTTATGAAATATCAACACCACTTCTAGGATCACCAAGAATATGTAGACTCCTTGAGAAATCAGCCCATGATCTTCATGAAATCTTCCTTCTGGTTGTTAAGATCACCTCCAATCTTCATAACTTCAACTAGGCTTTAACATATGTGAAGTATAGTTGAAGTTTATGGCTAGAACTTTTGATGAATGGTGGTGGTGGTGATGTATATGGACGGCAAAGGCAAGAGGGTAGAGAGAGTTTTTGGTTGTTTACACGTGTGAGAATGAGAGAAATGGTTTTGGGTAGCTTTTTTGTTGTTTGGTTAATTTGGTCAAATGAGAGGACATGTGTCCTTTAGATGCATATTAGCTTACCACCAAAGGTGGTGCTAGCTTATTCTTGCCGCCCATTATGTGGCGGTGGGATAAGTGTATACTTGTTCCATCCCCATTAATTTACGGGTATTCCTCGATTCTAGTTTCCTTGATTTGCGTGCCCTCGGGTCGTTTTATGAAAAAAGTTTTTATAAATTATGAATCAACGGCACAAAACGAATCTAATAAAAATTGTCTCATAAAAAACGGAGTTCAAAAACATAAATGCGTAAACCTAGGGTTTCTAGTTTAGTCGTAAAGGACGCTAAATTATACACGTAAGTCCTAATTTCTTCTCGTAAATTTGTGAGTTTATGAACCAACAAAAATTAAAATTCCCAAATAATATTCAAGAATAAATTTATTTCCTGAAATGTCGGACTGTCACCCAAAAATGGTGTATGTAAACGTAAGCACGTAACGTAGAGTTCTCCGGTTTAGACGTAGTCGATGCTACTTTTAGATGTAAACCCAAATTTCTTCCCAAAAATGAGTGAGTTCATAATATAATATTAAAATAATGATTTTAAATAATACTTGAAAATAAAATATCGACCATAAATTGACAGATTGTCACAACAGTTACCCTAAAGAGGATCTTTGTCCTCAAAGATCGATTTATCTTACTACTCGCTTCTTGGAGAGTTAAAGCCATGTGGGTATTTCCTCCACATTCGGTCTTTTCTATCAAGTTTAACTCATTACAATACGCGAGTTTCATCAAACATAATTACGGGAATATGATCAGGCTTACGTTGACTTACTTTCTCTATCCATGATGTTCACGGGTTTTTGATGAATGCAACTTTTCGCCGATCTAAACTTCATCAAGAAGTAATCAGATTTTCACTTGATAGACATTTTATCAAGTTTGATATATGAAACATAATTCACGCAGCCCTTGAAGTCCTAGGGTAGATCCAGCTTATATGCCTTTCAAACCAACTTTTTACATTATCTCAATGGTCCCATACAACGGGGACTTATTTCCCATGATCTTTTATATTGTCATTTCACTTTTCCATGGTGAATTCACTTTTGGCATAACTTCGCTACCCATCCTGCACTTCAAGATCTACATTTCATATTCATATAACCTCCTGCCCACTACTGGCAATCAATAATCAGATCCTAATTTCAACAATCATTTCAGGTCTCGCGGGTCGGCTATCTTCATCCCAACTCCTACCTACAGATGCTCTTATATAGATCCTCACAAGATTCGATCTCAATCCTAATACCGATAATTTTTAATGATAATCTCTCCAAAGGAAAACGATTATCCCGTTCATTACCAAAGGTCAATTATTCAAACATAAAACAAGACTTCTAGTGTTTGTATCGTTACTTTACCCTGTCCCTTCGATTGGGGTGGTAAACAGTACTCTCATCAAGATTCGTTCCCAATGTCTTCTGAGGAAATCTCTAGAAATTCTCCGCGGAGCGAGGATCTTGATAGAGATGATCGATACAGGCACACTATGTTTACACAACTCTTTTAAATATAAAAGAGTCAATTTCTTCATCGAGAATCTATCATTAACGGGAATGATATTAGCAGACTTGGTCATTCTGTCGACGATGACCCAAATCAAATCAAATTAAGATGATAACCTTGGAAGATTTATGATAAGAATCCATGGTGGTTCTATCGCACTTCCAAACAAGAATTATAAGCTGTAGAAGCAATCCTTATGGATTTTGGCGTTTAGCCTCAGCCTTCGCAAAAGTTAGACATGTGACAACGTATGTTGCGATGTCTGCTTTCATATCTGGTCATCAGTACAACTTCTCCAGATAAGATACATCCAATATAACTAAATCTCAAAATCCTCCATATTTAGGCAATCACAAGTGGCCTTTTAAACATTTAATACCACCGGCTCTCATTTTTAATGGTTTTCATCAGCCGCGAACCCCTTTTATTATTTATATTATCCTTCTTACAAGCATCAGTTATTTCTAAATTGCTCGGCGATTTATTGTGTATGGTCAATACTAAAGAACGCATCTTAATTGGTTCTCTATCCTTTCTACATAATGTGTCAGTATCTACATTCACCTTCCCTGATGAAATAATTATGTAAAATCCATGATTTTACCATGATTTTACGTAATAAAATTTCACCCATTAATCTTAGAACACATACCCATGTACTATACTTCTATAAGTTGTGTGTAAACTTGCCCACTATGTACTTATACCTTTACATCTATATTTGTTATAAATAAGTTACATAGCCTAAACCATGTACCTAAAACTAGGGATAACAAGTAGTAAGATGTATACTTCATATTGGAAATATTCAACACTTAATAAAAATTTGGAAATTTACTACATTAGGTATTGTAGCCATGATATATGTGTGTAAGTGAACTAGACATGTACTTAAACTCTTGGACTAGCCCAAGAATAAGTGCCATTGTGTGTAAGTCCAACATAAGCCCAAGCCAATGGCCCATTACCCCTTTTTGGTTAGCTTAACACGGCACCCCACCTTAGGTGGAAGAAGAAGAGATGCATGGGGAACCTAATGGCATACACTTGGCAAGAATACTCTTACCAAGACAAGTCATGCCTTTTGCCATCCTCTCTTTCACCCCTTTTAGCCGAAAACACACACACATACTCTCACATTCTCTCATGCAATCTAAGCTTGTTTCTCTCATCCTCTTCTCTCTCAGTCATACGGCTTAAAGCCATATACATCCAAAAACCAAGTATTAAATCCATCAAGATCCTTGTCTCATCTTTACTACAAATCATAAGTAGTATCATTCTCTTGGAATCACTATAAACAAGTCCTAGCCAAATCTTTAAGGCCACGGCTTGATTTATATTAGAGTTTTCTGCATCATCTTGAGTAGATCTCAAATCTCCTTGTTCATCTAGATCCTCTTTGGTACCTTTAGGCAAAAAAGGTATACACTACATGTCCTTTCATTTCTTCATGCATGCATCATCATACATCTATAAACACAAGTAGATAACATGTTAAAATCAAAATTTGATAAAGCTATGACCATTATAGGTCACGACATATTTATAAAAATCATGTTCATGATTTAAAATCTTTTAATAAGAAACTTATGACTTATGTGTTATGCTTAAACTTGATTTAAAAACCATATGAACCTTTTATAAATCTAAACATTGCATGGGTTACAAATCTTGTTTATGGGACATTGGTTAACCAATAACCATAGATCTCATGAAATGAACTTGTGCAACTTAAAAATCTTGAAGACCATGACCTTAAAGGTCACGGCATACATAGTTAAAGTATATGTGAATTATGTGTTAAGTTTAAATGATGGAATGTGAAATGATATATGTTAAATGGACTATTAAAAATCACAAAAAATAACTTATGGAATACATGTAGCCGTGGGTTACATATGACCCTAAATGGGTTAGATGTACATGCATGTCATTATATAAACCTAGATCTAATGATAAGTGTTAGCTTAACATGGTATACATGAAATAAGCTAGTAGGTCTTATAGGAATATTGGGAGAAAACAACATAGCCGTGGGCTATACATTGTTTCTTGGAATAATAGTAGCCTTGGAAACATGCATGTAACCTAGATAATCATGATGTGTTTTTGTGAATATTTATAAGACTTAAAAACTAGTTAAAGTGACATCTTGGAAATACCAAGATCTAAATATATAGCCGTGAGCTATATATGAGTGTACATGGATCTATGTTTGATTTTAGGGTCTAGACATAGTTTAGATCTTATTTTGGACTTATGACTTATTTTCTTGATGTATACATAGTTGATCTAATTTTTGTAACACTTATAAATTACATGCAACCTTAAAATGAGACTTAACTTATCTTAATATGCTATAACTAATGTAGTCCGTGGGTTATAAGCTCCTACTAGAGCTTATGACTTACTTGTAACCTTATAACACATCTAGATCTAATTTGGTATAACACATAAAACAAATAGTAAGTTTTCATCATCTATTTAGATTTAGAACAAAATATTAATAAGCTCATAATAAGCTTATAAGAGTATCCTAAGAAGAAACATACATAAAGTATAAAGTAGTGTTAATGGACTATTTAAGCCCATGCAATGTTAATTCAAAACTTAAATGAACCCAATAAGCCCATTTAATAAATCCTAGTAACTTGATGGACTTAAGATTACACTTAGGCCATTTAACTAAATAAAGGACTTAAAAATATAGTTAAGCCTAATAAATGATTTAAATACCCATTTAAATAAATTAGTGAACTTGAGATATAGTTAAGCCCACTAAAATAGCCTATTAGATGTTTAGCCCATTTAATGAGCCCATATACTATTTTGAATGTTAAATAAAGGTTTTTATAATAAAAATATAACTTATAAAAACTTTTTGGATGAAAATGACAATTTATAAAACTTAAGGACTAAAACCATAACTTATGAAACTTATTTTGATACATAAATAAACACAAGGACTGAAAATGTAATTATCCAAAAGTCTAGGGTTTAATAAACACCAACCATGGCAAATTAAACCCTAGGGACCATTTTGGGAAGTTTCTAAAAGTTATTTTGTCATTTTAAAACCTTAAGGACTATTTTGTAATTTTCTGAAACTTAAAGAAGCCCTAGGGGCTGTTTTTGTAATTTTAGTAAAGTTACAAAACCTAGATAAAACTAGGGGGACTAAATCGGCCATTACCCGAAACTTTAACAAGCCCTAGGTACTAAATATGTATAAGTTAGGAACACATTATGGTTTGTTTATCTATTCTTGTTTCTCAACTTATTTGGTAGTTCTAAGAGTGGTTTGTCACCCTTAGATAGGATTCGAGTTGTTGCACGTGTTGAGTGCATGGTTGTAGCCCATGTAACGGGCCGTGATGTTAGGACTTCACCTACATCCGTTGTACTTCAACGTTTTTTGGTGTAATATATCTTTTACCGGGGACAGTCCCCTTTACCCAAAAAAAAATATGTAAAATCCGAAAACTTTACTTGTTTAAAATATAGAGGGACTAGTTTTTCCATATTCCGAAACATTAACAAGCCCTAACTTTAAAAATCTATTTCAATTATAATAAAACATATTTAAAATACTTAGACCATAGGAATTAAGGTATAAATTCTTAACTTTACATTATTTTATAAATATTAAAATAATTTATGGAAACTTTAAAGTTAAATAAAATATTATATTTATTTTTCAAAATAAAATATTTATATTTACTTTAGGAAATAATTGTATAAACAATTATGAATATGTATTACTCATACATAAACTCATATACTTTTAGAAAATAAAATTTATATGAACGTTGGATAAATTGAATGTTAATATTTAAGTAGAACATCTTACGCCCTACTTAAAATATGAAACTTAATATTTAAGTTTAAATGAATGAGTAAAATACATGAACTACGAACGTGAACTAATAATAAGTAAAATTTTTATGTTTACTTAATAATGAAATTTAATAGTAAATGAGTGATTATAATACTTGAACAAAAAAACGTAAATTACTATGTTAAGTAAGACCTTATATGTCCACTTAAATAAAGAAACTTAATTGTAAGTTGAATGATTACTATGAATACATGTATGCTAACTGATATTAATAGTTAAACATTTTATGTTTACTTAGAAATGAAACTTATATAAATAAGTTTAAATGAATATTGATGCTACTTGAACTACCATTACTTAGATAAATACCATAGCATAAATAAACTGAATAAAATCTGTATAAGCATACATATATGTTCTTTGCACTATCTATTAAGACTGTACTATCTGATTAGGCATAACGTTGGCGTGAACTTTAATTGGATATTCGTACTAAACATCAATTGCCTACTCCCAGGTGAGTTTACAACCCCATATAAACTTTTGATAAACCTTTCCCATTTGGGAAAGAAAATATGCAAACATATAATGGACACAACTGGACTGTATAAAACTTGACTATGATTGCTTATTATTGAAACTGTTAAATTGTTGTAAATCGCCCGAATGTAATAAATAGATCTATTAGGGATCGACCATCCCCGTCTGGGTGAGTCATGCTCACTATGCCTTGGCCGGGATAACAGACGTATACCATGTTGGAACTAGAATGGGTGTCTTTTTGTAAGACACAACGTCCTCATCTGTTGAGGACTATGGAGGTTAAGCTTCAGTTTCTAATAATAAACAAATGTTATTTATATTTTAGTAAGAATGCTTTGTGCATTATTACTTCTATGATTATTGTATTTCCAAACTAATTAATTGTTAAAAATCTATAAATTCACCAACTTTATGTTGACCCCCGTTAGTATGTTTTGCACAGGAATATGAAGTTAGTACGTGTTGTGTGCATGGTCTCCAACATCTTAGAAATCTGCATCATAGGACTCGTCAGGGGTTCTATTTGGGAAACAAAAACAATCACCTACTGTCATGTTTAAGACAATTTTTATTTATTTGTTTAAATAAACATGTAATCTGATTTGACTAACTCTTTATCTTATGCTCTATGGACTATATGTTATCGATCCACCCTTGTGACATCTCCGTGGATATTTCCGCATATTTTGACCCTACCCGGGGTGTCACAGAGAATGGTATCAGAGCATTAGTTATAGAGAACCAGATAAATTTTTAAATAAAATAAAAATAAAATGATTTTTTTATTTAAAACTGGACTATAACTTATAAAAATCTTTTTGGGATTTTATTTGGGACCGTATTAGTTAAGCATATAGATCTTAGGGCATTTTATGTTATGTGAACTAGTTGTATATATATATATTTACTAGACTTGATTATCAATACTATTTAGTGAAATATTGCTATGCTAGACGTGCTAAACTTGAAAATTTTACACTACATAGTAAAATACTGAAATAAGAATATGGGTAATATTAAACTAAACTTCACACTTACAAATTGTTAAATGAACTACTTATATGATAATACATATATATGATAATACATATATATATATATATATATATATATATATATATATATATATATATATATATATATATATATATATATATATATATATATATATATATATATATATATATATATATATATATATATATATATATATATATATATATATATATATATATATATATATGTATATATATATATATATATGTATATATATATATATATATATATATATATATATATATATATATATATATATATATATATATATATATATATATATGTATATATAATATATATATATATATATTATATATATATATATATATATATATATATATATATATATATATATATATATATATATATATATATATATATATATATATATATATATATGTAAGTATAAATATTTGTAACCTTAAAACACTCTAATAATTGTTTAAAAGGGATATATTTCATAAAGCATGTAATCTAAATAATAGTGTTCTTTGTTTGTAAGCTTATACTCACTTCAAACTTAAAATAATACGATTTCAGAGCATCATGACTCCGCCTACTACATCCACGACTCTTCTACCCAGAGTAGCTCATACTCCCGTTATTTGTTCATCTCCACGATCGACGCAGTGTGGATGGTTGTCAGCCTCGGATTCAGAGGATGACCCAGCCACCGAAGCTGTACTCCCAGAGGACCCTTTTTCCATCTCAGCATCAGCCACACTGGCCCTAACCTCCATGGAGGAGGACAGGGTCCCTCCTAGCATACCATCTTCCATGCCTCCATCTTTATCAACGGGCTATTTCTCCAGGCCCACACCCGTCTCCACTTATGAGATCGGGGAAGGCTCAGGGGAAGGACACGTCGATTCCGTCCAGGCCCAGATATCTGCATTGGCTGCATGCCATGAGCGAGAGATATCCGACCTCCGCAGCCAGTTGACAGTCAGTCAACAGAGTCATGCCGTCATCTATGAACGTATCGACACTCTTTTCCGGACTATGAGGGGAGACTCCCAGACTGCTAAGGGCATCCAGGCTAGGACGGACGAGGCACTAAAGTGGTTATTGGACGAGAACTACCGCCTCCACTAGCGCATTCAGGTCATAGAGGGTCTGCAGCATCAGACCCATGCTGCCCTTGTAACTCAGGAGCAATCATTATCCATCTTCTTTGATCTCGCCACTGTCCGGCATGATGGGGTTACTGGGGAGATGGCTTATCTCCGAAGGGTCGTCGATAGTCTCCGAAACCAGCTACTGTCTGCACTCCGTACGCTCAAGGAGACCCAAACGACAGTTCGGACTTTGTGGAACACCAGGAGGAATTCTGCAGCCCCACCAGCTCCATCTGCACCGTTAGCCCCAACATCATCTAGTGGACCATCTAGGCAGGATTAGTATAGACGTACTAGACTTCTTATACGTCATGATAAGCTTACGGGTTGCATCCCGACTATCATGACATAGGGCCTTTGTACTTTTATCTCTTTTTCAGCTTTTGATGATGTAATCCCGTACTTATCTTTCTTTTCTTTTGGGACATGTAACTTTGGGATATGATGTTTTAAAGACTGTGTGTATCATTACTTTGGATTAGGCCCGACTGGCCTATGACTTAGATTGTGTTATGCTAGATGACTGTTAAATTTCTCATGGAAATAACATGTAATCACATTATTATATCTGCTGTGAAATGTATTATATTATGAGATCTTGACAGGTTATCCAAATTTGTTATGAAATCAGTGCATAAGTTTCCTCATGCAAATAATATAAAAACTGTACTAACGCTTGAACTAATAATCTCATTTTGTATATGACTATAGACAAATGGTGATTACGAGGTCAAATCCCAATAATGCAACCACTTCCAATGCCGACAATGCTGAATTCCCAGAAGCTACTCGAAATGTCACTGCCGCACAACTGCGGGAAATGATAAGTGAAGGCATCACAGCAGCCATGGCAGCCAGGGGAGCTGACCCAAATGCAAACAATGATCCAAATTTCGATCCACGCAGAAACAACACCAACAGGGGTTGCTCTTACCCCGACTTCTTAAAATGTAAACCCTCATACTACCGAGGGAAAGAAGGATTTGTTGAATTGATGTAGTGGTTTGAAAGGCTAGAGACAGTCTTCCGCATCAGTGGTTGTGCTGACGAGAACAGCGTTAAGTTTGCCACGTTCACCCTACTTGAGAGTGCCCTTACCTGGTGGAACTCTGTGGTCGCCATCCTTGGACATGACGCTGCTTATACTCTCACTTGGGCCAACCTCAAGGAAAGAATGACTGAGAAGTATTGTCCCAGAGGAGAAATGTCCCAGAGGAGAAATGAAGAAGTTGGAAGTCGAGCTATGGGATCTTAAGTGTAAGAACAATGATATCATTTGGTACAACCAAAGATTTCAAGAGTTAAGCTTGATGTGCACCAGATTGTTTCCTCTAAGGAGTGACAAGATTGAAAAGTATGTCAGCGGACTCCCTGACAACATTCATGACAGTGTGCTAGCTTCACGACCCACCACTGTTGAAGGTGCTATGAAATTTGCAACTGAGTTGATCAACAAGCGAGCCCGTAACCTGTCCGAGAGGCAAACAGACAACAAGAGGAAATCCGATGAAAACTCTCGTAGCCAGCACCAGCAGCCTTCCAAAAGTTGGGCAAGCAGATGACACTACCCCCACAACCCGTACCAAGAACTACTCAGGGACAAAGCCCAAGTGTTCGAAGTGCAACTACCATCATGTTGCTGGAGGACAATGTCAAGGATGCTACAAATGTGGCCAACAAGGCCATTTTGCTCGCGATTGTCCAACCAATGTTGCTGCCCCAGGTCGACCCAACACCAACCCTGGAAACAGCAACAAGGGCAAGTCCAGTGCACGAGGGAGTGGAAGTGGACAACATGGAAACCGAAACCCCACTGGTGGGCGCAGTAGCGAACCGAAGAAAGCTGTGGTATGTTACGAGTCTAGAACCCCTGGGCACGTGAGACCTGATTGTCCCAAGTGGGCCAACCAGAAGAAGGACAACAAGGGAACTCCTTCGCAAGTGTACATGGCCGACAATGCCTCAGCAAATCCAGGCTCCAACATCGTACCTGGTACGTTCTTACTAAACCAATGATATGCCTCTATCTTGTTTAAATACAGGAGTAGACCAAATCATTGCAATTGCTAAACTTAGTAAGAATTTGGAAATCCCTCCGTTAGTTCTAGACTCCCGTAATACTATGGAATGGTAGACGAAAAGGTTATGATAGTTAAACACCATCATTCGAGGTTGTTCCTTAAAACTTTCCAATCGCCATTCTAAGTCAATCAAATCCTAGAAAGTCTTGATAGCTATAATGTTGTCATTAGCATGTATAGACTAGCAAGTACCACGCATTTATTCCATATGCCCACAATTTAGTTCGCTTACCCTGGGAAGATGAAACCTTGATTATACTGAGGAGCCATAACCCCGATATAGTTAACACTAGATTTAGTGTCATCTCTAGCACCAACCAGCCAGAGAGTAATCGGTCTGGGAATACTTCATTTCCCTAACCTGTCTCTTCCCTGCCTAAACCTGAAAAGCGCATTTTTTTTTTTTTTTTGGGTAAAGGGGCATTCCCCGGTAAAATATATTAATCCCAAAAACAATGAAGTACAATGGAATGTGACTGAATGTCACATTAACCTCAAGCCAAGCTTGAACAACTATCTACTCATACGACAACTCATATGAAAATCCTATCGTACAAAAACAATAACACCAATAGGAAAGAACCACTTAACAAACAACATTAAGTAATAAAAATAGAATCGGGTAGCTTCCAAAGTTGAGCGAACATAAGCGCATCCACCGACCGCTTAAACTTACAAGAAAGAAGCTTCAGCCGCACCTCGTTCCAAATGGATTGAACTAGCTCTGGCACTTGCCTCTTGACCTTGGTAAATAACCGAACATTGCGCTCTTGCCAAATGAAGTAAGCACACGCAGCCAGGATCAGCTTAGAAACAATACTTTTAAATAACCTCCGCTTGGCAAATGGCTGAACAAATGAAGTAATATGACTAAAGACTAGATCAATAGAATCCATACCAGCAAATTTCTTCAATCGGTTCCAAATCTGCCGAGAGAATGAACATTCAAAAAAGAGGTGATCATGGGAATCCGGGACCAATTCACACAACGAACATACTTGAACCATGTTCTGATTAACTTCTGAAACGCGAATTCTGTCTTGCGTCTTCAATCTTCGCCAGAAAATTAGCCATAAATTAGTAGCATGTTTGGGAATACAAGTAGGAAACCAAACAATATCACTCCATGGAACAATCTGACTGCTGTACCGAATTGTATTCCAGACCAAAGTAACCGAAAACTCCGAGCACTTACCATCAACATCACGCCAAACAACTTTATCCGGAACATCAGACAACGTAGGCATATTTAACGCAGCAATAAAAGGGTACTTTGTAATAATAGAATGCGGCCAGTTCCACGCATCATTCTGATATAAATCACGAATGCAAGAATTAGTGTTCAAACCTGCAGCATGGATATCACGTGAAGAGACCATGTTAGACAACGGGCATTCCACGTGCCAATTGTCCGCCCACAGAAACGTAGACAGACCATTACCTACCTTATTCCAAACAAAATTACGAATTAGGGGGCGAAGTTGAAGAATCTTGCGCCAACCCCAAGACATGTTACCACGAGACGGGATGTCCCAAAAGCTTCTGCCTTTGAGCTTATAAGCTTGAACCCAGCGGACCCACAGCGAATTCTTCCCAGCCAACATCTTCCATATATGCGAAATCATTAACGCTTGGTTAAACACTTCAAGTCTACGGATGCCAAGACCACCTTCATTCTTAGGTAAACAAACAATTTCCCAAGCAATTTTAGATTTTCTTTTCCGCATATCTTGGCTCCATAAAAACAACCGCATCATCTGGTCTAAATCATGAAGGACACGAGTAGGAAGAATAAACACGGACGCCCAATAAATATGCAAAGCACTAATCACCGATTTTATAAGTTGCAAACGACCAGCAAACGAAAGCGCTTTATGCTTCCATTTCAAGAGCCGATCTTCAATTTTCTCCTTCAACTCCTTACAATCATTAAAAACAAGTCTTGTAGAAATTAAAGGAACTCCAAGGTATTTAACCGGAAATCTTCCTTCAGCGAAAGGAAGAATATCAAGAATAGCAAGCTTTACATTGTTAAGAACATTACAGAAGTAAGCGGTGCTCTTAGGGATACTCGGAGTTAATCCTGACGCTATTTTAAATTCCTCCAAAGAGTTTTTAATGACGGTCACAGAATGCACATCACCATGCGCAAAGAGGAAAAGGTCATCCGCAAAGCACAGGTTAATCAAATCAAGCTTAGAACAGTAGCGATGATAAGTAAATGAAGAACTCAACATCACCTTTCGCTTAAGCATGAGCGTCAGAATCTCCATAACCATAGTAAATAAATAAGGCGACAACGGGTCACCTTGACGAAGACCACGCTGCCCTTTAAAGAACCCATGAAGCTCACCATTTATACATATCGAGTATGACGCCGTAGAGACACACTCCATGATCCAATGAACCACACGAGGATGAAATCCAAAACCCACCAGAATTGTTCGTAAAAAGTTCCAATCAACCGTATCATAAGCCTTTTGAATGTCGACTTTAAACGCACATCTAGGAATGCCACGGTCCAAATGATAGTTATGCATTAATTCTTGAGTAAGGAGTATATTATCAGAAATACTTCGTTCGGGAACAAATGCAGATTGATTAGGACTAATAATTGTCTTCAAACTCTCCTTAATGCGGTTAGCAATGATCTTGCTAATGCATTTAAAAAGAACATTGCAACATGAAATCGGCCGATAGTCATTGATACGAGCAGGATTTCGAACTTTAGGAATAAGCGTAATGATGGTGTGATTTAACTCTTTGAGGAGATTACCATTAGTGAAGAAAAACGAACACGGGAAACGAAGCCGCACAATGAACCAAACCCTAATGAAGAATTTTCCAAGACAGTCCTTCATGGTAAGTTTGACTTTGAGGAGGATAATTATTGACAATTTAGTTTTGTTGAGGGACTAAATTTGCCAATCTTTCAAAGTGGAGGGCCCTTTTTGCAATATTGACAAATTTTAGGGACCAATCTTGTAATTATGAAGATACAAGGGTTTAAAGTGTCAATTCTTCAATATCGGAGGACCCGTCTTGCATAATCTTCAAATCTTCAAGGGTTACAATTTTGGTCCTTTTAAAAATGTCAAATTACCAAAAGGACCCTTGACTTTGAAGAAATGGCAAAAATGGTCCCTCATAAATCATGACTTGGCAAATTCAGTCCTCCAAGAAGTCAACAAGACAAGTCAAGACCATTATCAGTGAAGAATATGCCAAAACAACCCTTCAAGAATCATAAAATGGCAAGAAATACCCTTGAGAATACTTTACAAAACTATTTGGGGCAAAAGTGTGAAGTTGGAAACTTCAATTACAAAGGAAAACGAGTTTTGGCTTATTTATTTGCAAGTGAAAGAAAGAAGAAAGGCTGGGGACTAATTTGGGCAGACAAGGAAAGTTACATAGACCAACCATCCCCTTACACGTGTCCCACTCACCCCATACAACCAATCAGAACACACCATTCATCCACCTCAGCCCTCCACTAATCCGGTTTATTTATTAAATAACCTTGGCGCCTAAACACTTATTTAAACATTAATCCACCCAAAAACAGATTAAAACCTTGTTCTTCATGTTCATAATCTCAATTGGGCATTTGTTAATTACCAACAATTAAACCCTAATATTGTGCAGATTTATGATTAAGGGTTTTATAAACATAACCCAACCTTTAAACTGGCCACCTCATCACTCAATAGACCCACACAAGATTCACCTGCTGCAAAATGAAGAAACTGCCAAAACTCCACCAGTCATCCAACGCCTAGTATTCAAGCTTACTTTTTAAGCTTATCTGGAGCCCTTGGATACATTTTCACCACTATCAACTCACATAACCTGCCAAAACAAAGTCACATGTTCAAGCAAGTTCAAGCTACTCAAGGGCATAACTGGAACTTCAATAGTTAGGGTTTCATGTTTTTTTAGCTTTCCTAGTTCACTTGTAAGCCTATTTAAAGGCCTTAGGATACTACATTTGTTTTTTGCTCTTGAATTTTCCTTTGTTCAAAGTTCTATAAATCCAGTTTCATATTGAATGAATTGTGTTTTAATCTTTGAAGAAAATTCAAGTGCCATTGTTATTTCCTGCTTATTATTGTTACATGTTTACTAATCTTGAATCCTAAGACCAGTTTTCAAAGGAGTGTGCAAAAGTTTGCATGTTTTCCTTAAATCTTGATATTTTGCTAAGTCTTGTTCAAACCTTGGAATTTTTGGGCTATAAGTTGATCATAGCATCCTGATATTGAGATATCAAGGTGTTGTGAAGCTTATAACTTGGGGATAATCAAGTGTGGGGAACTAAGGTTGCATTAATCAAGTTTTTCACTTTTTTGTTTTTGACAATTGTGCTTCTTACCTTGTTCAATCTTAGCAGGCTTGTTTGTGGAAGCTTGTGCTTGTTCTTGCTAGCACATAAGCTCAAAATTCGTGGGTGTGGATGTACATCCATGAGGTTTGCACCATTCTACCTAAAATCTACTTAAAATCTTGATTTTTGGTGAATTTGTGTGTTGCTTATGTTCTTGTGGAATTTATGGTCTAATCTTGTTCAATACTGCATATTACATCTGTTTATGTGTTTGACTGGGCTTGGGTAGTCTTGGAATACACTTATACTTGTTTAAATCTGATTTGAAAAAGATAAGGGGTGTTTGGCATTATCTGTTTAAGATCACTGAGTATTATTGTGTTGTTGAAAAGTGTTGTTTGTGCTTTGTATCTGTTATCTACTTGGTTGAGTACTAAAACCTGCAAGTTATTGGCTTTTAAACATTGAATCCAAGATTGTGCTATAACTTATTGATTTTGACTGTTTTTGACTTAAAATTTTGGTAATACTTAGAGTATATGCATGTTTAGGGATATAAGTTGTTAAATCAAAGTTTTCCTAACATATCTAAGAGATCTGGGTGTTTGAATTTGGCTTGTTGGTCAAGTATATCAGCAAAAGTAAAAATCTGCTTGTTAGTGTTCATCAGTAACCTTATTGTGCTTGAATCTTGATTTAGGCCTTTTACCATTGCATGAAACCTGTTTAAACTTGTTCATTTGAGTTTATTATAGCTTGTGTATGCTTTTGATGCAATTTGGTTGGCTGAAATTTGCTTAAACAACTTATAAGTTCATAACTGCTTATTGTTCATGTCTGGGCTAGATCTGGTGTTGTTTTGAATTAACTGTACTAATTGGCTGATTGTGATTGTGTTTTTGTGATTGTTATTGACTCCTTATAATTAACTGATCATTTGGGTGCCTTTGTGAAACTAGAATCCACAAAAAAGTCATATAAGACAAAAAGTCAATTAAGTCAAGCAGTGGAAACTTTTCCCACTGCTCAGACATCAAAACTAGCCCCTGCTAGTGTTAATTTTCAGTCAGCTTATTAATAAGCCATATTGGCTTATTTAAACGTGCGACAACTTACTTTTTGTGATCAATCTTACTCATTTGACCCATTTGTTTGAACTGGAGCTTATCAGACCTTGACTTTGACTTTTTGCTAGAAAACTCATAAGTTTGACTTTTAATTAAGTGCTTATCTGCTTATTCCAGCTTATTGAGTGGGCTTATTTGAAAACCTTTTGTTGATTAAGCTTAGTTAAGTCATTTAAAAGCTTTAGAAACTTGAATCAGCTCTTGGGGTGGCCTAGAACTCGAAAACGACTATTTTGTCGTTTTGTGAAGATAGCTTATTGCTTTTTCAGGCTTATGCCTTGTGATTATTTCAAATTTCTTTTTACAGAACTCTTAAGTAACTCAAAAGAAGCTTGTGTGTCTAATTTGAGATTATGGCATCAGCTTATAGCTTAATGGGCCAAAAAGCCCATTAAGAATAAGCTGCTTTTAAATAAGCTAGCTTATACTCATTTTCAGCTTTTGGGCCTTCAGATTTTTGTGTTTAAATCACATTTTGAGTCAGATAGGAGTTTTTGGGCTTATTTGGACAACATTTTTCTTATTGGGACTTAATAAGCCCATTAAGCTAACTGTTTAGACTTTTGGCCCATTCTAGGCCCATTAGGGGTATTTAGGTAATTTTAACTTCATTTCTGTGTTTATTAGGTTAAAATAAGCTAGTTTGCAACTTTTTAGAATTTTTTATAAATTTTGGATCTTTAATATTATTTTATTATTATTGTATTATTAAAAACTAAAATTTAGATTTTTCAAGTTTTTATATTTTTCTTAGGTTAAATACATTAAGTTAGGAATTTTACAATTTTTAGAATATTTTTATTATCATTAGATTAATTTTATAATTATTTTAAGTTTTAATAGTTTTTAATTGTTTTTAAATAGTTTTTATTAATTTTAACATTTTCAAAAATAGTTTTAAATTAAGTTAAGTCAGTTTAAAGGTTTACAATTGAAAAAATCTCATTTTGGGCTTTTTGTTAATTAAATTGATTTTTTGAGCTTTAATTAGCATTAAAAAATCATTATTTAATTAAATAAAAGGTTTGAGTGATTTTTGATTTTTTGTAAACTCTAATTACATTATTTAGGATTTATTGCGATTTTCTAGGAATTTTTAGGGTAAATTTTTAATTTAGCTACTTTTTACGGTTTTACGTGTACAACTTTATCGTCTTAGTTTAATTCGTCATCGTAACCGTCATTCTCTTCTTATCTCATTTCTATTTGCTCTTCTCATAAATATAATCACAAACAATTAATCAATTCTTAACACACACACCAAGCCTCCTTGAGAACGATCCCCACTTTGGGTCATAACTTGTGGTTTTCCTAAGTCACCTTTTAATACTTGCCCTAATTACGCTCTTTTTCCTAAAAGACGTATTTTTACTCTACATCAATTTTGGCGCCGCTGCCGTGGAGGCGTGTTGTGTTTTGATTTGGCAATTGTTGTTTTTATATATAGCCATAATATCTATTGTATTAGTAGCACTCTACTAATACGTATTATCGGTTTTCGTTTTTTGTGTGAATATTAGTAATATATTGTATACGTAGAACAATAAATTCATAAGTACTCCAAAAGTGTGAAAACACAACCTTGACTTGGGAGGTCATTACCCAATCATTGTATTCGAATCTCAAACCAAAAGAAAAAGGCAAAAATAGATAAATACTTTCGTGAAGCTCGATTTTGG
The DNA here is from genome assembly GCA_025667525.1 of Glebionis coronaria. Taxonomy (NCBI): domain Eukaryota; kingdom Viridiplantae; phylum Streptophyta; class Magnoliopsida; order Asterales; family Asteraceae; genus Glebionis; species Glebionis coronaria. The sequence goes on along the minus strand of JANFOE010001166.1, from coordinate 278,299 downwards.
AAAATACAAACTATAAGGTGGGTATAAGGCGGATATTATAAAATATACCCTAAGGAAAAAGGCTCTTAAGTGCTTCGCGCCGCCTCGTTTCCCCGCTTGCTTGTGAGTATTTTGAGATTGAAAGCTAATCGAGGGTTTTGCCGCCCAAAGTATTATTAAGTATCATATATACTTTCTTGGTTTCAATTGATTAAACCCTCTTGAACGTTTTGGAATTCCACCAACGTTCTAAAGTCATCGAAGGCGTTCACTTCACGTGATCGTTTTCATTCCTTGAGGCTTCTTTAATCAAGAGATTTGATTAAGGAGGAGATTTGTAGATTTTGGTCTACTTAATACAATCACAAAAATCTAAAAAAAAAGTAAAAACAATCAAAAACCAAAAAAAATTGGAAAAATAACAAACACCAAAAAGAATCTTCTTTGCTCATCCCCTCGTTGTACGTGACGTTTATGCAAACCCGCAACCAAGCAAGACGTGCACGTAAACGAAGAAACCGAAAGGAGTCAACACCTACTCCTAATCTTTCTAGTGAGGAATCTCCTATTGACGAACCTATCGTAAGAGAGGAACCAACCATGGAGAATCGAACTATGATGGAGTTACTTCAAGCACCCACCGAGGGTTATGAAGAGGCTATTGTAATTCCCGCTATCCTTGCGGAGAATTTTGAAGTGAAAACGGGTTTGTTGTCGATGATCCAAAACAACAAATTCCGTGGTGATGAAAAGGACAACCCACACAACCATATCCGCCAATTCAATCGTCTTACCGCCACTTGCAAATTTAAGGATGTTGCTAATGACTCGATTAAGATGATGCTTTTTCCGTATTCCTTACCGGGGCCCGCTAAAATTTGGTTAGAGAAAGAGCCACCCAATTCTATATTGACGTAGAAGGATCTCGTTTCTAAGTTTGTGAACCAATTTTTTCCGTCCTAAGACTACGTATTTGAAAAACGAGATTTCAAAATTTTCACAAGAATTTAATGAGAGTTTTTCAACGGCTTGGAATAGGTTTAAGGAAATGTTACATAAGTGTCCTCATCACGGTTTTTCTGATTTGCATCAAATTGACACGTTTTACAATGGACTTAATGATCATGAAAGGGATTATCTAAATGCTGCCGCGGGTAGTAATTTTTTGTGTAAAACGGTCGAGGAAGATTTAGAGATAATTGAGAATAGATCTAAGGTGTATAGTCCTCGTAGCACGTCGAGTGTTCGTAAGGCTTCGTCTTCGGCTTCACCTTCTTTGTCTAATACCATCGATGCTTGCCAAATTGAGGCGAACTTGGAAAACAAAATCTTTGATAAGCTTAAAGGACATTTAATTGAATTCAAAGTTGGAGAACAAAGTGCTCCCGCTACGGCTAAAGCGGTTGAGGCTTCATGTATGTATTGTGGTGGAGGTCATGATTTCTCCGAGTGCATTACCAACGGTGGTAACACTTCGAGTGCCTACGCGGCCACGGGAACTTACTACCAAAACGGTCAAGTTACCCGCTCTAATCAATTGACACCACCGGGTTTTGCTCCTAATCAAAATGCTAACAACAACTATCGAAACAATCAAGTTGGTTTTAAAAGAAATTACAAAGGAAACTATGGGAATCAAGGGGCTAATAATCAAGTTTCAAACAAAAATCAAAACAATGATTTTCAAAACAACAACAAGAGTTTGCAAACTTTGAAAGATCTTTCAAATGAATTTGTTGAATACGCTAATGGAAACGATGCTAGGTTTGACAACATTCAAAGAGAAATCATTAGCCTAAGATCCGAGTTTAAGAATGACTTGAAGAAGGAGTTGAAAAACGAGTTAGTAAATGAGCTTAAAATCCATACAAACAAAATGGAAGGGAATGTAACTAGGTTACAAAAAAACCAACAAAAAATGGAACAAGGGCAACATGAAATTAAGCAAGAAATGATTAAGGCCGAGAAGAGGCAATCCATGTTTGAGGACAAAATTTCATCTATGTTTGAGGCAATTATGTGCAAACCGTCTTCGAGTAGTCTTCCTAGTAACACCATATCGAACCCTAAAGGTGAGATGAAAGTGATTACCACACGTAGTGGTAAGACACTCAAGGAACCGACTCCTCAACCAATTGCTCCTACAGAGGATGCAATTGAGGAAGAACCCGAGGTGGTGGTCGAAAAGGAGCATGTCCAAATCCCACGAAGTACCGCTCATGCCACACCTACGGTTGACCCATTACTACATTTGGAACCCGAGATTCCAAAGGCTATGCCTATGACTCAACCCACACCAGCTTTTCCCTATCCATTGAGACTTAGAAAGGAGAAACGTCAAGAGCGCGATAACTACAAATTTGATATTTTTATGAAAATGTTTTGTGATTTGCACTTTAATGTGAGTTTTGCCGATGCTTTGGTCATGATGCCTCGATTTGCCGCTAACTTTAAGAGTATGTTGAACAACAAGGAGAAATGTCAACAATTGTCTAGTTGTTCATCGGTTTATCTTAATCGCATACCTCAAAAAGTCGGTGATCCCGGTAAATTCTTGATTCCTTGTGCAATCCAAGATATGGAAGAATGCTATGCCTTGGCCGACCTTGGTGCTAGTATTAACTTGATGCCACTTGCAATCTTCAAGTCGCTCAATCTTCCTAATCTTACTCCTTCACTAATGTCTATCGAGTTGGCCGACCATTCCATGATTCCCGCATGTGGATTGGTGGAAGACGTTTTTGTGAAAGTGGGAAAGTTCTATTATCCGGTAGACTTTATCGTTGTTGATATTCCCACGGATCCTCAAGTTCCTCTCATTTTAGGTCATTCGTTTTTAGATACGTCTATGGCTTTAATCGATTTGTATGCTAGAAATATCACCTTACGTTTCAACGACGAGGAACTTGTTATAAACGCAACTCAAAACTCTCAAATTTCTCATGTTTATTCCATTGCAACCATAAACCTCGTTGATATGATCGACGTTGTTTGCGAGGAATTTTCACAAGAAATTTTAGGTTTTGGTGATGATGAAAATAGTGGCAATCCCACTATGTTAGATCCCATCCTTAATAACTCGACACCAACCTTCACTCCATTTGAAGGTGGTGGTTTTACGTTGGAAGAATTCGATGTTCCACGTACTTGTGACGAAGACCTCGACAATAACGAGGACTTCTCGATTATCAAGGATTTTCTTAACGATTTCCCATTCCCTCCACCCGAGGAGGTTATGAGTATCGAGCCCAAATCTTCAATTGAAGAACCACCTATCCTCGAGTTGAAAGATTTACCTCCTCATCTCGAATATGTCTTTTTGGAGGAGGACGACAAGTTGCCGGTTATTATTGCGAAAGAACTTTCGGATGATGAAAAAACCGCACTTGTCGATGTTCTAAAGGATCTCAAAGGGGCAATTGCGTGGAAGTTATCCGACATTAAGGGGATCGATCCCAAATTTTGTACCCACAAAATCTTAATGGAGGAGGATTACAAGCCCGCAATCCAATGTCAAAGGAGGGTGAACCCCAAAATTCACGACGTCATAAAAAAGGAAGTCCTAAAACTCCTTGACGCGGAAATGATTTACCCTATTTTCGATAGCCCTTGGGTGAGTCCTATTCATTGTGTCCCTAAAAAGGGAGGAATGACCGTTGTGCCAAACGATGCCAACGAGTTAATTCTAACTAGACTCGTGACCGGATGGAGAGTGTGCATTAACTATCGTTAGTTGAATGAAGCCACTCGAAAAGACCATTTTCCCTTTCCCTTCATGGACCAAATGTTAGAGTGTCTTGCGGGAAACGATTTCTATTGCTTTTTAGATGGTTTTTCCGGTTACTTCCAAATTCCCATCGATCCTCGTGATCAAGAAAAAACTACGTTTACGTGTCCATATGGAACGTTTGCCTATCGTAGAATGCCATTCGGACTTTGCAATGCACCGGGAACCTTTCAAAGGTGCATGATGGCTATTTTTCATGATATGATCGAGAAGACGACGAAAGTCTTCATGGATGACTTTTCCGTGTTTGGTAGTTCGTTCACTTCGTGTTTGTCTAATCTTGAGAGAATGTTAAAGCGTTGTGAGGAAACCAACCTTGTGTTTAATTGGGAAAAATGTCATTTTATGGTTAAAAGTGGAATCGTCTTAGGGCACAAGGTTTCGAAAGCGGGGATTGAGGTAGATCAAGCTAAGGTAGACGTCATCGCCAAATTACCTCATCCCAAAACCGTTAAGGGAGTTAGGAGTTTCCTAGGACACGCGGGCTTTTATCGTCGATTCATCAAGGATTTTTCAAAGATCTCTCGACCTATTACACATCTCCTTGAAAAATAGGCACGTTTTGTCTTTGACGAAGATTGTGTACGAGCCTTTGAAATCCTTAAGAGGAAACTTACCGAAGCTCCCATTCTTGTTGCTCCCAATTGGAACCTCCCTTTTGAGCTCATGTGTGATGCTAGTGACTATGCTATTGGGGCCGTATTGGGGCAACGTCATGAAAAGCACTTCTTTCCTATTCACTATGCTAGCAAGACGATGACCGAGGCTCAACTAAAATACACTACAACGGAAACAGAGTTCCTTGCCGTGGTGTATGCATTTGAGAAATTCCGACCTTATCTCGTCTTGACGAAATGCATAGTGTATATGGATCATTCGGCTATCAAGTATCTTATGGCTAAACAAGATGCTAAGCCAAGATTACTTCGTTGGATTCTCCTCCTTCAAGAATTTGATCACAAAATTGTTGACAAAAAAGGAGCCGAGAATCTAGAGGCCGATCATCTTTCTCGTTTGGAAGATCCTCACCAAAGTCTTTATGAGCCCAAGGAAATCACCGAAACATTTCCGCTCGAGACACTTGGTGTAGTGAACTCTAAGATTGATTCTTCCACCCCATGGTTTGCGGACATTGCAAATTACCATGCGGGCAACTTCATCATCAAGGGTATGACGACTCAAGAAAAACGAAAATTCTTTCGTGACGTCAAGTTCTATTTTTGGAACGACCCTTACTTGTTTCGAACTTGTGCGAATTAAATTATTCGACGTTGTATCTTTGGTACCGAAGCTTCTAACATCCTTAGAGCTTGTCACGAGGGACCCACGGGTGGTCACCATGGTGCTAATCTCACGGCTAAGAAGGTCTTTGATGCCGGTTTCTTTTGGCCTACTATATACCGAGATGCACATGAGCTTGTGAAGTCGTGTGACTCATGCCAACGAAAAGCAAAAGCCTCACAAAAAGATGAAATGCCACAAAATATTATCCAAGTGTGTGAGATCTTTGACGTTTGGGGTATTGACTTTATGGGGCCGTTCCCATCATCTCGTGGTAATAAGTACATCCTTTTCCCCGTTGACTACCTATCTAAGTGGGTGGAAGCTAAGGCTTTGCCCACCAATGATGCTTGTGTGGTAGTCAAGTTTTTGAAGAGCTTGTTTTCTCGGTTTGGAACCCCTCGTGCGATCATAAGCGACCGTGGAACCCATTTTTGTAACGACCAATTCGAAAGGGTCCTAAGGAAATATGGGGTTACACATCGGCTTTCTACGGCTTATCACCCACAAACGAGTGGGCAAGTCGAGGTTTCAAACCGAGCGTTGAAGAGGATCTTGGAGAGATCTATTGGGGAGAACCGACAATCTAGGTCGGATAAGTTGGACGATGCTTTATGGGCCTTTAGGACCGCTCATAAGACGCCCATCGGGTGCACTCCTTATAAGCTTGTGTATGGGAAAAATTGTCACTTGCCAATTGAATTGGAACACAAGGCTTATTGGGCCCTAAAGCATTGTAATGATGATATGGAGACCGCGTGAAAACACCGGAAAATGCAATTAAATGAATTGGTTGAATTAATGGATATTGCTTATGAAAATTCATTGATTTATAAAGAAAAGACTAAAAAGTTGCATGATTCAAAAATTAAAAACCGGGTTTTTAACATTGGGGATCAAGTTTTGCTTTTTAATTCTCGTTTGACTCCGGTAAGTTGAAATCCCGTTGGTCCAGTCCATTCACCGTGACTCAAGTTTTTCCATATGGGACCATCGAGCTAGCTCAAAATGATGGCCCCAATTTCAAGGTGAATGGACATAGGTTGAAGCACTACTTTGGCGGGGAAATTCCATCCTTGAACTACCTCGACCAAATCACCTTCCCCAATGATAATTAGTATTGAGGGGATCGAATCGAGCTCATGACTCGGTAATCAAAAACGAGGTTCCTTGTGGGGGAGTCCCATGCTTATCCTATGTATATATTATCGCTTTCTAATGTAGTAACGTGTGGGGATTTGTGCCCTTCCAACCGTTGTTCCGTGGTTGTTTGTGAATTGTGGATTTTAGATGATCACTATATTCATGATTGGAGCCTCTCGTGTTTGTTTTATGGGAGCACTCGATCGTTTGCTTTGAAGACTTTCTCAATATCCATGTTATATCCTTTGATGTTCTAAGCTTAGGTTTATAGCACACTTCATAAACGGCTTTAAATTTAACGGTTACACCCTTTCCATGCTAGATTAGGCATTCGACTACGTCTCTAGTATGGGGGTGTTTGCACCCCTAGACTCGAAACATTGAGGACAATGTTTAACTTTAGTATGGGGGGTGAATAGATACTTGCCTTGCCAAACCTTCACGCTTTCCAAAGTTTATCTTTTTGTTTATCATTTTGTTGCAAAATAAGGCTAAAAATCGCCAAATTTAAAAAATTTTCTCATGTTTTATAAGTGTTTGAAGACACGAATGTAGGTTTTCCGATGATGAGAATAAGAGTAATTTTTGACTCGACCGTACGTGTTGAGCACTTAGCTTTGATTCCTTAACTTTACATTAGGCTAAGTCTCTTAAATGAGGACGAGAAATGATAGAGTTAATTATAAGTTACTATGCTAAATGTAGAGTACTCGTATTCTTTCAAAAACTCATGTGTTCTTGTTGTTTGCTTATTCTCCCTTCGCTTGTAAATATTTTTTGCTTAATAAATATTGACTTAGCGGTTTAGTCTTGATTGTTGGTTTCTAGTCTTTTCTAGTAGCTTCCGTGTAATTAAATTGGGAAGACATAAGGTATCGCCAGCGTCACGGTTTTGAAGTATTGGCAACCCGAATAATCGAAAGCTTGACCCAATAATAAGATTTCAAGTGCTCACCTAAATCAAACAAACAATTTGAAGCTCACAAGGCCGAAAAATCTATGAAAAATTGAAAGTGAATCAAGCCTTAATCTTTGAAGCTTTAAAGATCCAAAATTCGCCTTAGCGTGAGGATATACGTCTTTGGCTAATAAAACCACCGATGAGGTGGATAATAAAAGGCAAGGCAAGACCGAAGTCATAATAAAAGCTTCATGGCGAAGTTGGATAAAAGATGGAGGTAAACCTATGATAATAAGGCCCTGCCGTTAGGGGGCGTATAAAAGTCTTGGTAATAAGTCTCATGTTCAAAACCATTATAAAACCGTGTTTATCGATCCTTCTTGTTGACTTAATTTTTTGACATCGTTGTCTATTAGGAGGGGTTATTAATTTGATGGTCTTGGTTACACCGTTAGGACTCTATTTTTAGACCTAAATCTCTATTATCGCGTAAGTGAAACAATGTATCCTCGTGAAACATTCAAGACAAAATAAAATATAAGAGATACAACTTAGGATAATGGGAGAATAAGTACGTGATTAGGGCATATGAGTAGTGTTAGCATTACTAACTTATAATGACAATGATCTTGTTATACGCTTGGCATGGAATTAGGGTGAAAATCGAGGACGATGAAGTTATTTCTAACGAAGCATTCACGTGTTCTTGTTCTATGAACATAAACGTCCCATTTTGCGATGAAAATCATACATTATGTCTAAAACGCAAGTAGTATAAGTAATAGTAGTAGTATAGCTAGTTTATCATTCAATAAATGTGAATAAAATTGAATTTTGGAGGTGCTACGATACTTTATTCTAGCATTGCGTGAGGGCACGACAATGGTTTACTATGGGGGAGTGATGAGACTGCTTTTATACATAGTCTCATCGTCCAAAAAGGGCTTTAAATGCAATAAATATCATGAAAATGGCCAATATATGCTTGTGTTTGTTGCTTGTGTATTTTTGGTACGGATATTGAGAAGATGACAAAAGATCACAAGAATCATGCAAAAACGAACACAGGAAACGAAGCCGCACAATGAACCAAGCCCTAATGAAGAATTTTCCAAGACAAACCCTTGAAGATTTGAAGATTATGCTAGAAGGGTCCTCCAATATTGAAGAATTGACACTTTAAACCCTTGTATCTTCATAATTACAGGATTGGTCCCTAAAGTTTGTCAATATTGCAAAAAGGCCCTCCACTTTGAAAGATTGGCAAATTTAGTCCCTCAACAAAACTAAATTGTCAATAATTATCCTCCTCAAAGTCAAACTTACCATGAAGGACTTCAAGTTACAAGAAATTACAAGTTTGGTCCTTTTAAAAATGTCAAATTACCAAAAGAACCATTGACTTTGAAGAAATGGCAAAAATGGTCCCTCATAAATCATGACTTGGCAAATTCAGTCCTCCAAGAAGTCAACAAGATAAGTCAAGACCATTATCAGTGAAGAATATGCCAAAACAACCCTTTAAGAATCATAAAATGGCAAGAAATACCCCTGAAAATACTTTACAAAACTATTTGGGGCAAAAGTGTGAAGTTGGAAAGTTCAATTACAAAGGAAAACGAGTTTTGGCTTATTTATTTGCAAGTGAAAGAAAGAAGAAAGGTTGGGGACTAATTTGGGTAGACAAGGAAAGTTACATAGACCAACCATCCCCTTACACGTGTCCCACCTCAGCCCTCCACTAATCCGGTTTATTTATTAAATAACCTTGGCGCCTAAACACTTATTTAAACATTAATCCACCCAAAAACGAATTAAAACCTTGTTCTTCATGTTCATAATCTCAATTGGGCATTTGTTAATTACCAACAATTAAACCGTAATATTGTGCAGATTTATGATTAAGGGTTTTATAAACATACCCCAACCTTTAAACTGGCCACCTCATCACTCAATAGACCCACACAAGATTCCCTTGCTACAAAATGAAGAAACTGCCAAAACTCCACCAGTCATCCAACGCCTAGTATTTAAGCTTACTTTTTAAGCTTATTTGGAGCCTTTGGATACATTTCACTGCCAACTCACATAACCTGCCAAACCAAAGTCACATGTTCAAGCAAGTTCAAGCTACTCAAGGGCATAACTGGAACTTCAATAGTTAGGATTTCATGTTTTTTTAGCTTTCCTAGTTCATTTATAAGCCTATTTAAAGGCCTTAGGATACTAAATTTGTTTTTTGCTCTTGAATTTTCCTTTGTTCAAAGTTCTGTAAATCCAGTTTCATATTGAATGAATTGTGTTTGAATCTTTGAATAAAAAGCAAGTGCCATTGTTATTTCCTGCTTATTATTGTTACATGTTTACTAATCTTGAATCCTAAAACCTATTTTCAAAGGAGTGTGCAAAAGTTTGCATATTTTCCTTAAATCTTGATATTTTGCTAAGTCTTGTTCAAACCTTGGAATTTTTGGGCTATAAGCTGATCATAGCATCCTAATATTGAGATATCAAGGTGTTGTGAAGCTTATAACTTGGGGATAATCAAGTGTGGGGAACTAAGGTTTCATTAATCAAGTTTTTCACTTTTTCTGTTTTTGATAATTGTGCTTCTTACCTTGTTCAATCTTAGCAGGCTTGTTTGTGGAAGCTTGTGCTTGTTCTTGCTAGCACATAAGCTCAAAAATCGTGGGTGTGGATGTACATCCATGAGGTTTGCACCATTCTACCTAAAATCTGCTTAAAATCTTGATTTTGGGTGAATTTGTGTGTTGCTTGTGTTCTTGTGGAATTTATGGTCTAATATTGTTCAATACTGCATATTACATCTGTTTATATGTTTGATTGGGCTTGGGTAGTCTTGGAAAACACTTATACTTGTTTAAATTTGATTTAAAAAAGATAAAGGGTGTTTGGGATTATCTGTTTAAGATCATTGAGTGTTATTGTGTTGTTGAAAAGTGTTGTTTGTGCTTTGTATCTGTTATCTACTTGGTTGAGTACTAAAACCTGCAAGTTATTGGCTTTTAAACATTGAATCCAAGATTGTGCTATAACTTATTGATTTTGACTGTTTTTACCTAAAATTTTGGTAATACTTAGAGTATTTGCATGTTTTGGGATATAAGCTGTTAAATCAAAGTTTTCATAACATATTTAAGAGATCTGAGTGTTTGAATTTGGCTTGTTGGTCAAGTATATCAGCAAAAGTAAAAATCTACTTGTTAGTGTTCATCAGTAACCTTATTGTGCTTGAATCCTGATTTAGGCCTTGTACCATTGTATGAAACCTATTTAAACTTGTTCATTTGAGTTTATTATAGCTTGTATATGCTTTTGGTGCAATTTGGTTGGCTGAAATTTGCTTAAACAGCTTATAAGTTCATAACTGCTTATTGTTCATGTCTAGGCTAGATCTGGTGATGTTTTGAATTATCTGTACTAATTGGCTGATTGTGATTGTGTTTTTGTGATTGTTATTGACTCCTTATGATTAACTGATCATTTGGGTGCCTTTGTGAAACTTGAATCCACAAAAAAGTCATATAGTCAAGCAGTGGAAACTTTTCCCACTACTTAAACACCAAAACTAGCCCCTACTAGTGTTAATTTTCAGTCAGCTTATTAATAAGCCATATTGGCTTATTTAAACGTGCAACAACTTACTTTTTGAGATCAATCTTCCTCATTTGACCCATTTGTTTGAACTGGAGGTTATCAGACCTTGACTTTGACTTTTTGCTAGAAAACTCATAAGTTTGACTTTTAATTAAGTGCTTATCTGCTTATTCCAGCTTATTGAGTGGGCTTATTTGAAAACGTTTTGTTGATTAAGCTTAGTTAAGTCATTTAAAAGCTTTAGAAACTTGAATCAGCTCTTGGGGTGGCCTAGAACTCGAAAACGACTATTTTATCGTTTTGTGAAGATAGCTTATTGCCTTTACAGGCTTATTCCTTGTGCTTATTTCAAATTTCTTTTTACAGAACTCTTAAGTAACTTAAAAGAAGCTTGTGTGTCTAATTTGAGCTTATGGCATCAGCTTATTGCTTAATGGGCCAAAAGGCCCATTAAGAACAAGCTGCTTTGATATAAGCTAGCTTATACTCTTTTTCAGCTTTTGGGCCTTCAGAGTTTTGTGTTTAAAATCAAATTTTGAGTCAGATAGGAGTTTTTGGGCTTATTTGGACAACATTTTTCTTATTGGGCCTTGATAAGCCCATTAAGCTAACTGTTTGGACTTTTGGCCCATTCTAGGCCCATTCGGGGTATTTAGGTAATTTCAACTTCATTTCTGTGTTTATTAGGTTAATATAAGCTAGTTTGCAACTTTTTAGAATTTTTTATAAATTTTGGATTTTTAATATTATTTTATTATTATTTTATTTTTAAAAATTAAAATTTAGATTTTTCAAGTTTTTATATTTTTCTTAGGTTAAATACATTAAGTTAGGAATTTTACAGTTTTTAGAATATTTTTATTGTCATTAGATTAATTTTTATAATTATTTTAAGTTTTAATAGTTTGTAATTGTTTTTAAATAGTTTTTATTAATTTTAAAATTTTCAAAAATAGTTTAAATTAAGTTAAGTCATTTTAGAGGTTTACAATTGATAAAATCTCATTTTGAGCTTTTTGTAATTAAATTGATTTTTTGGGCTTTAATTAACATTAAAAAATTATTATTTAATTAAATAAAAGGTTTGAGTGATTTTTGATTTTTTGTAAACTCTAATTACATTATTTAGGATTTATTGCAATTTTCTAGGAATTTTTAGGGTAAAATTTTAATTTAGCTACTTTTTACGGTTTTACGTGTACGACTTTATCGTCTTAGTTTAATTCGTCATCGTAACCGTCATTATCTTTTTATCTCATTTCTATTTTATCTTATCATAAATATAATCACAAACCATGAATCAATTCTTAACACACACACCAAGCCTCCTTGAGAACGATCCCCACTTTGGGTCATAACTTGTGGTTTTCCTAAATCACTTGTTAATACTTGCCCTAATTACGCTCTTTTTCCTAAAAGACGTATTTTTACTCTACATCATTGGGTAGAAACTTTAGTACCAATAACTGATGTTTGTATCCCACAAACTTGAGGTATAATTGTAAGTTCATTTTTAAAACTGTTGATGTAGGAGGGGTTATAGTTAAAATGTTTTGTTTTACCTTCAACCCTAATTTTCAACATCGGGTGTGGAGATATAACCAGTATCCCACCCGTGAAAAGGATGCAGACATAGTACATCCCCAGCTTCCCCAATGTATAAAGCATGCTGGCGTGTCCTGCTCATATCGGAAACCATTTGCAATAGATTTGTCTTCCTAACCAAATCCACAACGCCTTTGGTCTTCTCCCAGGTCCTGGAAGGGTATGGCTGCGACCCCGTTAAGCATTCCGCACCTATCCATCCATAGCAGCAGTCTCTTTTACTGCTCAATCGGATGTATAGTGTGATCCGGATAAAGTTCTCTTTGCATTCCTCGCCTATCCATCCACAGCAGCAGTCTCCTTTACTGCTCAACCGGATGTAAAGTGCAATCCAAATAAAGATCTCTTTGCATTCCTCACCTATCCATCCACAGCAGCAGTCTCTTTTACTGCTCAATCGGATGTATAGTGCGATCGGGATAAAGATCTCTTTGCATTCCTCGCCTATCCATCCACAGCAGCAGTCTCCTTTACTGCTCAACCGGATGTATAGTGCGATCCAGATAAAGATCTCTTTGCATTCCTCGCCTATCTATCCACAGTAGCAGTCTCCTTTACTGCTCAACCGGATGTATAGTGCGATCCAGATAAAGATCTCTTTGCATTCCTTTCCTATCCATCCACAGCAGCAGTCTCATTTACTGCTCAACCGAATATATAGTGCGATCCAAATAAAGATCTCTTTGCATTCCTCGCCTATCCATCCACAGTAGCAGTCTCCTTTACTGCTCAACCGGATGTATAGTGCGATCCAGATAAAGATCTCTTTGCATTCCTCGCCTATCCATCCACAACAACAGTCTCCTTTACTGCTCAATCGGATGTATAGTGCGATCCAGAAAAAGATCTCTTTGCATTCCGTTCCTATCCATCCACAGTAGCAGTCTCCTTTACTGCTCAACCGGATGTATAGTACGATCCAGATAAAGATCTCTTTGCATTCTCTTCTGTCCACCTGCAATGACAGAAGTTTCCATTAATGCCGAATCAGACATATAAAAGTAACCTAGGTGTAGACCACTTCACGTTCATGCCGCCATCCACACCTGACAGAGAACCTGAAATAAATAATATACTTAGAACATCTATCACATAAAAGATGACTACGTTTTTAATAGCTTTGAGGACAAAGCTAAAATAACGGGGTGGTGCTGTAAAAATCCATGATTTTATGTAATGAAATTTCACCCATTAATCTTAGAACACATACCCATGTACTATACGTCTATAAGTTATGTGTAAACTTGCCCACTATGTACTTATACCTTTACACCTATATTGGTTATAAATAAGTTACATAGCCTAAACCATGTACCTAAAACTAGGGATAACAAGTAGTAAGATGTATACTTAATATTGGAAATATTCAACACTTAATAAAAATTTGGAAATATACTACATTAGGTATTGTAGCCATGATATATGTGTGTAAGTGAACTAGGCATGTACTTAAACTCTTGGACTAGCCCAAGAATAAGTGCCATTGTGTGTAAGTCCAACATAAGCCCAAGCCAAGGGCCCATTACCTCTTTTTGGTTAGCTTAACACGGCACCCCACCTTAGGTGGAAGAAGAAGAGATGCATGGGGAACCTAATGGCATACACTTGGCAAGAATACTCTTACCAAGACAAGTCATGCCTTTTGACCTCCTATCTCAATCCCCTTTTAGCCGAAAACACACACACATACTCTCACATTATCTCATGCAATCTAAGCTTGTTTCTCTCATCCTCTTCTCTCTCAATCATACGGCTTAAAGCCATATACATCCAAAAACCAAGTATTAAATCCACCAAGATCCTTGTCTCATCTTTACTACAAATCATTACTAGTATCATTCTCTTGGAATCACTATAAACAAGCCCTAGCCAAATCTTTAAGGCCACGGCTTGATTTATATTAGAGTTTTCTTCATCATCTTGAGTAGATCTCAAATCTCCTTGTTCATCTAGATCCTCTTTGGTACCTTTAGGAAAGAAAGGTATACACTACATGTCCTTGCATTTCTTCATGCATGCATCATCATACATCTATAAACACAAGTTGATAACATGTTAAAATCAAGATTTGATAAAGCTATGACCATTATAGGTCACGACATATTTATAAAAATCATGTTCATGATTTAAAATCTTTTAATAAGAAACTTATGACTTATGTGTTATGTTAAACTTGATTTAAAAACCATATGAACCTTTTTATAAATCTAAACATTGCATGGGTTACAAATCTTGTTTATGGGACTTTGGTTAACCAATAACCATAGATCTCATGAAATGAACTTGTGCAACTTAAAAATCTTGAAGACCATGACCTTAAAGGTCACGGCATACATATTTAATGTATATGTGAATTATTTGTTAAGTTTAAATGATGGAATGTGAAATGATATATGTTAAATGGACTATTAAAAATCACAAAAAAATAACTTATAGAATACATGTAGCCGTGGGTTACATATGACCCTAAATAGGTTAGATGTACATGCATGTCATTATATAAACCTAGATCTAATGATAAGTGTTAACTTAACATGGTATATATGAAATAAGCTAGTAGATCTTATGGGAATATTGGGTGAAAACAACATAGCCGTGGGCTATACATTGTTTCTTGGAATAATAGTAGCCTTGGAAACATGCATGTAACCTAGATAATCATGATGTGTTTTTGTGAATATTTATAAGACAAAAACTAGTTAAAGTGACATCTTGGAAATACCAAGATCTAAAAATAAAGCCGTGAGCTATTAATGAGTGTACATGGATCTATGTTTGATTTTAGGGTCTAGACATAGTTTAGATGTTATTTTGGACTTATGACTTATTTTCTTGATGTATACATAGTTGAACTAATTTTTGTAACACTTATAAATTACATGCAACCTTAAAATGAGACTTAACTTATCTTAATATGCTATAACTAATGTAGGCCGTGGGTTATAAGCTCCTACTAGGGCTTATGACTTACTTGTAACCTTATAACACACCTAGATCTAATTTGGTACAACACATAAAACATATAGTAAGTTTTCATCATCTATTTAGATTTAGAACTAAATATTAATAAGCTCATAATAAGCTTATAAGAGTATCCTAAGAAGAAACATACATAAAGTATAAAGTAGTGTTAATGGACTATTTAAGCCCATGAAATGTTAGTTCAAAACTTAAATGGACCCAATAAGCCCATTTAATAAATCCTAGTAACTTGATGGACTTAAGATTACACTTAGGCCATTTAACTAAATAAAGGACTTAAAAATATAGTTAAGCCCAATAAATGATTTAAAGGCCTATTTAAATAAATTAGTGAACTTGAGATATAGTTAAGCCTACTAAAATAGCCCATTAGATGTTTAGCCTATTTAATGAGCCCATATACTATTTTGAATGTTAAATAAAAGTTTTTATAATAAAAATATAACATATAAAAACTTTTTGGATGAAAATGACAATTTATAAAACTTAAGGACTAAAACCGTAACTTATGAAACTTATTTTGATACATAAATAAACACAAGGACTGAAAATGTAATTATCCAAAAGTCTAGGGTTTAATAAACACCATCCGTGGCAAATTAAACCCTAGGGACCATTTTGGGAAGTTTCTAAAAGTTATTTTGTCATTTTAAAACCTTAAGCACTATTTTTGTAATTTGCCGAAAGTTAAAGAAGCCCTAGGGGCTGTTTTTGTAATTTTAGTAAAGTTAAAAAAACCTAGATAAAACTAGGGGAACTAAATCGGCCATTACCCGAAACTTTAACAAGCCCTAGGTACTAAATATGTAAAATCCGAAAACTTTACTTGTTTAAAATATAGAGGGACTAGTTTTGCCATATTCTGAAAAATTAACAAGCCCTAACTTTAAAAATCTATTTCAATTATAATAAAACATAATTAAAATACTTAGAACATAAGAATTAAGGTATAAATTCTTAAGTTTAAATTATTTTATAAATATTAAAATAATTTATGGAAACTTTAAAATTAAATAAAATATTATATTTATTTTTCAAAATAAAATATTTATACTTACTTTAGGAAATGATTGTATAAAAAATTATGAATATGTATTACTCATACATAAACTCATATACTTTTAGAAAATAAAATTTATATGAACATTGGATAAATTGAATGTTAATATTTAAGTAGAACATCTTACGTCCTACTTAAATATGAAACTTAATATTTAAGTTTAAATGAATGAGTAAAATACACGAACTACGAACGTGAACTAATAATAAGTAAAATTTTTATGTTTACTTAATAATGAAATTTAATAATAAATGAGTGATTATAATACTTGAACAGAAAAACATAAATTACTATTTTAAGTAAGACCTTATATGTCCACTTAAATAAAGAAACTTAATTGTAAGTTGAATGATTACTATGAATACATGTATGCTAACTGATATTAATAGTTACACGTTTAATGTTTACTTAGAAATGAAACTTATATAAATAAGTTTAAATGAATATTGATGCTACTTGAACTACGATTAATTAGATAAATACCATAGCATAAATAAACTGAATAAAATCTGTATAAGCATACATATATGTTCTTTGTACTATCTATTAAGACTGTACTATCTGATTAGGCATAACTTTGGCGTGAACTTTAATTGGATATTCGTACTAAACATCAATTGCCTACTCCCAGGTGAGTTTACAACCCCATATAAACTTTTGATAAACCTTTCCCATTTGGGAAAGAAAATATGCAAACATATAATGGACACAACTGGACTGTATAAACTTGAATATGATTGCTTATTATTGAAACTGTTAAATTGTTGTAAATCGCCCGAATGTTATAAATAGATCTATTAGGGATTGACCATCCCCGTCTGGGTGAGTCATGCTCACTAAGCCTTGGCCGGGACAACAGACGTATACCATGTTGGAACTGGAATGGGTGTCTTGTTGTAAGACACTACGTCCTCATCTGTTGAGGACTATGGAGGTTAAGCTTCAGTTTATAATTATAAACAAATGTTATTTACATTTTAGTAAGAATGCTTTGTGCATTATTACTTCTATGATTATTGTATGTCCAAACTAATTAATTGTTAAAAATCTGTAAATTCACCAACTTTATGTTGACCCCCGTTAGTATGTTTTGCACAGGAATATGAAGTTAGTACGTGTTGTGTGCATCGTCTCCAGCATCTTAGAAATCTGTATTATAGGACTCGTCAGGGGTTCTATTTGGGAAACAAAAACAATCACCTACCGTCATGTTTAAGACAATTTTTATTTATTTGTTTAAATAAACATGTAATCTGATTTGACTAACTCTTTATCTTATGCTCTATGGACTATATGCTATCGATCCACCCTTGTGACATCTCCGTGGATATTTTCGCATATTTTGACCCTACCCGGGGTGTCACAAATTATCATAACCAAAATCACTCAGAAATTGTTTCTTCATATTCTCTAAGTTTTAGTTTCGTCTCAACTATTATCTTTACTAGTTTTGTTCAATCCGACGTTTAAAGCGTCGATAAATATTACTAGTAATTAAATAATAAATATTTAAATTTATGAAACGTAAACGTAAAAAGTTTTAAATTTCTTAGTTCGTCCAATTATAGAAAAATGTTCAAAAATAAATTTGAATTTAGTTAACACGATTTTTGTTGATTTATCGGAAAATAATTAATAAGATCCGTATTTGTTCGAAAAATCTTCGTTTATACTTTGGTCAAAATTTTCTTAGTTGAAAAGAAAAAATTGTCGTTTCAAATTCCAAGTCTTAGTTTAAATGGTTTCCTCAGTCCCTCTTAGGTTGTCTAGAGGTATGCACAAACATTTACTCCTAAGGGAGTTTAGTTAAATGATTTAGGTATGAGGGAATAATTCCATAATAATCCTTTGATAAAATATCTGTCAAAACATTTTTGCACTTTATTTTTGGTATAACCCAAAGCCTTAATGGCTCTAATCTTTTGAGAGTCAATATAGATTCCAATATCTATTAATCACACGGTCAAATAATGTAAAGGATAAAGCCTTAACTCACATGTTAATACTCAAGGTACAGGTTCTTACTGCTCGGCCAACGCAGGGTAGTCTACAAATGAATATTTACTCCTTTCTATTCTTAGAAACAAACAAATGGTCCCAATGATCACAAGCATGAATTTATCAAATTACAGTCTACACATGTGATTCACCAAATTTATGAATGCTACATGTGCATTGGTCAATCCAAACGACATAACATGAAACTCATTGTGACAATCCGTCAATTTATGGTTGATATTTTATTCTCAGATATTATTTAAAAATATTATTTTAATGTTATATTATGAACTCACTTATTTTTGGGAAGAAATTTGGATTTACGTCTTGAAGTAGCATCGACTACGTCTAAACCGGAGGATTCTACGTTACATGCTCACGTTTACATACACCGTTTTGGTGACAGTCCGACATTTCAGAAAATAAATTTGTCCGTGAATATTATGGAGATTTTAAATTTGTGTTGGTTTATAAACTCACAAATTTACGAGAAGAGATTAGAAGTTACGATTTTAATTTAACGTCCTTTACGACTAAACCGGAAACCTTAGGATTACGTATTTACGTTTTCGAACTCCGTTTTTGATGAGACAATTTTTATTAGATACGTTTTGTCTCGTTGATTCATAATTCATAAAAACGTTTTTCATAAAACAACCCGAGGGCACGCAAATCGAGGAAACTAGAATCGAGGAGTACCCGTAATTTAATGGGGATGAGACAAGTGGGACACTTGCCCCACCCCGATATAACCGGCCACAACTTGCCAACACATCAAATATGTGTCAACACTTACACTTATTAATTTTACAAGTGTAAACTTAGCTTCATCTTGAAGCCACTTTCCATCAAAACCACTAGCACAAACAAAACCATTTCTCATTCATGCAAACAACCTTCAAACTCTCTCCTCCCTTCTCCATTCATGCCGTCCCACTCACACACCATGATACCCATTTCATCAATTTAAACCATGAAATCATGTGTTATTTACACACATGATGAAGCCCTTTTAAAACCCTATTGATTGGTGGTGTTTATAACATCCAAGGAGGAGTTTCCATGGAGTCTTGGGGCTGATTTTCCACAAGGTGTTCATGAAGAATGGTGGTCTTGAAGATGGTCTTGGTTATTCACAAGTTTCTCCATCAAAATCCATGTTTTGATCACAACCTACATCATCATGGTGGTATAAAGATTGTTCTTCTCATCCTCTTGTTATTTTTGATTATGTAATATTGTATTTCTTTTACTTATGTATATGTATATGATGATGAATGATGATTAAAAATATTGTGTGGGGATTTGGTGTTGATAAACATGGTTAAAAAGATGAAAAACTATAAGAAACAAGGCTAAAATCTTGTTTAAATTGTTGGCTGTATAAAACAGTAAAGAATCATATGATGAACTGATAAAAATGGCATAGATTAATGGATACACAGTAAGTAATATGTCTTGTACACATGTGAGAGTTGGCCATGCAATAGAATCATTAGGATGAGTGAGATATGATCAAAACAAGTTTAGAGTACAAATCTGAGTTCACTGTTTTGGACGATTTTTAGAAAATACTTAGAGGCTAATTCAACAGTAGCTATAGTAGAGTTAAATGGAGCACATATCATGTAGTTTATGTCATAAACATTTGAGCTTCTATCTATATAAAGAACTCTAGATATGGCAGTTTTGGTGAACATGAAAATAAAATTAGATTTTGGAAATTAAAGTATAATAGTATTATATAAGCACTCAAATAAAAATAGTATAAAATGTGAATTAAAACCCACTAACTTATATAATACATTTATATAAATATGTATAAGGATAAATAAATGGACATTTTATAAAAATGGTAATTTGATAAGTTTTATAAGTTATAAAACTATAAACATGATTTTTACGACTTTTTCGGCTATTACCGTAAAATTAACGTTTTTGTTAAATAAAACTTAGACGGTTGGACCCGTCTAATATAAACTTTTATAAACTCATATACTGATATATAAACATATATAACTAGTAAAAACCGATAAAACCCGAACTATATAACATACGGACATTAACGGGCCACGTTAACGTTATTGGACTAATTATACAACAAAATGGACTAAAACACTTATAAACTTATTTATTGGGCTTAACCCATTTGGGCCCAACATGTAAAGTATAAATACTGATAATATAAGTATGAAATGGATTAATACAAGTTAATGAACTTATAATAGGCTTATTGGACCTAAAACATGTAAATAGGTAAAACTAGTAAACTAGTAAGAAATTACCGATACATAAACACTAAAATGAGTAAAAGAGAATATGTAAACCCACTTGATCATCATATATATAAAATCATCATATGTATACATAATTGTTATTTTTATAAAGTCATTGGACATGAGTCTAAGACGAGTATTATTGGTCTAGGTTTTCGTGATTGAAGCACGTACCGTACGTCCGAGTTGCCGATAACCCGCTTTCCCACATCAACGTGAGTTCATAGCCTCACACTCTTTTAAATGTTTTATAAATGTTTTATAAACCCGCGAGGGAGATAACATGTTACTTTTTTTTATAAAGTTAGGACACCATTTGTCCCGACTGTTTGTTTATTGATTTGGACCCGAATGATTGTATGACCCGATTGTATGACCCGATAAATGATTATATGACCCGATAGATGAAATTAAATGGATTATTAAAGTTAGGTTATGTCACTAAAAGTCCCATTAGCATGAATTATGAACTACCGGGATTTGGCAGACGCTTATGCATATAATAGTACTATTTGGGGACGATCACCCTAGTTCGCGCCTTGACGGTTGATCCCCGTCGTGCCATGTTGATTGGTAAGCGAATTTATGTATGAGAAGATTTCCATAGCGTGACCTTTGTGACGACACGCTATTTTAGATGGGCAAATTGAGGATCGGGTTAGCTACCCGTTGTTTGGTTTAGTAAGGTAACAATGTCATGCGGCTTATAATAATCCAATTAACGAAATACTACTATACGCACCGAATTACGATGTATTGCCTGACTAGCAATACGGGGTCATACTATTGATTTTATGTTCGTGTTTTGGTTTTATATAACCATATTCATATAACGGTTTTTAGTTAATCTATACAACGTTATAAAACGTATTGTATGATGTTTTTACGACATTGGCTCGTATAACGATTTTTAAGGCAAATGCCTATATTATGATTTTCGATAAGGATTTGTATAAAAATGACTTTGGCTATTTTATGGCCTATTACAATGATTTGTACGAAATGATTTTTGGTAATAATTTTATACCAAAGTTATATTGATGGAATTTATTAAACTCTATGAATTCACTCGGCGTTATCGCTGACCTTTTCTTTTAACATGTTTTATCTCAGGTACTTGAAAGTAATTCTCGGGAAGACAACAAGAATTCATGGCCCACACCTAAATACTTATTTCCATTCAAATGCTTTGTAAAACATGTATTAAGTACAATGACTTTGGACCTATGTAACTTTGATATTTATGAATGGAAATGCTTTATTAATAAACGACCCGATTTTTAAGCGTTGTCTATGATGTGAGTAATGTGCTATCCCGTAACACCAACGAGTCTTCCGCTGTATTGAGTTGTATAAATTTGGGGGTGTTAAAGTTTGGTATCAGAGCTCTCGTTATAGAGAACGAAAGATTTTTTTAAAACCAAGGTTTTGAATAAAACATTTTAAAATCTTTTAACTATAAACATTTTTCTAAAAATGTCTAAAAATCTTTTGACTATAACGGTGACGAAGAATTCCCGAGTTACCGACAAGGCCAGACTGAGAAGTGTTATTTTAATATATATATATATAACTTGGATTATATATATATATATATATATATATGATGTAATTTTATTACATGATTGTTTGATGATTATTTTGATATTTATACGAGGTATATATACGACGTAGATTGTCACAAGGAACCCTAAATCCCCTAGTAGATTAATCGAAGCTGTTCTCGTAGGAATTCTAGCTATCCTAGATCTAAACCAAGTTGTGGATATTTATGATCCCAACAAAATGGTTGATATTCGTAGAAGTGTAGACATTAGTTGATTGTGATATTGAAAAAGAATTGGCGAGATTAAATCTGATATCGATGTTATGATGATCTTTTCTTATTGAGTGGAGTTTGACAAAACATTACCACCTAGAAAGATGTCATCTGACTCGTTGTCATCCAATTCTTAAATTGAAATCGAAAGGGTGAATGTTGCACTTGAGGCTGTCATTGGAACCATTACCCAAAAGCCTCATGCCACTAGTACCTTTCCGAGAAGTCTAATTGAATATATGAGTCATTTCATACTAGTGACTTATTTGATAACTATTGTTTTAAGAGCTATAGGATTGGAAATTAAGTGTTGTTCATGTCGAGCTTTTATTGCCCTATTAAGTTTTATGAATAAGGTTGAAAGTATTGGAGAATGAGGTAGGATATCGAATTGAGTATAAGTTGAGTGAAACTTGAATAAAGTAAAATTTAACTCGTGTGGAATATGAGATTGTTAAGAGGAAGTTGTTGAGTCCTGTGATTGAATTATAAGGTTTTAATTGATTGTTGATTCGTGTTAAGGGTTGTTCCTAGGCCATTGTCCACTAATGGGGATGCCCAGTGTCCAACAAATAAATTGAAGAAATCTTCTTCTGAATTGGGACTGATGGATCTTCCGGGACAGGTGGGACACCTAATGACTCTTGTAGGTTAGTATTCATTGTGGTATCTTTTAAAAATAATCCCTAACTTAACTGAGACATCAGTTGGTAGGATGAGATCTTGAAATTGTATGACATAGTGACACATAATGTGTTACGGTACAATTTTTACTTGTTTGTGATTAATGAAAAGACTACCTTTGATTGCTAAATTCTACATGTATTGATGTTATCTATCCTTTATTGCTTCATCCTAATGTTCGCATTAGTGATGCAACCATTGAACAAGTACTCATCTCGAATTGAGTTACGTTGTGGATTATTCTCTTTGTATTCCTGAGTGCCATCAAAGTCATGAACCTCATGATTAATTGGCTAAGCTCATTTCCTATCATATCGTAGTTAAGTTCTTGGTGAACAACTCTTCATCACTCTTTTACAGATCACACATTGTTTTTATAAAGTTAAAACGGTATCCTTTGAGAAAATTTAATTTTCATCACAATAAGGATTATTCAAAGTGAGATTTATAAGTGATTGATATCAAAATGAAGTTGTTTATGAAACGCTTTGGAAACTTAATTATTTCCATAACAAAGAAAATCTTTGTAAATATATTTTTGATTCTTATTTAAGAATTAAGCATGAAAATGTTTTTTATTATAAACATGATCATAAAATTTTGACGAACTGAGTATTGCATCGTTAATCTTGAAATTGTATATAGTTGCGCGCCTACATACAATTTGGAATGAACCATGCAAGGCTGATTAGTAGTCACCGTAAAACTAATGAATAAGCACTAAATTTTCTTTGAAGATTGTGAAAGAATAAATTTTATGAGATCTGCAAGAAGTGAAAAATAAGGACATAGTGTTAGGGACACCTACATATGTGCCTGTAGCATCTATTCTTCTGAGTCGAATTTACTCATCTGTGGAAATTGTCTTATTTGACAATTGACAATTCCTTCTCGTCCAATTCTCCCGTGGTGAGATTCTTTGAAAAAGTATCTGATTACCGAGTGTTGATACCCGACTAGATGTATCGACGTTCCTATCATATCTTTTGATTAGATTTCATTTGAATGACCTGGGTAACGATCCGAGGAGCTTTCGAATGCGTACTCAAATTATGAAAACATGGGATGTATTCATATTCGCTAAATGTTTTCGCTTGTATCCGATTTGAAATTTTCTCGCGTAGATTATGCGTTGACCTTACTCTTTAAATGATAGTTGTGTCTCCATATATCCTTGAATTTGCGAAAGATTATGAGTTATTACTAGTCTTTTGAGAAGTTCACATCTTATCAACCGTAATGAAACTGAAAAGTTGATAGTGCCAGTAGAATGGATTGATTGATTATGACATGACGACATTGTCTTAATTGATGGGAAATCAAATTGAATTCCCCTAAATGATAAGATGTTGATTATCAAAAGTGATCTAAATAATTCTTGATGGATGACCATATCCTGCATTTAGACTTGAAATTATACCGTGAACGGTTTTTGAACTAGTCATAGATATTATAATCTAGAAAGAACCTAATATGAATTTATTAAAAGATGTTTCTGTTATCTGAAACTTTAGGAGGTATTTATTGGTGAATTACCTAGACTTTTGCCATTAAGGCAAGTTGAAATTAGTATTGATTATATTCCCGGTGCTGCACCTGTGACTTGTGCACTGTACGTCAGCACCATCTGAATTAAAGGAATTACCGTACAACTGAGAGAGTTGTCGGAGAAAGATTTTATTCTACCAAGCTCGTCATCATGAAGAGCTATGGTGTTATCATTCCTTATATTTATAGATTACTGTGAACTGAGTAAATTGACAATCGAAAACGATATCCATAACTCGAAATGGAAGATTTGTTCGATCATTTACAAGGTTCTAGCGTATGTTTTAAAGATTTGATCCACGGCATGGTTATTATCAACTTCGCGTCCGCGAAGAAGATTATCTATTCAAATCACTACATCCGGTACTTGTAATGAACATTATGAGTTTCACGTGATGTCGTTTGGATTGACTAATACACATGTCGCATTCATAAATTTGGTGAATCACGTGTGTAGGCTGTAGTTTGATAAATTCATGCTTGTGATCATTAAGAACCATATGATTGTTTATAAGAATAAGAATGAGTTAATAATTATTTATAGATTGCCTGAGTTGGCCGAACAATGAAAACCTGTACCTTGAATAATTAACATGAGATTAAAGACTTAATCCTTTACATTAAATGACCGTTTGATTAATGATGGTAAGAGATATATATATATATTGACTTTTCAAAAATTAGAAGTCATTTAGAACTTTGGGTTTTACCAAAAAGAAAGTAGAAATATGTTTTGACAAATGTTTTAACAAAGGATTTTTAAGGGATTATTCCCTTATACCCAGAACATTTAACTAAACTCCTGTTTAGGGTGTGTATACCTCAAGACAACCTAAGAGGGATTGAGGAAACCATTTAAACCATGACTTAAGATTTGAAATGACAATTTTTACTTTTCAACTAAGAAAATTTTGACCAAAATATAAACAAAGATTTTTCGAACATTTACGAATCCTATTAATTATTTTTGATAAATCAACAAAAATCGTGTTAATTAAATTAAAAATTATTTTGAACATTTTCATATAATTGGACGTACTAAGAAATTTAAAATCTTTACCTTTACGTTTCAAAAAAAATTGAATATTTAATATTTAATTAGTTGTAATAATTATCGACGCTTTAGACGTCGGATTGAGTAAAACAAATAAAAATAATAGTTGGGAAGAAACTAAAACTTAGAAAATATGAAGAAAGAAATTCTGAATGAATTGTGGTAATGATAAATTGTTTTATCAAGAAAAGATGAATGTAGATACTGACACCTTATATAAAAAGGATAAATAATTAATTAGGATATTTCTTAATAATGAACGTGCAAAATAAATTTGCCGAACAATTTAAAAATAAACAATGTTTGTAAAAAGGATGATATAGATTATAAAAGGGGTTCGCGACTAATGTGAACCATTAGAATTGAGAAGCCGATAGCGTTGAATGTCTTAAAGGCCACTTGTAATTGTCTAAATATTGAAGATTTTGAGATATAGTTATATTGGAATCTTGTAAGTATAAGTATTCTATTCCTGTCATTTATGATTTAAAGTATCTTTATCTGAAGAAGATGTACTAATGACAAATTATGAAGGCGGACATCGCCTCATACATTAGTAAACGTCTAACTATTGCAAAGGTCGTCATCTGAATTTGATTTGATTTGGGTCATCGTCGACAGACTGACCAAATCTGCTGATATCATTCCCGTTAATGATAAATTCTTGATGAAGATATTGACTCTTTTGAATTTAAAGGAGTTATGTAAACATGGTGTGCCTGTATCGATCATCTCTATCAAGATCCTCGCTTCGCATCGAATTTCTAGAGATTTGCTCAGAATTCATTAAGAACGAATCTTGATGAGAGTACTGTGTACCACCCCAATCGAAGGGACGAGGTAAAGTAACGATACAAAATGCTATAAGCGTTGTTCTATGTTTGAATGATTGACCTTTGGTAATAGACCGTATAATCGTTTTCTTTTGGAGAGGTTATCATTGATAATTATCGTATTAGGATCGAGATCGAATCTTGTTAGGATCTATATTAGAGCATCTGTAAGCAGGAGTTGAGATGAAGACACCCGACATACACCCACTGTGAGTTGGACATGTCTTTTAGGTTTAAGGTTTCCTATGATGGCGAACCTAACCTTGCAAAATACCCAACCCGCGAGACCTGAAATGATTGTTGAAATTAGGATTTGATTATTGACTGCCAGTAGTGGGCAGGAGGTTATGTGAATATGAAATGTAGATCTTGAAGTGCCAGATGGGTAGCGAAGTTATGCCAAAAATTTTAACCATAGAAAAATGAATTGATGATCTGAAAGATCATGGGATATATAAGTCCCCGTTGTATGGGACTATAGAGATGATGTAAAAAGATTGGTTTAAAAGGCATACAAGTTGGATCTACCCTAGGACTTCAAGAGCTGCGTGAATTATGTTTCGTAAATCGAACTTGATAAATGTTTTTCAAGTGAAAATCTGAATTCTTCTTAATAAAGCTTAGATCGGCGAAAAGTTGCATTCATCAAAAACCCGTGAACATCATGGATAGAGAAAGTAAGTCAACATTAAGCCTGATCTTATTCCCGTAGTTATGATTGATGAAACTCGCGTATTGTAATGAATTACACTTGTGAGAAAAGACCGAATGTGGAGGAAATACCCACATGGCTTTAACTCTATAAGAAGCGAGTAGTAAGGTAAAATGATCTTTGAGGACAAAGATCCTGTTTAGGGGTAAATGCTGTGACAATGCGTCAATTTATGGTTGATATTTTATTCTCAGATATTATTTAAAAATATTATTTTAATGTTATATTATGAACTCACTTATTTTTGGGAGGAAATTTGGATTTACGTCTTGAAGTAGCATCGACTACGTCTAAACCGGAGGATTCTACGTTACGTGCTCACGTTTACATACACCGTTTTGGTGACAGTCCGACATTTCAGAAAATAAATTTGTCCGTGAATATTATTTTGAGATTTTAAATTTGTGTTGGTTTATAAACTCACAAATTTACGAGAAGAGATTAGAACTTACGATTTTAATTTAACGTCCTTTACGACTAAGCCGGAAACCTTAGGATTACGTATTTACGTTTTCGAACTCCGTTTTTGATGAGACAATTTTTATTAGATTCGTTTTGTGTCGTTGATTCATAATTCATAAAAACGTTTTTCGTAAAACAACCCGAGGGCACGCAAATCGAGGAAACTAGAATCGAAGAGTACCCGTAATTTAATGGGGATGAGACAAGTGTGACACTTGCCCCACCCCCATATAACCGGCCACAACTTGCCAACACATCAAATATGTGTCAACACTTACACTTATTAATTTTACAAGTGTAAACTTAGCTTCATCTTGAAGCCACTTTCCATCAAAACCACTAGCACAAACAAAACCATTTCTCATTCATGCAAACAACCTTCAAACTCTCTCCTCCCTTCTCCATTCATGCCGTCCCACTCACACACCATGATACCCATTTGATCAATTTCAACCATGAAATCATGTGTTATTTACACACATGATGAAGCCCTTTTGAAACCCTATTGATTGGTGGTGATAACATCCAAGGAGGAGTTTCCATGGAGTCTTGGGGCTGATTTTCCACAAGGTGTTCATGAAGAATGGTGGTCTTGAAGATGGTCTTGGTTATTCACAAGTTTCTCCATCAAAATCCATGTTTTGATCACAACCTACATCATCATGGTGGTATAAAGATAGTTCTTCTCATCCTCTTGTTATTTTTGATTATGTAATCTTGTATTTCTTTTACTTATGTATATGTATATGATGATGAATGATGATTAAAAATATTGTGTGGGGATTTGGTGTTGATAAACATGGTTAAAAAGATGAAAAACTATAAGAAACAAGGCTAAAATCTTGTTTAAATTGTTGGCTGTATAAAACAGTAAAGAATCATATGATGAACTGATAAAAATGGCATAGATTAATGGATATACAGTAAGTAATATGTCTTGTACACATGTGAGAGTTGGCCATGCAATGGAATCATTAGGATGAGTGAGATATGATCAAAACAAGTTTAGAGTACAAATCTGAGTTCACTGTTTTGGACGATTTTTAAAAAATACTTAGTGGCTGATTCAACAGTAGCTATAGAAGGGTTAAATGTAGAACATATCATGTAGTTTATGTCATAAAAATTTGAGCTTCTATCACCATATAGAACTCTAGATATGGCAGTTTTGGTGAACATGAAAATAAAAATCAGAGTTTGGAAATTAAAGTATAATAGTATTATATAAGCACTCAAATAAAAATAGTATAAAATGTGAATTAAAACCCACTAACTTATATAATACATTTATATAAATATGTATAAGGATAAATAAATGGACATTTTATAAAAATGGTAATTTGATAAGTTTTATAAGTTATAAAACTATAAACATGATTTTTACGACTTTTTCGGCTATTACCGTAAAATTAACGTTTTTGTTAAATAAAACCTAGACGGTTGGACCCGTCTAATATAAACTTTTATAAACTCATATACTGATATATAAACATATATAACTAGTAAAAACTGATAAAACCTGAACTATATAACATACGGATATTAACGGGCCACGTTAACGTTATTGGACTAATAATACAACAAAATGGACTAAAACACTTATAAACTTATTTATTGGGCTTAACCCATTTGGGCCCAACATGTAAAGTATAAATACTGATAATATAAGTATGAAATGGATTAATACAAGTTAATGAACTTATAATAGGCTTATTGGACCTAAAACATGTAAATAGGTAAAACTAGTAAACTAGTAAGAAATTACCGATACATAAACACTAAAATGAGTAAAAGAGAATATGTAAACCCACTTGATCATCATATATATAAAATCATCATATGTATACATAATTTTTATTTTTATAAAGTCATTGGACATGAGTCTAAGACGAGTATTATTGGTCTAGGTTTCCGTGATTGAAGCACGTACTGTACGTCCGAGTTGCCGATAACCCGCTTTCCCACATCAACGTGAGTTCATAGCCTCGCACTCTTTTAAATGTTTTATAAATGTTTTATAAACCCGCGAGGGAGATAACATGTTAGTTTTTTTTTTATAAAATTAGGACACCATTTGTCCTGATTGTTTGTTTATTGATTTGGACCCGAATGATTGTATGACCCGATTGTATGACCCGATAAATGATTAAATGACCCGATAGATGAAATTAAATGGATTATTAAAGTTAGGTTATGTCACTAAAAGTCCCATTAGCATGAATTGTGAACTACCGGGATTTGGTAGACGCTTATTCATATAATAGTACTATTTGGGGACGATCACCCCAGTTCGCGCCTTGACGGTTGATCCCCGTCGTGCCACGTTCATTGGTAAGCGAATTTATGTATGAGAAGATTTCCATAGCGTGAACTTTGTGACGACACGCTATTTTAGATGGGCAAATTGAGTATCGGGTTAGCTACCCTTTGTTTGGTTTAGTAAGGTAACAATGTCATGCGGCTTATAATAATCCAATTAACAAAATAGTACTATACGCACCGAATTACGATGTATTGCCTGACTAGCAATACGGGGTCATACTATTGATTTTATGTTCGTGTTTTGGTTTTATATAACCATATTCATATAACGGTTTTTATTTAATCTATACAATGTTATAAAACGTATTGTATGATGTTTTTACGACATTGGCTCGTATAACGATTTTTAAGGCAAATGGCTATATTATGATTTTCGATAAGGATTTGTATAAAAATGACTTTGGTTATTTTATGGCCTATTACAATGATTTGTACGAAATGATTTTTGGTAATAATTTTATACCAAAGTTATATTGATGGAATTTATTAAACTCTATGAATTCACTCGGCGTTATCGTTGACCTTTTCTTTTAACATGTTTTATCTCAGGTACTTGAAGGTAATTCTCGCGAAGACAACAAGAATTCATGGCCCGCACCTAAATACTTATTTCCATTCAAATGCTTTGTAAAACATGTATTAAATACAATGACTTGGGACCTATGTAACTTTGATATTTATGAATGGAAATGCTTTATTAATAAACGTCGCGATTTTTAGGCGTTGTCTATGATGTGAGTAATGTGCTATCCCGTAACACCAACGAGTCTTCCGCTGTATTGAGTTGTATAAATTTGGGGGTGTTACACTCATAATGTTCATTACAAGTTCTGGATGTAATGATTGGAATAGACAATCTTTTTCACGGACGCGAAGTTGATGATAACCATGCCGTGGATCAAATTTTTGAATATACGCTAGAACCTTGTAAATGATTTAACAAATCTTCCATCTTGGGAAATGGATATAAGTTTTGATCGTCAATTTATTCAGTTCACGGTAATCCATAAATATAATGAATGATAACACCATAGCTTTTCATGATGACGAGCTCGGTAGAATAAAAGCTTTCCCCGACAACTCTCTCAGTTGTACGGTAATTCTTTTGATTTAGATGGTGCTGATGTATAATGCACATGCCATAGATGCAGCACCAGGAATATAATCAATATCAAATTCTACTTGCCTTAATGGCGAAAGTCTAGGTAATTTACCAACAAATACCTCAGAAAGTTTCAAATAACAGAAACATCTTTTAATAAATTTACTTTAAGTTCTTTCTAGATTGCAAGATCTATGACTAGTTCACAATCATTCATAGTAAAATTTCAAGCCTAAATGCAGGATACAGTCACCCATCGGGAATTATTTATATCACTTTTGATAATCAACTTCTTATCTTTTAGGGGAATTCTACTCGAGTTCCCATCAATTAAGACAATGACATTGTGTCAAAATCAATCAATCCATTCTACTGGCATTATCAACTTTCTAGTTTTATTACCGTCGATAAGATGAGAACTTCTCAAAAGACTAATAATAACTCATAACCCTTCACAAAAATCAAGGATATATGGAGATATAACTATCATTAAAAGAGTAAGGTCAATGCATAATCTTACACGAGAGAATTTCAAATCAGATAAAGACGAAAACACTAACGAATATGAATATATCCCATGTTTTCATGAAATGAGTACGCATTAGAAAGCTCCTCGGATCGTTACCCAGGTCATTCAGATGGAATCTAATCAAAAGAAATGATAGGAACGTCGATACACCCAGTCGGGTATCAACATTCGGTATTTAGATAATTTTCCAAAGAATCTTGCCATGAAAGAATTAGATAGGAAGGGGATATCAATTGTCAAGTAAGACAATTTCCACAGATGAGTAAATTTGATTCAGAAAATAAATGGTACGGGCACATATGTAGGTATCCCTAACAATATGTCCCTGTTTTACACTTCTTGCAGATCTCATAAAATTTAATCTTTCACAATATTCAAAGAAAATTTAGTGTTTATTAATAATTTCATGGTGACTACTAATCAGCCTTGCGTGGTCCCTTCCATATTGTATGTAGGCGCGCAACTATATACAATTTTTGGATTAACGATGCAATACTCAGTTCGTCAAAATTTTGTCATCATTTTTAAAATATATATATTCATGCTTAATCATGAAATAAAAATCAAATGAATTTACAGATATTTTCTTTGTTATGGAAACAATTAAGTTTTCCAATGTGTTTCATAAAAAACTTTACTTCGATAACGATTACTTATAAGTCTCACTTTAAAAAATCCATATGGAGACGAAAATTCAATTTTTTTTCAAGGGATACTGTTTTAACTTTATAAAAACAATAAGTGATCTGCAAAAGAGTGATGAAAAGTTATTCACCAAGAACTAACTACAATATGATAGGAAATGAGATTAGCCAATTAATCATGAGGTTCATGACCTCGATGGCACTCAAAAAGAATAATCCACAACGTAACTCAAATCGAGATGAGTACTTGTTCAATGGTTGCATCACTAATGCTATCATTAAGATGAAATAATAAAAGATAGATAACATCGATACATGTAGAGTTTAGCAATCAAGGATAATCTTTTCATTAATCACAAACAAGTCAAAAATTGTACCGTCACACATTACGTATCACTATGTCATACAATTCCAAGGACTCATCCTACCAACTGATGTCTCAGTTAAGTTAGGGATTTTAATAGATATTACAATGAATACTAATCTACATGAGTCATTAGGTGTTCCACCTGTCCCGGAAGATCCATCGGTCCCAATTCAGAAGAAGATTTCTTCAATTTATTTCTTGGACAATGGGCATCCTCATCATTGGACAATGGCCTAGGAACAACCCTTAACACGATCCAACAATCACTTAAAACCTTATAATTCAATCACAAGACATAACAACTTCCTCTTAACAATCTCGTATTCCATACGAGTTAAATTTGACTTTATTCAAGTTTCAATCAACTTATACTCAATGCGACATCCTACCTCATTCTCTAATACTTTCAACCTTATTCTTAGACCTTGAAAGGGCAATAAAAGCTCGATATGAACAACACTTAATTTCTAATCCTATAGCTCTTACAACAATAGTTATCAAATGAGTCACTAGTATGAAATGACTCACACATTCGATTAGACTTCTCGGAAAGATACTAGTGGCATGAGGCTTTTGGGTAATGGTTCCAATGAGAGCCTCAGGTGCAACATTCACCTTTTCAATTTCAATTTAAGAATTGGGTGACACCGAATCAGATGACACCTTTCTAGGTGGTAAGGTTTTGTCAAACTCCACTCTATAAGGAAAGATCGTTATGACATCGATATCAGATTTAATCTCGCCAATTCTTCTTTAATATCATAATCAACTAATACCAACATTTCTACGAATATCAACCATTTTGTTGGGAGCATAAACATCCACAACTTGATTTAGATCTAGAATAGCTAGATTTCCTATAGGAATAGCTTGCTTGATTTGCTAGGGGAGTTAGGGTTCCTTGTGACAATCTACGTCGTATAACTATCTCGTATAAGTAATAAAATAATCATCAAACAATCATGTAATCAAATTACAACATATATATATATATATATATATATATATATATATATATATATATATATATATATATATATATATATATATATATATATATATATATATATATATATATATATATATATATATATATATATATATATATATATATATATATATATATATATATATATATATATATATATATATATATATATATATATATATATATATATATATATATATATATATATATATATATATATATATATATATATATATATATATATAATCCAAGTTATATATATATATATATATTAAAATAACACTTCTCAGTCTGGCCTTGTCGGTAACTCGGGAATTCTTCGGCACCGTTATAGTCAAAAGATTTTTAAATATTTTACTCAAAATATTTATTTAAAAATATTTATGGTTAAAAGATTTTGAAATGTTTTATTCAAAACCTTAATTTTTAAAAATCTTTCGTTCTCTATAACGAGAGTTCTGGTACCAAGCTGTAACACCCCCAAATATTCATGCTTTGGTTCAGCGGAAGAGTCGTTGATATTTCGGGATAGCACATTACTCAAATCATAGACAACGCTTAAAAATCGCGTTGTTTAATAATAAAGGATTTTCAATTCATAAACATCAAATTACATAGGTCCTCAGGTCAATGAATGTCTTACATATTTACAAAACATTTGAATGGAAATTGTTATTTAAATGCGGGCCATAAATTCTTGTCGTCTTCCCGAGAATTACCTTCAAGTACCTGAGATAAAACATGTTAAAAAAAGTCAGCGAAAACGCCAAGTGAATTCATAGAGTTTAATAAAGACCATTAAAATATCACCGGTATATATTTAATACCGAAATCATTTTTTTACAATCTTTATCGTAGGCTTTTTTTTTTGGGTAAAGGGGACTGTCCCCGGTAAAAGATATATTACACCAAAAAACGTTGAAGTACAACGGATGTAGGTGAAGTCCTAACATCACGGCCCGTTACATGGGCTACAACCATGCACTCAACACGTGCAACAACTCGAATCCTATCTAAGGGTGACAAACCACTCTTAGAACTACCAAATAAGTTGAGAAACAAGAATAGATAAACAAACCATAATGTGTTCCTAACTTATACAACCACGTAGTAGTATCCGGCACATCATACGTAGTAGTATCGTAGGCTATAAAATAGGCCAAAGACATTTTATACGAATCATTGTCGAAATTCATAATATAGGCTTTTGCCTTTAAAACCATTATACGAACCATTGTCGTAAAAACATCATACAATACGTTTTATAATGTTGTATAGAGTTAAATAAAAATCGTTATATGAAGATGGTTATGTAAAACCAAAACACGAACATAGCATCAGTAATAAGACCCCGTATTGCTAGTCAGACAATATATTATAATTCCATGCGTATATCAGTATTTTCGTTATTAGATTATTATAAGCCGCATGATATTGCTACCTTACTATAACAAACAACGGGTAGCTAACCCGAAATTCCTTTGCCCATCTAAAACAGCGTGTCGTCACAATAATCACGCTTATATAAATCTTCTCATACATAAATTCGCTTACCAATCAATATGGCACGACGGGGATCAACCGTCAAGGCGCGAACTGGGGTGATCTTCCCCAAATAGTACTATTATATGCATAAGCGTCTACTAAATCCCGGTAGTTCACAATTCATGCTAATGGGACTTTTAGTGACATAACCTAACTATAATAATCCATTTCATTTCATTCGTCGAGTCATATAATCATTCATCGGGTCATATAATCATTCGGGTCCATATTAATAAGCAAACAATCGGGACAACTGGTGTCCTATTTTATTAAAACTAACATGTTATCTCCCTCGCGGGTTTATAAAACATTTCATAAAACATTTAAAAGAGTACGAGGCTACGAACTCACGTTGATTGGGAAAGGCGGGTTATCAGCGATTTGGATTTACGGTACGTGCTTCAATCACGGAAACGTAGACAAATAATACTCGTCCTAGACTCTTGTCCAATGACTTTATAAAAACAATGGATATGTATATATGATGATATTATAAGTATGATGATGATCAAGTGGGATTTTATCTCTTCATACACATTATAGTGTCTTATGTTAGTCAAATTTTAGACTAGTTACACTAGTTTCAACTTATTTATATATTAAGGCCCAATAAGCCCATTAAAAGCCCAATACATTATATTAGTCCATTTATACTTTTAATACCAGGCCTATACTCATATGTTGGGCCCAAGTGGGTTAAGCCCATGAGTAAGTCCATTAGTGTTTAGCCAAACTAGTTGGGCTAGTGGTCCAATAAGGCTACTTTAGCCCGTTAATGTCCATAAGTTATAAAGCTCGGGTTTTATCGGTTTTTACTTGTCAAATGTACTTACATATCAGTAGATGAGTTATAAAAAGTTTACATTAGACGAGTCCGGCCGTCTAAGATTTATTTAACGAAAACGTTAATCTTTCGGTTTTTAGCCGAAAAGACGTAAAACTTATATATATAGTTTTATAACTTAGAAAACATATCAATTTCAAAATTTATAAAATGTCATACTTATTTATCAAGTATAAAACTTATTTTATAAGTATTATCATAAGTTAGTGGGTTTTATATATGTATTTTATAATAATATCCCAAAAACCTTAAAAAACATCAATGGCTGCCAAAAAATCCCTTCTTCTCATAACCTAATTTTCTTTTTCTTTTAATCCGAATACCTTATAATGATGCTGTTTTCTCGAATAATTACTGATTATTCTTGAGTTAACAAAGTCTTTATTTGGTTGATTGATTTTAGGTTAAATTAAATTGGTTTTATTTTTCGTTTTTTGCCGTCATTGTCTGTGCGAGTGTACTGTTTCTCTCTTTGGTGGTTACTTGTCTTTGTTAGATCATCACGTGTTACCTGGGCAAGTTGGTTCGGTTCGTTTTGTTTGTTTAAACAGTGATAGCATTAAGTGTTTTTTAAGGTTTCGGTGTGTTTGGGTATTGATTTTGAGCGGTTTGCATTTAATCATTCTTGAGAATTATTGCTTTAAATCGTCCTTGTTCCATAGTTGTGGCGGCTGCATTAAATCGTCCTTGTCTTTACCCTGCATTAAATTGTCCTTGCTGCCATTGGATTTGAATTGGTCGGCTGACATTGTCGACTGACTTTCTTGTTATTAAACTGGTCGGCTGACATCTTGTGGTCGGCTGACTTATTCTATACGTTTGGCGGCTGAAATTCTAGTTATTAATTTTTGGCGGCTAACCTTAAGTTAGGGTTTCGGTATTAATTATAGATTATTATCGTCTCAATTATCAAGTGGCAGTCGCTATTAATTTCCTAGGTGTCTTTGAATCTGGGTTTCGGTTTTACGAAAAAAAAAATTATATAGTTACTGTTTGTTTAGCGTTTATTTTTCGTGGTTAGGGCTGTGTTTGATTGAACATGGATTCGAGCAATGAAAGTGATAAGCCATTGTTTACAGGTTGGAATGATAGGGATATGGTGTCTAATCTTAAGGTTTTAGTAACGTTAGAGGAGATATCTAATTTGTTTTCTATTCCTATGAATACTGTGCGTGACATTGAAGTGTTTGCAAATGGTGTTAAGGCAAACAAATTTCCTAAATGGTCTACCTTACCTAAGGAGACCACTATGCTTTATTATGAAGTTTTGTGTGAACGCCATATGAATCTTACTAGCAAAACGTCTTCACTCAGTTCAGGTGGTTCGAGTGTGCACTCAGCACAAATGGCTAAGGAAACAGATGACTCTATTCCAAATGTTTCCTCTTCTTGTGATGTATCTTTGGACCTTGCAGCTAAGGCTGCAACAATTAATGGTATGCAACCGTGTAATCTACATGAGGTTTTGAAATTATTTGGTGTAACGATTTGCACGGTTGGTGATGCGGGTGAATTTATGCATGAATTAAGAATGAAGAAACATCCTTTGTGGGGATTGATCTCACATGACCGTGCTAAAGAAATTCTGGAATTACTTTGCAAATCTGAAGCTGATATGGTTACGTCTACTAATGGAGGTATTAATGCAGTCTCTTCTTCGTTTAATTCTGATAATGTCTGTGAAGGGGTTAATATTTCTATTCCTAAGAAGGTTGTTGAAAAAGTAAATACTCGCTACCAAAACACTTTATATGGTTACTTTCTTAGTAAAAGGATTGCATTTCCTGTGGTTGAGTATTTTGCTAAGAATAACTGGGCAAAACATGGTCTTAAGCGTATCATGATGAATGAGAAAGGTTTTTTCTTTTTTCAATTTGGGTCTAGTGAGGGTCTTAATGCGGTTCTGGAAGGTGGTTCGTGGATGGTTCGTAATTCACCAATTTTTCTTAAGAAATGGACTATGAAAACGAATCTTCAAAAGGAGGAATTAACTCGTATTCTGGTATGGGTCAAGTTTCATGATGTCCCGCTACAGGTATTTGAAGAGGAAGGTATTAGTTTAATTGCTTCGTTTCTTGGTAAGCTTATTATGATGGATAATTATACTGATAATATGTGCAAAGAGTCTTAGGGTCGGTGTAGTTTTGCTCGTTGTCTTATTGAGATGAACGTTGATTCGGAGTTTATAGATAACGTTACTATTGGTGTCCCTGATCTTGAAGGCTCTGGTTGTACAAAGGAATTAATTCGTGTTGAATACGAATGGAAACCGCCTAGATGTCATACTTGTAATATTTTTGGTCATTCCTTTGATTCTTGTCCGAAAAATGTTAAACCTACAACGGTTGAAAATGTGACAACTTATGTTGATAATGATGGATTCCAACAAGTGCAAAGTAAGAGGAAGAAGTACAAAGGTAATTTAGGGAATCAAGTTCCGAGAGGTGTTCCATTGAGTAAGGGTTCCCAAATAGGAAAGACGGTTGTTTTTCGTCAAAAAACTCGCTTGGATACTACAAGTACGAGTGGTGATAATAGTAGAAAGTTGAATACTAAATCTGGTCAGTTGCAGCAGACTAGTAATCCTAATGGTCCGAACAAGGGTAAAGCTCAAATGAGCAGTGTTTCTACATCTAATAAATTTTCATCTTTGTCCATGCCTGGTATTGATGAAGGGGTTCAACTAAGCGAGGAAGATAATGAGGAGGGAGTCGAGGTCGTCTTTGATGAATCGGTGAATCTTCTCAACACTAATTTTGGGGCAAGCACTCCTACTGGCTGATCCCATGTTGATATTTTATTATGTTTCTCGTAACTTTATGTTATCATCTTGGTTCTTGTCTAGTTTATTTATTTCCAGTATTCTAGACTAGTTAATGTTTATGGCCTGTCATAAACATTTTGTTTAACAAGCTGTCTGTAGCTTGCGGTTAATGTGGCATTTCAGCCATATTCCTTGTACTTCAACGCTTTTTTTGGTTCTATTTACCGGGGTCATTGTTACCCTTTTACCAAAAAAAATATATTTTATAATAATATTACTTGAGTGCTTATTTTATAATGTATACTTTTATTTCCAAATCTGATATCAAACTCACTTTCACCATTTTTGTCATATCTTGAGTTCTACAAGGAGATAGAAGCTCAATTTTGGGCAGCACAAACTACATAATATGTGCTACAAATAACCTCCATTTAGCTACTGCTCAATCATCTTCTAAGTGTCCCTAATAATTCTTCCAAAACAGACTATACAGATTGAACATTAGTAATATTTTGATCATATCTTGCTCACTTTATTGATTTCATTGAGTGGACAACTTCCACACATGTAAAAATCATATACCTTACTATATATTCAATAATCCAAGTCATTTTTTCAAGTTATCATATGGTTACTTACTATTTTATACAACCTATAAATTTAACCATGATTTTAACATCTTTACATGTAGATTTTAGTCTTCTTAACCAAATCTATCAACACAAAATCCCCACATAATATTTTGATCATCATTCATCATCATATACATATACATATTTGAAGAAAATACTTAATTACTTTTACAAAATAACAAGAGGATAGGAAGAAACAATCTCTATACCACTCAATAAGATGAAGATTGAGATTTTTCGATGAATAAGGCTTGGTTTTAGGTAACCAATCTTATGAAATATCAACACCACTTCTAGGATCACCAAGAATATGTAGACTCCTTGAGAAATCAGCCCTTGATCTTCATGAAATCTTCCTTCTAGATGTTAAGATCGCCTCCAATCTTCATAACTTCAACTAGGCTTTAACATATATGAAGTATAATTGAAGTTTATGGCTAGAACTTTTGATGAATGGTGGTGGTGGTGATGTATATGGACGGCAAAGGCAAGAGGGTAGAGAGAGTTTTTGGTTGTTTGCATGTGTGAGAATGAGATAAATGGTTTTGGGTAGCTTGTTTTGTGGTTTGGTTAATTTTGTCAAATGAGAGGACATGTGTCCTTTAGATGCATATTAGCTTGCCACCAAAGGTGGTGCTAGCTTATTCTTGCCACCCATTGTGTGGGGGTGGGACAAGTGTATACTTGTTCCATCCCCATTCATTTACGGGTATTCCTCGATTCTAGTTTCCTCGATTTGCGTGCCCTCGGGTCGTTTTACGAAAAACATTTTTATAAATTATGAATCAACGGCACAAAACGAATCTAATAAAAATTGTCTCATCAAAAACGGAGTTCAAAAACGTAAATGCGTAAACCTAGGGTTTCCGGTTTAGTCGTAAAGCACGCTAAATTATACATGTAAGTCCTAATTTCTTCTCGTAAATTTGTGAGTTTATGAACCAACCCAAATTAAAATTCCAAAATAATATTCAAGAATAAATTTATTTCCTGAAATGTCGGGCTGTCACCCAAAAACGGTGTATGTAAACGTAAGCACATAACGTAAAGTTCTCCGGTTTAGACGTAGTCGATGCTACTTTAAAATGTAAACCCAAATTTCTTCCCAAAAATGAGTGAGTTCATAATATAATAATAAAATAATGATTTTAAATAATACTTGAAAATAAAATATCGACCATAAATTGACGGATTGTCACAATTCTCATGCTTATCCTTGATAATATTATTGCTTTTTAGATTAACCTAATGAGGGGATTTGTGCCCTTCCAACCTTTGTTTCGTGGTTGTTTGTGCATTGTTGTTTTTAGATGATCATTATCTTCACGATTGGAGCCTCTCGTGTTCGTTTTACGTGAGCACTCAATCGTTTGCTTTGAAGAATTTCTCGATATCCACATGATATATCCTTGATTGTTCTAACCTTAGGTTTTTAGCACACTTCATAAACGGCTATTGATTTAATGGTTCTACCCTTTCCATGCTAGATTAAGCATTCGACTACGTCTCTAGTATGGGGGTATCCTACCCTTAGACTCAAAACATTGAGGACAATGTTTAACTTTAGTATGGGGGGTGAATAGATACTCGACCTTGCTAAACCTTCACGCTTTCCAAAGTTTATCTTTTTGTTGCAAAATAAGGCTAAAATGGCCAAATTTTAAAAAATTTCTCATGTTTCATAAGTGTTTTAAGACACGAATGTAGATTTTCCGATGGCGAGATAAGAGTAATTTTTGACTCGACCGTACGTGTTGAGCACTAGCTTCGATTCCTTAACTTTTTAGGCTAAGTCTCTTAAATGACGACGAGAAATGATAGAGTTAATTTTAGTTACGTAATCATTCACGGTCTCATGTGTAGTAATTATTAGCTTATTCTCCCACGCTTTTGTTTAAATAAATGCAATAAGTAAGGTCGTACGATTTAAAAGTTACTTAGCTTTAGCCCAAGATCGTTTAAAAGTTGCTCGTGTTCAAATAGGAGTTCATAGCCAAGGCATAACTTATTAAAGCGGGATGCGAAGATTGGCAAAGTTCCAAAAAGGCCCTCACAAAGCATGAGGAACTCCATTTTGTTGCTAAAGATCCAAGATGATGTGAAGTATCATTATTCCAAAATCAATATGAAGGATTGAGACACACGACGAAAAGCAATACAATCCCCTAAAGATCATGGAGAAGTCTATCCAAAAAGACCCTAACAAGGTATGAGGATAAATATATCCAAGTCCAAAAAGGAGGTGGATCGTTGTATATCAAAATCCCAAATAAAGATTGAAGAAAAATGATGAAGTCGTGGTCCAAGTTTGAAGAAATTCCATATATTAAGAGAAGACCATTATTTCAAGAACGTCTTCCAAGATTTAAAGTTCGAAACACATGCCAAATATCGGTCCGAGAAAGGTCTCAAATCGTGAAACGAGTTATTCCAAGATATGAACTTAAGGAGATTACGAGAAGCCGTTTTAAAAGATCGTGTCCTTTAGCTAACTATCAATTAAATCGTGCTACTTTATTTTCGGCCTTAATAAAATATCGAAATACATCAATGATGTATCCTCGTGATCATTAAGACAAAATAAAATATAAGAGATACCAATTAATAATAAGGGAGTCTAAGTACGTAATTAACACTCATGAGTAATGATTGTGTTGCTAACTTATAATAACAATGATCTCGTTACACGCTTAGCATGGAATTGGGTGAAAATCAAGGATGACGAACTTATCTCTATGAGGCATTCACCTGTTCTTATTCTTTGACCATAAAAGTCACTTAATCGTGATGAAAACAATACATTATGTCTAAAACACGTATAGTAGTTTATTTAAGTTTACATTTTCAATAAATGTTACATAAAAATGAATTTTGGAGGTGCTAAGATACTTTATTCTAGCACTGCGTGAGCGCACGACAATGGTTTAGTATGGGGGAGTGATGAGACTGCTTTTATACATAGTCTCATCGTCCAAAACGGTCTTAAAAAGGTTAAAATATCATAAAAAGTGCCAAATATATACTTGTGTTTGTTCAATGTGAATTTTAGGTACGGATATCGAGAAAATGACAAAATATCACAAGAATCAATAAAAAACGAACACGGGAAAAGAAGCTGCATAATGAACCGGGCCCTAGAGTTGATTTTCCAAGAAAAGTCCTTGAAGAATTGAAGATTGTACAAGAAGGGTCCTTCATTATTGAAGAATTGACACTTTATACCCTTGTTTATTCATAACTACAAGTTTGGTCCCTAAGGTTTGTCAAATTTACAAAAAGGACCCTCAATTTTGAAGAATTGGCAAGTTTGGTCCTTCATCATTGAAGATTTGTCACATTTGGTCCCTTAAGAATCATTTTTTACAAGACTAGTCCTCAAAGAATGAAGTATTGCACAAGACCGAAGTCGAGATTACACTCAACGGAGCAAAAACGTGCATTTTAGAATCGGCTCGACAACGTTTGAATTTTTTACAAGTAAAAGTCAAACCTGAAACCCGACAATGAAGTGGGCATAAAAAAAACCGATCCCGAAATCCAAATAGTATTTTAACGGGCCAACGCGAACCCATTTAACGGGTCGAGTCGACCCGTTAAAATAATAACATCGACCATAAGCCCACCAATCCTTATTTTCATTTTTCATGAAGAATGAAATAAACAAATAATCCTCAAATGTTTCTTATAAACTCAACGAAAAAAATCATCCAAGCCCAATTGTTTTGTAACATTCGGTCAAAGGAAAAAAGCCCACAATGTTGTACCCGGCCCCTTATCCAACGCTTAAATGCAAGAAGAAAAATTTTAGGGACCAGAGTTTTTTGTTTTATACAGAATGTTATCATAAAGTAATTAGGGTTCTATCACTTTCACACCAGCCACCAAACTCCTCATCAAACCCTTAATCCCCAATCAACCCTAATCGAATATATCCCTTCTCACCAGTCACTATCCATCAAACCCCACACTTAGACAAGGTCACGTGAAGGTTCAAATGAAGGACAAATACCAATCTATGGCTCATATTCACCCCTTGGGCTCCAATCCCATCTAAGGGTCAAGAATTGAAGATCTCGAAGCTTCTTGCATCATGTCAAGATCAAGACCAGGTTAGCATTTCGAATATTCTTAAAAAGATCCAAGATTCGTCAAAGGGCAATGTTGGAAATCAGTACATTAGGGTTTTTAGCTCTTTATGTTTCTAGAATTGTAAGCCTCCTATATAAAGGCATTTAGGATTTATTTTTCATTGTTTCAGATTTTCTATGAATGTAAATCTCTTTTTAATGAAAAAGTTGGTGTTTGATTAAATCTGAGTTCCATTGTTCATTAAACTCAAGTATTTTCAATTTGGTTAAAGTTTATTCATCCGAAGTTTTTTTTATTGTTAGTTCTTACTGTTGAAAAAAGGGGAGAGAGTGTTCATAAAAAAGAAGAAGAGAGGTTTGATTGTGTTTTGAGAAATAGATGTTTGGTTGTGTCTGTGGCGTCTTTGGTCAGACGAGACAAGAAAGAAAAGAATATTAAGATTCTATTGTTGCTGTTGTTCGTTCGAATGAAAGTGATTAATTTTCGGTGATATTTGATGTTGAGTATGATTATGTTTTGGATCTCATTCTTAAGCTATCCAAATAGTAAGTTTTCAACAATTTTCTTCATTTAAATCCGTTTGTGTTTAGTATGCATGTGGTTTTTGTTAAATATGTTTGATGCTGTCAATTTCTCAATGTCAAGTAAATGCTAGTTTAGAAATTGTTGATGTCCAAAAGTAAGTTTCTGTTAAAAATACATTGCTTTCAATGGGTTTTGCTGTCAAAATATTGTTACTGTCAATATGAGTCTTTGTTTGTGTTGTTGCTCTCTT
The DNA here is from genome assembly GCA_025667525.1 of Glebionis coronaria. Lineage (NCBI taxonomy): Eukaryota > Viridiplantae > Streptophyta > Magnoliopsida > Asterales > Asteraceae > Glebionis > Glebionis coronaria. The sequence goes on along the minus strand of JANFOE010001166.1, from coordinate 233,956 downwards.
GGTATGATTAATGGTGATTGTTATGAATTTAGAACTATTGTTTTAGTGGTGGCATATCTTCTTTTTGTTTGCTTTAGTTTTTTGATCAGTAGGATAGGATAAAAAAAGAAATACAACACTCTTTCTTTCTTGTGTCTTGTTATTTTTTTTATTACTAGTATTGTTTTATGTTAGTAAGTTTAGTTTTGAACTAATAGACATCAGTTGTTGATATATGCAATTTTATAAATTCTTTCTATTTCATATTTATCGAGTACTAGTAATAGTATTAGCTTGTGGTTAAAAGATGTTAGTCACTAATAACCTTTACCTTTTGTAACTGTTATTGTGTATGCTACATAGTAGTTAGGTTGGCAATTAAAAAAAACAAAGAACATGTGACTACTGCAAGAATCGAACATGTACCCTTTAGCTCAACACATTAACAAGTTAACCATTGAGCTAGTTAGTGTTTTTGGTTATAGTTTTTAATTAGTAATTAATATAGCATGTTTAGGATTAGCTTATTTTTAGCAGCTTCGTAGTTTTCACATCTTGTTTATTTATTTGAATCTCTTTTAAAAAAATAAGTTAAATTTCAAATTTACTTTTATAAATTAGTTTACATAAAAAATTTTAAAATAGTTTTTTATTAAAATATATTTTTTAATTAGATCATCCCACTTTTAAAATCACAGCCTTTTATTTCGTCTTAATGTTTCGCGTATTCAAAACAAAAAAAAAATGTAATTTTTTTTGTAAAATTTTATTTTGTCATGTAATACTTAGGTAAATTAGCTTTGCTTTTGTAGGCTTTAAATTTGTTTATTTTCCTTTTATGTCGCGTTTTTATGATTGTTATAATTTAAGTTTGCTTTCGTTAATTGTTTTAACTTGTGTAGTTTAATTCCCCGATGCCTATTTATGCTTTCCTGTAGTTTAGCTTTTATTTATCGCTCTTTTTATTACTTATATATATATATATATATATATATATATATATATATATATATATATATATATATATATATATATATATATATATATATATATATAAAGATTAAATTTAGTCGATTTTTACGTCTCGATTCGCGCGTAACGCATAATAGTCGTTTTTAATTTTTAGCGTAATCCGTCTTTTCCTTTTTCTTTTATTCACTTTCCAAAAGCATAATAACTCAAATAAATAACGTCTATATTTTTTGCTTAAACACCATACCTCTCGAGAACGAACTCGATTGTCGGCATTTACGTTTTTCCTAAAATGTAATTACTTAATACTTACCAACGACTTTTGTGCGTGCTTTGTTTTTTCTAAAATAAAGTATATACAAAAATACCGCATCAAAAATGGCGCCGCTACCGGGGATGTGTGCTTAGCCATATTTATTTATCATGTTTATTTGAGTGTTTACGTTTTGAATACTTCCTTTTGTTTTTCTATACTATTAGCCATACAAATAAATAGTGTTATATTGGACTCAATTAACACAAAATCGTTTTCTCGTTTTTATTGTGCATAATATATTGTATTTACGTAGAACAATTAACACACAATAATTATCCAAATACGCGAGAAATCGCACCTCAATAGTTGAGCGTTCCGGTCACTATTGTTGTATCGAATTCAAACAAAAATCGAAGGGCAAAATAGATAAATACTCTTAAAATATTTGATCTCAATTGATATAAACTATAAGGTGGGTATAAGGCGGGTGGTATAAAATACACCCTAAAGAAAAGGCTCTTAAGTGCTTCGCGCCGCCTCTTTTCTCCGCTTGCTTGTGCGTATCGGTTTAGTGACGATTGATTAAGGGTTTGCCACTCAAGTACTAATACATCTATTTTTGTGAGTTTTAGTTATTGAACCTCGAAACGTTTTGGCGTTCCGCCAACGTTTCAATGTCGACGAGGGTTTTTACTTCACGTAATTACCTTCATTCTTCTTGGATTCATTAATCGAGACCTTTGATTAGTGGATAATTTTTGTAGATTAATTTCTACGTAATACACCAAAATTACAATAAATTAAAAAACCTAAAACACAAAAAGATTCTTTGATTTTTAACTCTATTTTCATAATTCTTTTTCTCAACCCCTCTAAATTTTAATTCCTCATGGATTTTCATTGCCTAGGTTTTGGGAGACGAAAGTTTGGTTCCGTGACTTGTCCATGTTGTGTATGGGAAAAGTGAGGAGATTATATCAACTATGCAATATTTAGGTCATGTCCATCGTGTAATCCGACCAATTGTTTGTATACTAACGAAGAACGTCTTATCCAGTGCCTATATTGTGGAAGCCCTTCCCATTGGCGCGATGAGTGTCCAATTCAATACCCAAATGGTCACAGTCACGAGCCAAATCCGAATTTTGTTAACCAATCTTCGCAATACTCACCGTCATGTGAGTATTGTGGAGATGAATAATAAGTGTGAAAACACTTATCCTTTTACCACTTATTTATAATAATGACAGGACCAAAACATGTATTTAATGTCGTAAAAGGCGGAATTATGCGTGGTTTGTGTTTTTATTGTGTTTTAGGACAAAAATATGAAAAAGGAAGAAAACACGGGCTTTCAGTGGCTTTTATCGAAGAAAAGGACAAAAGACGAAGTCAAAAGATCAAAAGTGCAAGAAGAACGGAAGTCAAAGGCCTATTCTGACGATTTATCGAAGAAAAAGTCTAAAGACAGAAGTTTGACGAAGTCGAAGAACCAAGTCAACTAAAAGAAGAAAACTAGAAGACGAGTTCATTTTATCATTCGACTAATCCTGAGACAAAGTCGAGAAAGACGGTTTATTTAAAAAGTCGAGAAGACAAAAGAAAGAAAGAAGGAAGCACAACCACCTACCAATTCTCCTCTCCTATAAATAGAAGACTTCATTCTCATTTTTGAGGTGTTAGCTAATTAAGTTTAGTTCTCTATTTTATGGTTTTTCAAGTTTTTCATATTGTCTTTAAATATTGTTCTTCTTTCTTCAAGTTTATCATGTAAGATCCTTAATCTTCCTTTTTAATTTATGTCGAATCTTTATCTTAAATTCAAAGCTTTTCATAATCTATCTTATTCTAACTTTCTTGTTTTAATCTTGATTTTGATTCGGCTCAAGTATGTAACTTGGTTCATCTTGATGTTTATTTGATTAAATTGCTCATCTTTTTCTTCTTATCATTTTCATCCGATTGATGGTCTCACCCTTATTGTGCTTTTTGCTTATTTCGTGTTTGGTTTATTTTCATTTAAGTGTTTTTAAAAGTTTAATCTTTTCAAAGTTTGTTTTATAAATCTTACTGTAAGTCCCTAAGCTATGCTAGAAACAATAAACTTAACTAATCAACACACGTAATTACTTTTCAAACGTAATACTTATTATTGGATAATAAAGAATTACAAGTGTTATGGATAACACCGTTTGATGACAATGTGTTGTGCACACTTTGAACAATCTAAACCCTAACTTATGAACACAATCGCAGCTGTTTGGTTCTATAAGTTCTAAGCATTAATGTGTGAATTCTATCAAAGTGTTGAACTTTAATGCTAGGCTACATAACCTATTTATAGTGGTACGTGGTTGACTCTAAGTACTTGTTGATAGTGACTACACTAGACAGACACTTGTCAGACCTCTGTCACAAGATGCTCTTCTATTCTTGGTAGTCTGCCACAATGCTTTAGGAAAATAGAGCTGACACAGTTTCCTTTTTCTTCATAGTCTCGTATACACTAAGGTATGTCCAAAGTGTGCTGAGTGTTAACAGGGTATTGCCACCCCTGTTAACCCTCAACCCCTCAGAGTCCCTGATACATCTTGGCTGTTATCCATCACAGCCAATGAGTATGTCTTCAAGTAATCTTCGACTTCCTTGACAATGTCTCTGACATGGACTCCTCTGAGGTTGCTCACAGAGACTTAGATCTCTGTGAGTCTTGCGATACTTGCCTGCCTCCTAGGCACAGGCAAGTTACTATCTAACAGCTTGATTTGTGTTTAAATCTATGATACAGGGAATCTAACAAACTTAGATTCCCAACAATCTCCCCCTATTTAAACATAAATACAGCTAGATCTATCTAAGTTAAGGTAAGTGAGATAACAGCTTCTTCTTACTCGTAACAGATCTAAACAAACATACCTCATGATTTTATTCATACTTAAAGGAAATTACAAGTACAATACAAAAGTGAAATAAAACATGAAGGTAAAATTTAGCTGTGAAATCCTTCAATAGTCATCATTTTTTATTCTTTCTTCAGCTTCAGCTAAATCTGTCCTAGTATCTAATTTGGCCTGCAAAGCTTGTGCAAAAACCTTGGAATACTCTATGTTAATTTTGAGTCCCTTTTTGAGACAAATCAGCTGAATGGTTGATGCTAATCCTAGCTCATCTTCCCTTTGAAATGCATATTGACAAGCCCTGTTCATGAAGGCCATTCCTCTTTCAGGCTAAGTGTAAGTTTGACCATCAATAGGACCTATGATTCCATTTGGTAATACCAAATCCCTGTGTATTCCATCCACTTGAACATCATCAGTAATGAAGGTTTCCTTAACAAGTTGAGTCATCCTTCTTCTTTTATTTCTAGACTTTGGAGGTTCTTGTTCAAACAGTTGTGGTGGGGGATCTATTTTGAGCTTGGCTGCTGTTTATTTAACCTAATTAAACTTAGCTTTGAGGGTCTTAAGAAGAGTAAAATTTTCCTGTCCAGTTCTTTTAGCAACCAAAGCCTCAAGTTCAAACCATTCAGACAAGCCAAGTTGTTTTAACCTAAAGTCCTCAAAGACATTCATGTTGGTTATCTCTCCACAAAATCATTTGTGGTGTGTTAGTAGACTTGTGAATAGTGTACTTAAACTTGGTGATTTTTCTAGGTGCATACATGTGTGTTTGACTTCCATCTCTTTCAACCTTTGCCTTTGTTTCTCCCTTTGAAGTGGAGTCATTTTTCTCAGACTTTCCTCATTAAGCTCCTTGGCTTTCTTGATTTCATTCAGCCTTTTGAATTCAACAACATGTTTCTCAATTTCTTCAGGTGTTAGAGGATTCTCATTTGAAGCTGTAAAGGTTGTAAATTGGGATGAGTCTGTGGTTGATCCTACTGTCTCTAGCATCGCATCTATTTTCTTTAGTTTGGTGTTGGAAATACGTTTTTCGTATTTAGGAAGATTCGGTCACTCCGACAATATATTAAGTAGTGGCTCGTAGTTTAGTTATTCTACATTAAGTAAACAAGGAAAGGCCTAGTCCATGGTTTGTATGGACGACCCAAACATGTAAGCCCAAGCCCATCACAATGCTTGGGTATATAAACCCTCTCCTTAGTTGGAGAGGGTGGTGGTTTCATTTTCAATTTTACACAAAGTTAACCACTTTCTCTCTCTAAAGTGTGTGTGAAATCATCTATATTTCTATCTCTTTCTCTTTAAAACATAAGCAAGATTTACAAATGGTATCAAGAGTCATGGGATGATTGTTTGGTTTTTGTGTTTGTGTTCTTGATTCTCTCGCCCATTTTGATCCAAAATCACAAGAACCAATTTTTTTTGTGTTTTTATGATTTAATCTTGATATACTTCATCTAGTTACTTGTTATAGTGATTTGGTATTGGTATTTTGGTTAAAAACACAAAACTTTTGGGTGTTTGGTTCATTTTTAGGCTTAGAATCTCGAATTTGTTGTGTTATTGTCCTGTCCGAGAAAAGTGGTAAGTTTGTTCCATAGTACGATCTGTGTATTGTGATCGCATAAACATGGGGTTTCTACTTGCGATCCAATATCACGATCACTAGTACGATCACTCGTTGCGATCACAAGTACGATCACTCGTCGCGATCACTAGTACGATCACTCGTTGCGATCATGAGTACGATCACTCGTTGCGATCACTAGTACGATCACTCGTTGCGATCACGAGTACGATCACTCGTTGCGATCACTAGTACGATCACTCGTTGCCATAAGGGAGTACGATCAGGGAGTAAGATCAGTGAGTACGATCAGTGAGTACGATCGTTGGGTACGATAAGTGGATACGATCATTGGATGCGAGAATAGGGTACGATCACTCGTCACGATCTAAGGTTACGATCTCCACTAAGATCAAGTATTGCGATCCAAATTTTTCAAAAACGTGTTTTTGGAAATTTTTAACAAACTTGCACTTTGTGGAATCGTGTGCAATTTTGACTTGGAATTTTTGGTTTATCGAGGACATAACTTAGGGGATTTAAACATTATTTCTCGGCTTCAACACACAACAACAAATACATTTACTTTATTTCATTGACCGATCAATTTTATAAATCTTAATTTATAGAAATGGAGTACACATCACTCACAGATAAGTCAATCCTCTCGGGTACGGATAAACGTCCACCAATGTTGGTGAAGTCTATGTATGAGGATTGGGCTTCTCGAATGGAACTTTATATGTTGAACAAAGAAAATGGACATCTAATTTGTGCATCGGTGCTCAATGGACCATTGGTATATGGTACTATGACGGAAGGTGCTGTTACTCGTCCTCGCACAACGGGTGAACTAACTGGAGATGCTAAGATACAAGAAAAGTGTGATAAACAAGCTACAAATATCATTCTCCAAGCCCTTCCTCCAGATGTCTACACACTCGTCAGTAAACATAAAGTTGCCAAAGAGTTATGGGATAGAATTCGTGTTCTAATGCAAGGCACTTCGTTAACTAAACAAGAACGAGAGTGTAAGCTTTATGATACTTTTGATAAGTTTGCCTATGTGCCAGGGGAGACTCTCAATGATTACTATCTGAGATTTACCCTATTCTTGAATGAGCTCAATATCTATGGCATGGCAATTCCTACGTTTCAATTGAACACCAAGTATTTGAACACTCTTCCTTCAGAATGGAAAAAGTACGTGACGGATGTTAAATTGGCCAAGGACTTCCATAACACCAATGTGAATCAACTTCAAGCTTTTCTTCAACAACACGAATGCCATGTGATCGAGGCTCGGTTGTCTACACCTCAAGTTCATGATCCACTTGCCATGTATGCTTCTCAACAAAACATGGTTTATACTTATCAACAACCATCCTACTTGCAGCAGCCACCACCACACACCTATCAACAACCATCTTATCAACCACTAATGATGCCACAGCAAGCATTTCAACAAAGTGTTCATCAACAATCTTTTCCACAGCAACCACCACATCAGACATCACCATCACAAGCCAACACTTCTCCAATGGGCTATACTCCTCAGCAAGGATATTTTCCAATTGAAGCACAACCAACACAAGCCTTCTACTCCAATGAACTTCCACCAATCCAAGAACCGGTCTTTACTCCAAATCATACGCCAGTTGATGTTCTAAACCATCTCACTGCCTACTTGTCAAAACTTGTTGCAACTAGAGGATTTCCACCAACAAACAATCAGCTCCGCACCTCTTTAAATCCTCAACAACAAGACACTGTTCAAGATGGTCAAGTGACGGTGCAACCTATTCAGGAAAGGCAAACTTCATATGGACCTCCTACAAGGACTGTAAATGCTCAAGCTGTGAATTCTCAAGCTAATGGAAATGGAAGCCCTATTGGTCCTCAAAAGGTTGTGACTTGCTACAATTGCCTAGGACAAGGTCATATGGCTAAGGAATGCACTCAGCCAAAAAGAAGAAGGGATGCAACATGGTTGCGTGAGAAGATGTATTTGGTTGATGCTCAGTCTAAGGGAAAGGTTTTGAATTCAGAAGAGTTAGCATTTCTTGCAGACCCAGGGGAAGCAGATAATGAAGGCATTGCAGCTGTTTCTACTTCAAATGCAGCATATCAAGCGGACAATCTTGATGCATATGATTCGGATTGTGATGACATTCACTCAGCCTCAACTGCTCTCGTTGCTAATCTTTCTTACTACGGTTCTGATGTCCTAAGTGAGGTACCCACCACAACCAATCTTGGTAATGATGATAACCCACATCAAGTTGGGGATGAAAATGACAACCTCGAACAGCATTCGGGAACCAGTAACTCAAATGATGTGGTACCCAATCCTACACATTTGAGTGAACCTCAACCAAATGCTACGACGGGTATGGAATCTTATGCTCAACATTATTTGGTCATGGTGCCTAAACATATTATTGATCAAATGCATATGGCTCTCAGACAATCCGTAGATACAAATTCCACCCTAACTGCTGAGCTTGCGTTGCGTAAAGAAAAGGTCAAAGCTTTTGAAATGGTCCCTCAAGCAGAGAAAATAACATGTTCTGAATTTGACCAATTTCGTTTTGAAAAGACTGAACACTTGAATGAAATAGAATCATTAAAAGCTAATCTTTCCAATGAACTAAAAGCAAAAGAGTCGGTTGTCAATGATTTTCAGAAACTTAAAATGGATTTCGAAACTCTCGAGTCTTAAAAGTTTGAATCGGAAATTAATGCTACCAAACTTCTTAAATTCAAAGAACAACAACTTTTAAAACAATACTCTTCCACAGAAAAGGTTCATCTTTTAACTAAATCTTCTAAAGAACTCGAACTTAAGCGTCTTCAAGATTTACCACCTAATCCCGGTTATGCAAAACAAGCTCAGGAATATATTCCGTGTCTTTATGATATGACCCTAATTGGCAAATCGAAAGAAGCACCTTTTGTTCGTAGTACTGAGGAGACACAGTCACTTGCGGAAGAAACTCATTCTAAAATGCTTTTAAAATTCCATAAGATGGATTATGATAAGCATAATAAAGATCAATTTTCTAAAAAGACACGTATTCGCTTACAAAAGGAATTAGCTGAACTGACAGTTCTTGTGCCGCAAAGTTTATCAAATGAAAACCCTCCTAGTACGTCTCAACACTTGTCAAAACGGATTTAACGAAGTTAATTCCATCGGTAAGTAAGGCGTCTGTTAGCTTAAATGCGGTACACCAACACTTAGCCGATTTTGACAAGGTCATTTTGGAACGTACGACGGCTTCGGCCATAACGGAAGGTGAATGGAATTTTGAGCACACTAGAGCTCCGTTCCGTGATGAAATTGTTCCATTTGTAAACAATGTTAAAGCTTGTCTTAGTAATGTTGATCAAGATTTGCTTTTGGAAGTAGAAGAAGTTAGACGTGTTTTCAATAAAATGGATGATGCTTATGAAAACAGTTTACTTGATATAGAACGAGTTTCACACCAAAATGATCAGCTTCTGAAGCAAGTGATGTCTCATGATATAGTTTCCGTCTGTGTGAATAAAAGTGTTAATAATGATTCTATTGTGCATAATGTTGAATCTGTGGATAATGTGGTAGATAGTACTGTCATAAATCTGACGCTGAATTTTTAAAGCTTCAAGATTCTTATACTTTGCTTTCAAAAAATATTGATGAGATCCAAAAACATTGTATTTCGCTTGAATGCAAGCAACAATTTATTCAAGAGATCTTTGAAACTTCATTCGAAGGTGTTAATATAGATGAGGCAAATTTTCAAAAGAATTTTCGATTGACTTTACAATCAAAACAGCGTCAGCCAAGTGACAAGGTTGCTAAATCTTTGCCGATAGACATAGAGAAATCTAAGGAGCTTAACTGTGTGAACGTACTTGAGGCCGTTGAGAATTTTAAAATTTATCTAGATAATCGAGTTTCCAAGATTTTGTCCAAAGTTGATAACTTAAAACAGAAAAATACACAACTCTTCGATTCAGAAAAGCCCGCATGTGCTAATACCACTGCACAGAATCAATCATTGATTGAACAATTGAATCAAAAGTCGGTGGAAATATCTGATTTGAGGGAACAAAATTGTGATAAAAATCTGGATTTGACTGAGTTAAAGGAAACACTTCGTACCCCAAAAGGTAAGAATGTTGTGGATAACACAGCCACTGTCTCAGCACCGTCCTCTAGTACAATCAAAAGGAACCTCATTGTCGTCACACCACTTAACAAGGGCCCTAGGACTAAACCATCTCAAACTTTGGTCACTAAAGATAAGGCGGAATCAAAACCAGCTTCTAATATTCTCGTGTTACCTTCTATAGGAGTAAGCACCACTACTAAGGCTCAAAGATCTAAGCTTAAAAGAAACAAGAAGAATGATAGGATCTTGCCCCCATCTAGTAGTCAAGTGAAGAAGAAAGTAGAAGCCTACCCTAGGAATGTTATTTCTGTTTTGAATAAAAAGAATCATGTAGCTAAACCGAAAGGCTCTGTGGTTGTGCAGCGTTCTAAGCCTACTATGAATTCTAATTTGAAATGTTGGAATTGCAATGAATGTATGTTTTCTATTCGTCATGATTCTTGCCTTATTGACCATGTGAATGAGATGAATGCCCAGAAAAATAGATTAGAATGGAAACCGACTGGGAAAGTGTTAACCCAAGTTGGTTGGATGTGGCGCCCCACTGGTAGAACTTTCACTATAGTAGGAAATATGTTCCCTTTAACTAGGATCACTCCCACTAAAGCGAAGAAAGCGTGCCCTTTAACTAGGAGTACCAAGGCTACCAAAACACCAGAGTGTCCTTTAACTAGGAACACCAACACTACTGTAGGAAACAAGTGCCCTTTAAATAGGTCTACTGCCACTGTAGTGCCCGCTAATACTCTAAAACCTCAGAAAGTTGGCACAATAAAACCTGTTAGTGGTAAAACTCACAATAGAAAACACAGGAAATCTAAGGGCAACACAAATGTTAGCAATTCTGATAATATTATATATGTATCTGCTAACACTCTGGAACCAATAGTTTCCAATGCATTGTCTACTGTTGTTGTTGCAAACAGGTGGTCCAAATTGTTCTCTGATATTTGGACTCTGGTTGCTCTAAACATATGACCGGAGATCGCTCTCAGCTCAGAAATTTCGTCAGCAAGTTTCTTGGTACGGTTCGATTTGGAAATGATCATATTGCAAAGATAATGGGTTACGGTGAATATCATATTGGGAATGTTATAATCTCAAGAGTGTATTATGTGGAAGGTCTCGGTCACAACTTATTTTCTGTGGGACAATTTTGTGATGCAAACCTAGAAGTTGCTTTTCGAGAGCATACCTGCTTCATTCGTAATTTGGAAGGGGTTGATTTATTGAAAGTTACTCGAGGGAATAATTTGTACACTTTGTCTCTACAAGATATGATGGCCGCTTCTCCCGTTTGTCTTCTCTCCAAAGCATCGAAGACTAAGTCATGGTTATGGCATCGATGGTTATCTCATCTTAACTTTGACGCTATTAATCATTTGGCGAAAAACAAACTTGTTCGTGGTCTTACTAAACTTACATTTCACAAGGATCATTTGTGTTCAATGAGGAAAAGCACTAAGAAATCATACAAACCCAAGACTGAAGACACCAACCAAGAGAAACTTTATCTGTTGCATATGGATCTTTGTGGGCCAATGCGTCTTGAAAGTCTTAGTGGTAAAAAGTACATCCTCTTCATTGTCGATGATTACTCTCGGTTTACTTGGGTGAAATTTCTTACAACAAAAAATGAGGCCCCTAAATTCATCATCGGATTTCTCAAGATGATTAAAGTGCGGCTCAACACTACTGTCCGACGCATTCGTACAAATAATAGAACTGAATTTGTGAATCAAATCTTGCGTGATTACTATGAAGAAGTTGGCATTTCTCATGAAACATCTGTTGCTCGCACTCCACAACAAAACGGTGTCGTTGAAAGGCGAAATCGCACGCTTATGGAAGCTGCTCGAACGATGTTAATTTACGCAAAGACTCCATTATTTTTATGGGCAGAAGCAGTATCAACAGTAGTTTACACCCAAAACTGGTCACTAATTCGAAAACGCCATGGTAAAACACCTTATGAGCTTCTACATGGAAAAGTACCAGATTTATCATATCTTCATGTATTTGGTTCTCTCTGCTATCCAAATAATGATGGTGACAATTTGGGAAAACATCAACCCAAGGCTGATATCGGTATTTTCGTTGGTTATGCACCCACAAAGAAGGAATACCGAATCTACAACCGTAAGTCTCGTAAGATCCTCGAAACTATGAATGTTGATTTTGATGAGTTGACAGCAATGGCTTCTGAGCAAAGCAGCTCTGAACCCGCACTTCGTGAAATGGGACCCAGTAACATTAGTTCTGGTCTTGTCCCAAATAACCCTACTTCATCATCATTTACACCACCTACTAGGACTGAATGGGATACGTTGTTTCAACCGTTCTTTGTTGAATTCTTTACTCCTCCAAGTATTGTTGCTCTAGAACCTGAGGTAATAGCTCCGGTAACCGAAGTTGTAGCTCCAACAACCGAAGCAAAATCAGACACATCTGCACCTACTATTGGTCAAGATATACCTTCAACAAGTAATTCTCAACCAACACATTTTTCAACTACCCATGTCATGCCTATTAATGATGAAGAGGATGATGATGATCACGATTTGGAATTCGCTCAAATGCGTGAACTTCCATTCTTTGGTGTACCTATTCCCGACCATAATCAAGTCGGGTCGTCCACCTCAGAGGAAGCTCCTACTACGGTTTACTCCAATCAAAGGATTCGTGAACATGACAACAAGTGGACAAAGGATCATCCTATAGATTCTATTATTGGTGACCCTAATCGTCCGGTATCCACAAGAAGTCAATTACAAGAAAATGCAATGTTTTGTCATTTTGATGCTTTTCTCACTGAAGTTAAACCTAAGACATGGAAAGAAGCTTTTACTCAATCCTGTTGAATAGAAGCTATGCAAGAAGAACTTAATGAATTTATACGTCTTGAAGTATGGGAACTTGTCCCATGCCCGGATCAAGTGCAATTACTCACTTTTAAATGGGTTACAAGGTGAAACTCGACGAGTTAGGCGGAATATTGAAGAACAAAGCTCGACTAGTAGCTCATGGATACAAGCAATTATTGGGCATCGACTTTATGGAATCCTTTGCACCTGTTGCCCGTTTGGAAGCTATTAGACTATTCCTCACCTATGAAGCCCAAATGAATATGATCGTCTATCAGATGGATCTGAAGACGACATTTCTTAATGGTGAAATCAAGGAAGAGGTCTATGTTCAACAGCCAGATGGTTTTGTGAATCCTAAATATCCTAATCATGTGTACAAGCTTAAGAACGCTCTCTATGGGTGAAGCAAGCTCCACGCACATGGTATGATCTATTGTCACAATTTCTCATTACGCAAGGCTTCGCTAAAGGCAAGGTGTATCCCACGCTGTTTATTCAGAGACGAGGTAAAGATATGATTATGGTACAAATATATGTTGATGATATTATATTTGCAGCCTCGACCCAAACCTTATCCGAAGAGTTTGGGAAACTCATGTCTTTCAAGTTTAAGATGTCAATGATGGGCAAGGTATCATTCTTCTTTGGTCTTCAGATATCTCAGAGTCCCAGAGGCATCTTTATCAATCAATCCAAGTATGCCCTTGAATCTTTTAATAAATATAAGAAGGAATCTTGCGACCCCGTGGATACTCTAATGGTGGAACGAACTAAGCTTGATGCAGATCCACATGGAGTTGCCGTTGATCCGACACTTTATCGTGGAATGATCGGTACTCTTCTGTATATCACAGCTAGTCGACCTGATCTTCAGTTTGCTATATGTATGTGTGCTCGGTATAAAACTCGACCTACTGAGTTACACTTAGCTACTGTTAAACAGATCTTTCGGTATCTAAAAGGAACCATTAATCGGAGACTTTGGTATTCGAAGGACTCTTCGATTACACTAATGGCATATGCAGATGCTGATCACGTGGGTTGTCAAGATACAAGGCGTAGCATGAGTGGAACTTTGCAACTACTAGGAGATCGACTAATCAGTTGGGCATCGAAAAGGCAGAAAAGCACTGCAATTTTAAGTACGGAAGCAGAATACGTAGCTATGTCCGATTGCTGTGCTCAAATTCTTTGGATGAGATCGCAATTAACCGACTATGGTCTAGGTTTCAACAAAATTCCGATGTACTGTGACAACATGAGTGCAATTTCCTTATGCTGCAACAATGTTCAATTCTCCCGGTCGAAGCATATTGACATTCGCTACCTTTTCATCAAGGAGCAAGTGGAAAATGGAGTGATCGAGCTTTACTTTGTCCGATCTGAGTATCAATTGGCGGATATTTTCACAAAGGCTTTAGATCGCGCTCGAATGGAATTTTTGGCCGACAAGCTAGGAATGAGAACCTTCTCGCCTGAGACTCTTAAGGAATTGGCAGATGAAGCGAAAGAATAGTGTTGATAAAGTATTCTCTGTGTCCTTGGTGATCATCTGTATATATTGTTTATATTTTTATCCACAAAAGCAAAATACAAAAATATAAAACCATATAAAAACCATAAAAATTGAAAAATCTAGAAAAATCAAAAAATGTTTTTACTTTATTTTTCAAAGGCATGTCTTTTGGTACAATAATATTTACGGCCTTAGAAATGTTGATTAATATTGACACGGCGCCATAAATAGAGTTCGTACAAAAGTTGTAAATATTTCATAAAACATGCCTATATGGCTTGTAGTTATTTCTGACTGCCACCCGGTTTTTATATTAAAGTCAAGTATTTCTTATGAAAGCTTTGGCTCAACAACGGGAATTATTTTTCTCGGGCATGGTTTACTTTATAACCATGTAAGGGATTGTGTTTACGTTATAACACAATCTAACACGGATATATGTACGTGTCAGTGCATATATTTGTTAAAACAAGAGAAATCTTGTTTTTATGAAGCTATCATCTCTACAACCATAGCAATATACAATTGGTATCTACATACTCGACGATGCGACTACTCAAACGACGACTACAGCTCCTTCAATAGAACACTAGTCAACAATTGAGGGGGAGCAATTGTCAAGCATTCAGAATCTTCGATGCTGAACGTGCCAAGCTCACTAATTGGTGTCAAGACAATAATACCAATCGTACATGTGGTGTCAAGAGATGACTTCGGAAGTGACGAGGCGACCAACATATGCTAATAAGAACCATTTGATCTTATCATATGATGTTCTCATCAATCAAGTCTAACCTTGTCAAATTTTTTTAATATGGTGAATATGTGAACATGTTACAAATCGGTATCATATCTCCTATATCTGGTATCATGAAGATAAATGGACTTGCCATTTTCTTCCCAAAACCTTTGTTAAAACTTCATTAAATCAATTGATATTAAAAACATCGATTGGGTTAATATTTTTAATATGGGGGAGAAAATGTGATTTAATATGGGAAATTATCAAAAATGGTTTGACTTAACGTGATGGCTCATCCCGACATGTGCGAAATGTTTTCGAATATCATGGCATATGTTAAGGGGGAGCAAAACGAATTTGCACATCAAAAATGGATTTCATGGTGATTTATACTTACCCACAACCCATTTATTTCATGACGATGAAGATTGTGGTGACATAATGATGGTGGATAGGTTAAGTCCTATGATTCTTCCAGAACCGGAGGAATCTTCCCAAGGACATTCCATAGCTAGAAATAGTAGTCCTTAGGAAAGTTGGAGAAAAGATTGTGAATGTAGCTGAATGCCGACCAAGTACTTAAGTTAGCACTGGAACAATCACAACAAGGTGCTAGTTATGACGTATTGGTAAGCATTGAAGGGGTTGAAGAATAAAAAAGAATTGTAAAGATAAAGGTCTAAAGAAAGAAGCCCTCCTTACAACCTTAGGCAGAAACCAGGTCAACACATATGCTATTGAGATCATTTTAATGATGCCCGATATTGAAGATAGACACCATGGACCCAGTGATGCAATGTACAACCCATCCCAGCTAACTCAGATATCTCTCAAAAGATATTTGTTTTAATCACACGGAGACAACACGTTACCTATCGATTTATTCACTCCGAATAAATAGGTATTGAAATGGTGGCACTCCTCTCCAGCCTCCGATCACTAAAATCCAAAATGCACCATCGAGTCTAGAGCCATTTGAGATCATCAAATATCTCATTAGGACACACTTCCATAATTCCTTGCTTTTTCACACTCTGTGAAAAGTAAGAAAGATATTAAGAGTCCTACGCAAAATCTTCATGATCTTGACTGAACATCCGAGTAATACGAAAGTATTTACAATGAAGATGGAAATCCTTATTGAGCGAATATCAAAAAGCTCATGGTAGGTAACTTGTGAGATTCTTTATGAATCAAGCTTGTGATAACTGGAAAGCAACAGTGGTTTAATTCTTAACTGAATTTAAACACGTTCCAGGCCTCTACGCAATATCTTAGTGATCTTGCCAGAACACTCAAAGTAATACCTTAGTGTTTACAGTGATGAGTGGAAATCCTTCTAGTGGTAACCTTAAACAGCACTTGGTAGGTAACTTGCAAGATTCAATATGAATCAAGCTCGTGACAACTAGAAAGCAACGATGGTGCGATTCTTTAATGAATCAAACTTGTTCCAGGAATCAGAAATGACGGCTTCAATCATGCAGATAATTTTATCCAAATGATTAACTCTTTACGTTCGCAGTCAGTTTTGGACGGTCGAGTAAAGAGAAGAAATCTTGTCAAGGAGATTTTTAATTAAATCTACCTGCCACAAGTACGATATTTTATATCGTCCAACGGTCTTCACCGACCGGAGGTAAAATGCTACCGAATTAGAATAAAATTTTCAAAGCCATTTTGTTCGTGTCTACTTATGTTGCGGCATTTGAAGACGGTGGCATTGCGGAATCCAAGAAAAAGTCGTCCCCGCATGCTTATACTTTATACACTTAATACCTCATCTAATTCAAGAAAGCCTAAAAGTTAAGTCTTCCGCTGTATCGAACTCTGAAGCTTTCAAGAATTACGAAGGTATAAGTATGTGGGACATGGTGTCACGAAGAGTCGAAGATCACAAGTGAAGGATGCACAAGATCAAGGCAAAAGATTAATGCTCAAGATTGATATCAAAGATCACTTCAACATATTCACCAGAAAAGAAAAAGAAAAGAAAAACGAAGACTACGAGCTCAAGAAAAGCATAGTATTCTAGGTTTATTTTATTATTGTAAACTCAGGTAACACCCTTGTTTGGAGTGACCTCCCTTAGGGGGAGATTGTTGGAAATACGTTTTTCGTATTTAGGAAGATTCCGTCACTCCGATAATATATTAAGTGGTGGCTCGTAGTTTAGTTATTCTACATTAAGTAAACAAGGAAAGGCCTAGTCCATAGTTTGTATGGACGACCCAAACATGTAAGCCCAAGCCCATCACAACGATTGGGTATATAAACCCTCTCCTTAGTTGGAGAGTGTGGTGGTTTCATTTCATTTTACACATAGTTAATCACTTTCTCTCTCTAAAGTGTGTGTGGAATCATCTATCTTTCTATCTCTTTCTATCTTTAAAACATAAGCAAGATTTACATATCCTACATTTGGCGTCTGAGTCTACCATAACTATTTACTTTCCTTTCTTTGAGACAGAGGATGCCACACTTATGTTTTTCAGCTCTTCAGCTCTTTTGAGAAAAGCCGTCTGAGCATGGGTTTGTATAGCTTTAGGTAGGGAGCTAACAGTGAACTTGAGTTTCTTGGCAGCTGGTTCACCATCATCCACAGCCTCGCTGGTGTTAACCAGAGTCAAGGACTTTGATGAATCAACTCGATCCTTAGTCTGTTGCTCCCCCTTAATTTCATCCTCATCGTCAGGTATAATCACTGGTGTGATGACTTGGAGAGGGACAGGTGAAGAAATAGTGTTATCAGCAGAGTCAGAGCTTTGTTTGGCAGATTCAAGGTTAAGTACCTTTTCCTTCTCCCCCTCATGTTCAGCCTGTCTTTTCAGACGTTTGGATGAACGTGCCTGAAAGTGCTTAGCAATCTGCTCAACAAAGGCAGCCATTTCTCGTTGTCTGGTACTTGAAGCTCTGGAAATCTTCAGCAGGTGGTTGTAATTTCCATTTGTGTTGCGATGAACACGATCAATGATAAAGTTGGTGTGACGCAGTTGCCTGTTTCGTACAGTTTCAAACTGTCTATGCATTATCAACTCATGAGTATGGAAAATTGCAGGGACCTCTGTGACGATGGCATCTTTGATTCGTGTGGACAAATGACTAAGTCCTTGGGACACTCCCTTTCTCGTACCATCTTTGATAGGTTCAGTGACTGCATCCTTAACCGCCTGTGTTACGATCCTTGGAAAGTTGACAGTGAAAGAATGCATCTCAGATTTTATAATGTCCAGCTTTCTTGACAGGCGTTCCATATCTGATTGATGATGTTCAGGTTTAAGATTATGGATGTTCAGGCTTTGTTGTGCATAATCATCCTCCCTTGGCAATATATCAAAGTTGGTTTGGGCAGGATGATCAAACAATAAGAATTCAGCTGTCGGATCATATGCAGGTCTTTGGAAGACTGTAGTGGCAGAGGTAGCAGAGGTGGGAGTTACTACAGCTTCCTTGGGAGGAGTGGTATCAACAGCTGGTGTGGACACAGCGATTTCCTTTCGAGGAGACAGAGACTGCTGGTCGTCATCTTCTTTATCCTCCTCCTCCTCTTCAATCATCCCCTCAGGGAGAATCTCATCATCATGCATGGATTCGGGTTCAGAGAAATCATCTACTAAGGAGAGCGCATCTTCTTCAACATCAGGTATGGGCTATTCCTCGTTTGGTTGATCCTGAATCATTGTGTCAGCTTCTTTTTCTGGCTGCTCCAGGGATTCAATGTTTGGCTGTACAACATCAGCCTGCAAGTTGTTTTATATTAGTAACAGGGAAATAAATAAGGGGAATGGTCGCCAGTTTGTTGTCCCAGAGAGGCTGAGGGTGATTATTCAGCCACTCCAAATGATAAATCCTTGCGATTCTTTTAAGAGTGAAAAGTATGAGGTTAATGGTCGCCATTCGCTGCCCCTAGGAAAGTTGAGTGTGATTATTCAGCCCCCCAAAAGGTTAAAACTTTTGGGACTCTTTTGATTGTGAAACATATGTTGTTAAGGATCGCCATTCGCTGCCCCTAGGAAGGCTGAGGGTGATTATTCAGCCCCCCAAAAGGTTAAGAAACCTTTGGGACTCTTTTAAGTGTGAAACATATGTAGGTAAAGATCGCCTGTTACGCCGCCCCTAGGAAAGCTGAGGGTGATGTTTCAGCTCCCCCCTAAAGGATAAATCCTTTGGGGTTCTTTTAAGTGTGATAAAGATGTAGGTTTTTTTTTTTTGGGTAAAGGGGACTGTCCCCGGTAAAAGATATATTACACCAAAAAAACGTTGAAGTACAACGGATGTAGGTGAAGTCCTAACATCACGGCCCGTTACATGGGCTACAACCATGCACTCAACACGTGCAACAACTCGAAACCTATCTAAGGGTGACAAACCACTCTTAGAACTACCAAATAAGTTGAGAAACAAGAATAGATAAACAAACCATAATGTGTTCCTAACTTATACAACCACGTAGTAGTATCCGGCACATCAGACTAAACAAGCAGCTGGTAAAGGACCCGAAAAACGGATAGGGCAGCAGAAATGCTCCAGAACTGATGATTATGTAGATGACAGCAGAAACCCTACAATATTGATGAAGACCCACCACGCAGATCCACACCACATACCAGTAAACGATGCACGCACTCCAGACCTGTATTTGTATAGATGCAAACCAATAACGTGCAAAAGAAATGACATGAATACGCAAAACCCTTGAAACGCACCAGGTTATCACGTATCAAACAACCATAACATGATGATGATCTACACCGGATCCAACATCATGATATCGAACCGAAACCCTAACCAGACTCGGGTTTGATCGTCAGCCACAAACCCTAGCCTACGATAAAGCATCACAAATTCCCCTCTCCCCAACCCTGACCTCCACAATCATCACCAATCTGACATCCACCAACAACGAACGCCATCATTGACCAGCCACCCACACACCAACCCATAACTGAGTAATCATCAGGACCGAAGGTCCCCGTCGTCATACATCGAAACCCAAAATAGGGTTTAGAATTGATCTTAAACGAGATAAACCCGTTGCCACCAACAGGTAGGATCATGTTACCTCATAATAAGCCTTTATAATGATCAATGTAACCCATGACAACGTGCTGAAAACCCAGGACCCTTACGCTGAAAAAAACCCTAACCAAATTAGGGTTTCATCGTAATCCTGCAGCGTCAAGGAACCAAAGGACCGACCAAGTGAATGAACATCACAGGCCACCCAATAGCAAAGAAGATCCAAGTAAATATAAGCATTACCCCTCCGGATCCATCACAGACCACCAACCGTCGCATCAAATCCTGAAAAATGAAACCCTAAAAAAGTAGGGTTAATGATTCAATACTATAAAAACCATAGAACGATTTCTTTATTATATAATAAAGATAGATCGACGCCACCACCACAAAAAGAACACAACCCAATTAAAACTATTGCATACCATTGTTAATAATAGCAAATCTAAATAATATCAATAGAACCCGAAAAGGGAGACCAAAGACATCACCAAGATCAGACTATACGTTAACAGGTAGATGCGTTAGTTTGAATCGGTTTGGCCGGAAAATAATGGTGGTGGCGGCGCCGGAAATCGCCCCATAGGGGAGAGAAAATACGAACAAGTGATACTTAAAAGGAAAAAACTACATAAAGATGTAGGTTAAGGTCGTCTTGTAACGCTGTCCCTAGAAGAGCTGAGGATGATTATTCAGCTACCCTAAAAGTAAAACTTTTGGGATTCTTTTTCTGAGGGAACCAAGAGGCTGTGTGAGGTAAAACTACTCTAGGTCGAGACATATAAGTATTCAGGTTGTTGTTTGCCTGAATATTGTCTAGAGGGTGCAGGGTCATCGGGGTGCTTAAGAAACACAAATGAATCACTCCCTGGTGCATAGACAGGGTGTACAGAAGTCTTAAGGATTTCTAAGTGCATATAATGACTTCTATAGGTCGAGGATAACCGTAACTTCACCACTCTCACCTACAGACATTTGAGAGTGGTTGCTTGTGGACCTCTGAAAATGATAAGACTGATTACCTGTGCAATATCAGTAGAATTGGGCTGGTTCCCTGGTGTCTCGGCTGACAGCGAGACGCTAGACCCTTGTTGTTGGTCAGCTGAAGTCTCTGATTCCATAGGGGTCTCTGGAACAGAGGGGGATGAGAGGTTCACGTTCTTCTTTACCCTGGCCTTTGCAACAGTTTTGGTGTGGGAAGAAGATGGGTTTTTCTTCTTCTTAGGTTGTTGGCCAGTTGTTGCCTTGGACGTCGTGGTGTGCTGCCCAGAGGTCAAAGACGTAGACGTGCCAGACACATCAGAGGTATTCACCTTCTCAGAGGAAGGGAGCAAGGACTTCACAACAGAAGGTTGTTTATTGGCGATATTCAGCATGTGAGAGGTAGCAGGGACATCTTCAGGTTCAATCTCTTTGTAGATTTCTCCAGCAATTCGATAAGGCTTCAGGGATGTGAGAGTAGAGTTGTGTATCTGTCACCCAACAGGCTTTCGAAGAGAAGAGAAAGAAAGCGAACATAACAGATATTTTTCTCCTGACCTGATTTGGTACCTTAAGCTTTTCTACTAGGTTTGAGAAGATTATGCTTCCAACATCAACGTCTGTGCCCCAGATCATCCCATAAGCAATCGATTGGTGATTAAAAGACATCTGATCTTGGGATCCTGCATACCTCCTAGGGATTTGACTATGTGAGTTAAGAGGACACGTCACATAGGGGAAAAGTACTTTATCTTCAAAGGGGACTTGGAAAGAACTTCAGCAAGTGTGAGAGCAGGGTTTACATCATGAATGGGTTTAAGTGTGGCAAGGGCGTCATTTACAGCCTTTTTGTCTACCATCTTCAGGCATTCATCTCCATGTCTTAACCCAGCCACACTCGCAAAATCTTTGAGAGAGAAAGCAAAGGAGTGTTCGTTGCATGAGAGGCTAAAAGTGATGGCGTCGTCAACAACTTCAGCAGAGTACCAGAATTCCCTATGGTATTCTTGGTAGAAAACGGTTGGGGTCTTTGTGAGTGCTTCACTAACATCACAATTCTTCAAAAAATTCACCAGATCTGTGTAGGATTCATTAGGAGCCTTGAGCCATCCAATCGAGTTGTTAGAAGCAAGGATGCTCTCATTGAGTTCGAAGGTGACGTTTGAAGCCTTGGGAACTGGGTACGCCATGGATTCAAGGTTGAAGAGAAACGAAAATGGTGCATGGGTTTAGAGAGAGAAGGCTTAGAGAGAGATGGGATTGTGAGAAATGAGAATAGTGGTAGGTGAGAAGAAACGTGAGACAATATTTATATTCAAAGTTTGAAACAGCTATTCAAACGCATTTAATGCGTAATATGAAAATGACTACACAAGTGGGTCCCTTGACCTTTCAAAACCATTTGTCTCCTCGTTATTCAGAAAAGAAATAATTAAATATAGGGAATGTTTTTTAGCATTTACTTGGAAAGTAACTACCTAGTTTCATGTGAAAAACATTTAATATTTAATCAGACATTTAATGAACACATTAATTATCAAGCCACAGGCTTTGAGATATTAAGCATCCCTAGCTCAGCAACTAGCCTGTTTAACGAAGGTTCAGCCAAAGGCTTTGTGAAAATGTCATCTAGTTACAACTCAGTGGGAACGAAATGCAGCTCAATATCTCCCTTCATTATGTGATCCCTGATAAAATGATACCTGATATCAATGTGTTTAGTTCGAGAGTGAAGAACAGGGTTGTTGGAGATGGCAATGGCGCTGGTGTTGTCACAGAAGATTGGCACTTTATCATATAAGATCTCATAGTCAGCCAATTGACTTTTCATCCAGAGCACCTGAGCACAACAGCTGGCAGCAGCAACATATTCTTCTTCAGCTGATGACATGACCACAAAGTTTTGCTTCTTAGCACTCCATCCAACCAATTTTCCTCCTAGGATTTGACAACTACCTGAGGTGCTTTTCCTGTCAATACAACATCCAGCATAGTCTGAATCTGAATAGGCCTTGAGATCAAAGTCTGATTCCTTTGGATACCATAAACCTAGTGAGGTTGCTCCTTTGAGATACCTGGAAATTTTCTTAACAGCCACTAGATGAGATTCTTTTGGGTTAGCTTGGTAGCACAAAGACATGTGGAGAATTGGATATCAGGACGACTAGCTGTTAAATACATGAGTGACCCAATCATGCCTCTGTATAAAGTCTCATTAACAGAGACCCATGACTCATCAGGACCCAAGTTTTTTAGGTGGAAGCATGGGGCATTTCACTGATGCACAATCAGCTAAGTCATATTTTTTAAATAAATCCTTAACATACTTTTCTTGACAAATTGAAATTCCTTTAGGACATTGTTTAATTTGAAAACCAAAAAAGTAAGTTAATTCACCCATCATACTCATCTCATATTTCTTGGTCATTAATTTAGCAAAACGTTTACTAAGATTAACATTAGTTGACCCAAAGATGATATCATCCACATAAATCTGCATAATGATGAAATCACTCTTATCCTTGAAGGTAAAGAGTGTTTTATCAATGGAACCCCTGACAATTTTTTTTCAGTTAAAAAATTAGAAAGAGTTTCATACCATGCTCTTAGAGCTTGTTTCAGCCCATACATGGCTTTGTGTAGTCTGTACACATGATTAGGAAACTCGTTGTTATTGAATCCTTCAGGCTGTGCAACATACACTTCCTCAGCCAAATCTCCATTGAGGAAGGCACTCTTAACATCCATTTGATACACAGTGAAGTTCATATATGCAGCATATGCAAGGAAGATTCTGATGGCTTCAAGTCTTGCCATAGGAGCAAATGTTTCATCATAATCAACCCCTTCAGTCTGTGTATACCCTTGTGCCATTAGCCTGGCCTTGTTTCTGATGATGTTTCCTATTTCATCCATCTTATTTCTATAAATCCATCTAGTGCCTATGATGTTCTTACCAGGTGGAGCTGGCACTAGTCCATACCTTGTTCCTTTTGAACTGATTAATTTCTTCCTACATAGCAGCTACCCACCCATCTTCCACAAGAGCCTCAACTACTCTCTTAGGTTCAATTTGAGAGAGAAATTCAGCAAAGAGACATTCATCGGCTGAGGCTGACTTTGAGTCATGAATTCGCTGTCTAGTAGTAACCCCTGCATTAGGTTCCACAATAATGTTGACAAGAAGAATTTGTTGATCTCTTGACCACTTAGTTTGAGGAGCTAGGGAATCATGGATAGGGACATTTATGGCAGTAGCTGGCACTATTTGAGTTTCATCCTGCTGAATAGGAGGGCTTTCTTCAAAGATGACCTCAGTATCTGTGTCCACTTCAGCCATATTAAGGGATGTAGATTCATTATCAACAAGAGAGTCTTTAAGGGTTTGAAGAAATGGCGAGTCATCTACAGCAGTTGAGGAAGAAGGAATACAAGAAGGTTGTGGTTCTTCTTTATCAAGTTCTTGAGAGGAAGGAACTTCAATGTTGTGTTTAGACAGAGGGTCAAAAGCAGGAACATAAGGAGTGAGAGTGTTGGAGTGATGATGGTGATGACAGGAAGGTCTTGGTTCTGAAAATTCATCACTTGGGAAGGACACATTTTCATTAAAATCAATTTCATCACCCTCTGTTCCTGTTCTCTGTATGACATCATCGTCTTCATTGAATCTGACATGAAAGGTTTCTTCTACTTCTTGTCTTCTAGTATTGAATACTCTGAAGGCCTTGGTTGTGGGAGAGTATCCTAAGAAGAAACCATCATCAGCTTTTTCATCAAATTTTCCAAGTTTATCCTTGTAGTTATAAATGAACACATGGCATCTAAAAACATGGAAATAGCTGACATGTGGAGCTCTATTTCTGTAAACTTCATAGGAAGTTTTGCCATGTCTTTTGATGATTGATCTATTTTGGGTGTAGCAATCAGTGTGAACAACTTCTCCCCAAAATTGCTTTGGTAAAGCTGCACCATTTAACATAGTTCTGCCTGCTTCAATCAAAGTCTTGTTTCTTCTTTCAGCCACACTATTTTGTTCAGGGTGCCAGCTGAAGAGAAGTTTTGTGATATTCCTTTTTCATAACAAAAAGATTCAAGTTGTTGTGTGACACCCCGGGTAGGGTCAAAATATGCGGAAAATATCCCTAGAGACGTCACATGGGTGGATCGATAGCATATAGTCCATAGAGCATAAGATAAAGATTATTTAAATCAGATTACATATTTGATAACAAATAAATTAAAAAATTTCTTAAACACGACAGAAGTTGATTGTTTATGTTTCTCAAATAGAACCCCGGACGAGTCCTACAATGCAGATTACTAAGATGCTAGAGACCATGCACACACCACGTACTGACTTCATATTCCTGTGCAAAACATACTAACGGGGTCAACATAAAGTTGGTGAATTTACAGATTTTAAAAATTAATTAGTTTGGACATACAATAATCATAGAAGTAATAATGCACAAAGCATTCTTACTAAAATGTAAATAACATTTGTTTATTATTAGAAACTGAAGCTTAACCCCATAGTCCTCAACAGATGAGGACGTAGTGTCTTACAGAAAGACACCCATTCCAGTTCCAACATGGTATACGTCTGTTGTCCCGACCAAGGCACCGTGAGCATGACTCACCCAGACGGGGATGGTCAATCCCTAATAGATCTATTTATAACATTCGGGCGATTTACAACAATTTAACAGTTTCAATAGTAAGCAATCATAATCCAGTTTATACAATCCAATTATGTCCAATATATGTTTGCATATTTTCTTTCCCAAAAGGGAAAGTTTTATCAAAGTTTAAATAGGGCTGTAAACTCACCTGGGAGTAGGCAATTGCCTGTTTAACAAAGATATCCAATTAAATCTCACACCAAAGTTATGCCTAATCAGATAGTACAGTCTTAATAGATAGTACAAAGAACATATATGTATGCTTATACCAATTTTAGTCAATTCATTTATGCCACGTTGTTTATCTAAATAACCATAGTTCATGTAACATCAATATTCATCTCTAGGTAAACATAAAATGTTTAACTATTAATATCAGTTAGCATACAAGTATTTATAATAATCATGCAGTCTTACAATTAAGCTTCTTGGTTAAGTAGACATAAAATGTTCTACTTAAAATATTAGTTTTTAATTTGTTCATCGTTCATATAGTTTTTATTTTCTAAGAGTATATGAGTTTATGTATGAGTAGTATATACCCTTATTTGTTATACAATTATTTCTTAAAGTAAAAATATAAATATTTTATTTCGAAAATAAAACATAATATTTTAACTTTAAAGTTTCCATAAATCATTTTAAAGTTTATAAAATAATTAAATAGATTTTAGGTTAGGGCTTGGAAATGTTTCGGGATATGGCAAAACTAGTCCCTCCATATTTTTAAACAAGTAAACTTACGGATTTTACATATTTAGTACCCAGGGCTTGTTATAGTTTCGGCTTATGGCAGATTTGGTCCCTCTAGTATTATCTAGGTTTTGTAAGTTTACTAAAATGACAAAACAGACCCTAGGGCTTCTTTAAGTTTCAGACTGTTGTCAAAATGGTCCTTAGGGTTTTAAAATGACAAAATAACTTTTAGACACTTCCCAAAAATGGTCCCTAGGGTTTAATTCGCCATGGATAGTAATTATTAAACCCTAGACTTTTGGATATTTACATTTCCAGTCCTTGTGCTTACTAATTTATCAAAACAAGTTTTATAGGTTATGGTTTTAGTCCTTAAGTTTTGTAAATTGTCATCTATATCCAAAAAGTTTATATAAGTTATATTTTATTTATAAAAGCTTTTATTTTAGCATTTAAACTTTATATGGGCTCATTAAATAGGCTAAACATCTAATGGGTTATTTTAGTGGGCTTAAATTTATTTCAAGTTCACTAATTTATTTTAAATGGGCCTTTAAATCATTTATTGGACTTAGTACATTTTTAAGTCCCTTTTAATTTGTTAGATGGGCCTAAGTATAATCTTAAGTCCATTAAGTTTTGAATTAACATTTCATGGGCTTAAATAATCCATTCACACTACTTTATATTTTATGTAAGCTTTAACTTAGGATATTCTTATAAGCTTGTCTTTAGTTTATTCATATTTAGTTTTGAATCTAAAATAGAAGAATAAAACATATAGTTTGTTTTATGTGTTGTACTAAATTAGATCTAGGTATGTTACAAGGTTTTATACAAGTCATAAGTTCTAACCATGAGCTTAAGACCCACGGCTATGATTACCATAGTTTATTATGGTGTGTCAAGTCTCGTTTTAAGATTGCATGTACTTGCAAGTGTTTCAATGTTAAGATCTAGCTATTCATATAATAAGAAAACAAGTCAAGGTCCATGTACATCACATATAACTTATGGTTAGTCATCTAATCTTGGTATTTTCAAGATATGGTGTTTAGCCAATTTCATACTTACCATTTAACCACAAATCTAGGTTCCACTTATACATGCATGTATACTAAAAGATCATCTAAGTACACATATAACATTTTTGTGATTTTCAATAGTCCATGTAACATGTAATGATACGTATTCTATTATTTAAACTTAGCACATAAATCACGTATTCATTAATTCTATATGCCGTGACCTTCTAGGTCATGGTTTTCATTGTTCTTGAGTTACACATGTTTATTTTATGAGATCTATGATTATTTATTAACCAAAGTCCCATAAAGTAAGATTTGTAACCCTTGCTACATTAAGTTTATCAAATGTTTTCATATGATTTTTAAATCAAGTTTAAACATATAGTACTAATCATAGATTTCTTATTAAAAGATTTTTAACCATGTTTAATGGTACACAAAAATAGGTCGTGACCTTCTAGGTCATGGTCATTACCAAATCTTGATTTTTAATAAGTTATATATATGTGTTTATAGATGGATGATGATGCATGCAAGTGAAAATAAAGAAACATAAGGAGTATACCTTTCTTGCCTAAATGTTACTAATGGAGATCTATGTGAACAAAGAGGTTAGAGATATATTCAAGATGATGAAGGAAGCTCCAAATATCAACCAAGCCATGACCTTTTAGGTTCGGCTAGGGCTTGGTATAATACTTCCAATGATGATGATTATGCTACCAATTGATTTGTGATTACTATGAGACAAAGATCTAGTAGATCTAGTGAACAAACTTGGATTTTTGGTGGCTTAAAGCCGAATTGTTTGAGAGAAAAAGGGAGGAGAGAGTGAGATCTAGTTGAGAGGGAATGGGAAGAGTATGTGTGTGTTTTCGGCTAAAAGGGGAGAGAGAAGGCAAGTGAGGGTGTGAACACCTTGGTAAGAACAATAGTGCCAAGTGTTGACACTTGTGTTCCAGTGCATGACACTTGTATTCCCAAGGCCTCTCTTCACCTTCCACCTAAGGGAATGCGTGTCATTCTTAGCCAAAAAGGGGAGATGGGCTCAAGTTGTGGGCTTGTGTTGGGCTAGCACACAAGGTTGTGGACTTTGGGCTAGTCCAAAGTGTATATATATGTTTATAATGTACACATACATATATATATGTAGTACTACTCATACAACATTTTCCCATAATTTGTTTAAGTGTTGGGCATATATAGTTGTTGTAACTTTTAATACTTGTGATCCTAGTCTTATGTACCAAGTTTAGTTATGCATCATATTTCCATAGCAAAGTAGTTGTAGAAGTATAAGTACATAGTGATCAAATTCACACAAAACTTATAGATGTACAACACATGAGTGATTATTCTAGGATTTATGGGTGAATCTTATTACATAAAATCATGGTAAAATCATGAATTTTACAGCACCACCCCGTTATTTTAGCTTTGTCCTCAAAGCTACTAAAAACGTAGTTATCTTTTAAGTGAAAATATGAGGGTATTTGGCTTTGAAGATGTCTTCTCGTTCCCAGGTGTACTCGAGGCCTCTCTTCGAGTCCCATCGCACTTTGATTAACCGGATGCGGCTACGTTTCAACTTCTTGGTCATTCTCTCCATGATTTCCACTGGTGTCTCGGTGTATTGGAGTTGGTCATCGATATGGACCCCCTCTAAGGGCATAACCAAAGGTTCCTCTGCGTAGCACTTTTTCAGGTTTGACACATGGAAGGTGGGGTGTATCCGACTTAACTGTAGCGACAATTCTAGACGGTAAGCCACTTCCCCGACCTTGGCTATCACTTTGAAAGGACCCACATATCGTGGATTCAACTTTCCCCGCTTTCCAAATCATATAACTCCCTTGCATGGTGATACTTTTAACATGACGTGATCTCCTACTTTAAACTGCACGGGTCTGTATTTCTGATCCGCGTAGCTCTTTTGTCGATCACGAGCAGCTTGCAATCTTTGCTTTATAAGGACAATTCGGTCTGTAGTCTCCTGAATCAATTCAGGCCCAGTGAGTTGGAACTCGCCTACCTCTGCCCAACATACAGGAGAGCGACATTTCCTTCCATAAAGGGCTTCAAAAGGGGCGGCCTTGATACTGGCGTGGTAGCTATTGTTGTAGGAGAACTCAACCAAAGGTATATGCTCGACCCAACTATTTCCAAAATCAATCACACACGCTCTTAGCATATCTTCTAGATTTTTGATGGTTCGCTCACTCTGACCATCCGTTTGAGGATGATAGGCGGTGCTCATATCCAGTTGGGTACCCAGGGCTCGTTAGAGAGCCTTCCAGAAGTTGGAGGTGAATCTGCTGTCCCGGTCACAGATTATTGAGACTGGTACCCCATGTTTGGTTACAATTTCCTTAAGGTAGGTCCTTGCCAACTTGGATAAGGAGTCGGATTCCTTAGTGGGTATGAAATGAGCAGACTTGGTGAGTCGGTCGACTATCACCCAAATGGCATCATATCCACGAGATGACTTTGGGAGTTTGGTCACGAAATCTATGGTGATATTTTCCCACTTCCATTCAGGTATCTTAGGCTGCACCAGTAGACTGGATGGCCTTTGGTGTTCTGTTTTGACACGTGCGCATGTCAGACATTTTTGAACATAAGTTGCGATGTCAGCCTTCATGTTTGGCCACCAATACAATTTCCTCATATCTTGGTACATCTTTTCCGATCCCGGATGTATTAAGTACTTGGATTTATGTGACTCGTGCATGATTATGTCCCTTAAAATTCCGTAACGGGGTAACCAACTCCTCCCGTGTAAGCACAATGTTCCGTCCGCCCTTGGTTCCAGTTTCTCTTTAGAGAGGTCAGTTCGAAGCATTCCTCCTATATCTTCTTTCTAGAGGTTTTCGGGTTTCTGTGCTTGGGTTTGTGCTTCAAGGTCAGGTTGATGGTCATGGTTAGGGCTCGAACCCTCATGGGTGGGTCTTTATCTTTACGGCTTAGTGCATCAGCAACTACGTTTGCTTTACCTGGATGGTATTTGATTTCACAATCGTAATCGGTTAACAGCTCGATCCAACGGCGCTGCCTCATATTAAGCTCTTTTTGATCTAATATATGTTGCAGACTCTTGTGGTCGGTGTACACTGTACATTTTGTTCCGTAAAGATAATGCCTCCAAAATTTTAAGGCAAAGACAACCGCTCCAAGTTCTAAGTCGTGGGTAGTGTGGTTTTTCTCATGCTTCTTTAATTGTCTAGAAGCGTAGGCAATCACTTTCTTTCTTCTCATCAATACTGCTCCCAATCCTTTATATGAGGCGTCACAATATACCTCAAAGTCATCATTGCCCTCGGGTAAGGATAAGAGAGGCGCACTGCACAACTTTTATTTTATCAATTGGAAAGTTGATTCCTCCTTTTCTCCCCAATTAAATTTTACTCCTTTGTGAGAGAGCTTTGTCATTGGTTTGGCTATTTTGGAGAAGTCTTCGATGAATCGGCGATAATATCCGGCGAGGCCTAGGAATTGGCGGATCTCCGTTGGTGATTTGGGAGATGCCCAACTCTTGACGGATTCAACCTTTGCAGGATCTACGTGAATACCATCGCTATCAATGACGTGTCCTAAGAAATGGACTCTGGGTATCCAGAACTCGCATTTGGAAAATTTTGCGTATAGCTGCTCTTCCTTGAGTATTTTCATTACTTGGGCCAGATGCTCAGCATGGTCCTGCTTGTTCTTGGAGTAAACAAGTATGTCGTCGATGAAGACTATTACAAATTTATCCAAATAGGGTTTACACACTCGGTTCATGAGATTCATGAATATTGCTGGTGTGTTTGTCAACCCAAAAGGCATAACTCTAAATTCGAAATGACCATAACGAGTTCTGAAAGCTGTCTTAGGGATATCTTCTTCCCAGACTCTCAGTTGATGGTATCCAGACCTCAGATCAATCTTAGAATACATGATTGATCCCTGGAGTTGATCAAACAAGTCGTCAATGTGAGGTAAAGGATAGCGATTCTTTATCGTTAGTTTGTTCAATTCTCGGTAATCAATGCACATTCGAAAAGAGCCGTCTTTCTTCTTGACAAACAGAACAGGAGCTCCTCATGGAGAAGAGCTAGTCTTGATGAATCCTTTTTCTGATAGTTCTTGGAGTTGTTTGGCTAGTTCCTTCAATTCTAATGGTGCTAGCCGGTAGGGAGCCTTAGCCACAGGTGCAGCCCCAGGAATAAAATCGATTTGGAATTCGATCTGTCGCACTGGGGGCATACCCGGCAGTTCCTTAGGAAATACCTCGGGAAAATCTCGGACAATTGGCACGTCCTCGATTCTGGTCTCCTCAGGTTTGTCTTCTTCCTCAATTTTGGAGATGTGTGCTAGGAAGATAGGGCATCCTCTGGTCAAGTACCTTTGTGCTTTGGTGCAGGAAATGACACTAAGTCTAGTGTTGATTATATCAGGGTTACCATCCCCTCGTATAATCAAGGTTTCATCTCCCCATGGTATACGGACCAGTTTTTGATCACATAAGATGATTGCATGGTACTTCGACAGCTAATCCATGCCAATGATGACATCAAAGCTACCAAGACTTACTGGGATCAAATCGATGTTGAACGGGTGGTTGGAGAGGTTTAAAGTACAACCTCGAATTATGGTGTCAACCGTCACAATTTTTCCGTCAGCTAGTTCTACTGTATAGTAGGAGTCTAAGACTGATGGAGTAATTTCCAATACTCTACTAAATTCTGTTGAGATAAAGCTTCGATCTGACCCGGTGTCAAATAGGACAGATGCGTATCGTTGGTTTAGTAGAAATGTACCAGTGACAATGTTGGAATTTGGATTGGCTTGGGCATCGCCAGTCATGTATACTTGTGATGGGGTTCCTTTGTTGTCCTCCTTCCAGTTGGCCAACTTGGGACAATCAAGTCTTACATGTCCAGAGGTCCCACATTCGTAACATACTACAACTTCCTTTGGCTCATGATGACTTTCACTTGCGGGGTTTTGGTTCCCTTTACATTGCTTTCCAGCATCATGATGGTAGTCGCATTTTAAACACTTAGGTTTGGATCCTAAGTATTTCTTGTTGCGGGTTGTGGGAGTAGTATCATCAGTTTGCTCAATGTTTTGTCTTTTGGAAAATCGCCGGGGATGACTACGATTAGTTCTACTCGACTTCCGCTTGTTGTCCGTTTGTCTTTCGGACAGGTTGTGAGCTCGCTTGTTGATCAGCTCTGTCGCGAATTCCATTGCACCTTCTATGGTAGTGGGTTGTGAAGCTAGCACGCTGTCATGAATGTTGTCAGGGAGTCCGCTGACATACTTATCAATCTTGTCACTCCTTAGAGGGAACATTCTGGTGCACATCAAGCTTAACTTTTGAAATCTTTGGTTGTACCAAAGGATATCATTGTTCTCACACATGAGATCCCACAGCTCGACTTCCAACTTCTTCATTTCTCCTCTAGGACAATACTTTTCAGTCATTCTTTCCTTGAGGTTGGCCCAAGTGAGAGTATAGGCAGTGTCTTGTCCAAGGATGGCGACCACAGAGTTCCACCAAGTAAGGGCGCTCTCAAGCAGAGTGCCTATCACAAACTTAACTCTGTTCTCGTCAGCACAACCGCTGATGTGGAAAACTGTCTCTAGTCTTTCAAACCATTGCATCAATTCAACAACTCCTTCTTTTCCTCGGTAGTATGAGGGTTTGCATTTCAAGAAGTCGGGGTAAGAACAACCCCTGTTGATGTTGTTTCTGTGCATGTTGTGGTTCGGTTCATTGCTCATATTAAATTCTCTGGCTGCAATAGCTGCCGTAATGCCTTCACCAATCATCTCTCTGAGTTGAACAACGATAACATTATGAGTAGCTTCAGGAGTCTTGGTGTTAGCGGTGTTGGGAGCGATTGCATTATCGGGGTTTGATCGCGTAATCACCATTTGTCTATAATCATACACAAAATGAGACTATTAGTTCAAACGTTAGTGCAATTTTTATATTATTTGTAAGAGATGATTTCATGCGTAAAATTCATAACAAATTTGGATAACCTGTCAGGATTTCATAATATGATACTTTGCACAAAAGATATAACATAAGAGAATGATTGCATGCAAATTTCAATAAGGAATTAAACATTCATCGAGCATATCAAATCCAGGAAAGAGACTTAGCTAGCCTCGTCCTGGGTAGTGGTACACATAGTCTTAAGTACATCAAATCCCAAAAATACATGCCAGGAAAGAGAGGTACAACACAAGAATGCATCAACAAAAGCTTGAAAAGAAATAAAAGTACGAAGGTCTCATATCATGATAGCTAGGATACAACCCCTAAGCTTGTCATGATGTACAAGAAATCTGGTACATCTATACTAGTCTTGCCTAGATGATCCACTAGGTATGGCTGGTGCTGATGGTGTTGATGAAGCTGGTGGAGCTACAAATGCTCTTCGGGAACCCTGTAATGCTCGAATCGTCGCTCGGGTCTCCTTGAGCACATGGAATGCTGTCAGCAAATGGGTCCGGAGCCTATTGGTGGCTCCCCGAAGATGAGTCATCTTCTGTAATCCCGTCATGTCGGACGAAGGCGAGATCATAAAATACAGACAACGATTGCTCCTGAGCAGATAGGGCCGTATGGGTCTGTTGCTGAGGACCCTCCATGACCTGGATACGTTGGTGAAGACGATGGTTCTCCTCTACGAGCCATTTCAATGCTTTATTAGTCTTAGCCTAGACACCCTTAGTGGCCCGGGCTTCTCTTCTCATGGTGCGGGAGAAAGTGTCAATGCGATCATGGATGACGGAGTGGCCTTGTTGGCTGGCTATCAGTAGATTGCGGAGGTCCGATATCTCTTTCTCCTAGCGTGCAGCCAGTGCGGCAATCTGAGCCTGAACGGGATCGACATGTCTCGCTTTGGAGCCTTCCCCGGTCTCATAAGTAGAGACGGGTACGGACCCGGAGAAATAGCCCGATGATAAGAATGGAGGCACAAAAGGTGCTAGGCTAGGAAGAACCTGGTCCTCTTCCATAGAGGTCGGGGCCAGTATAGGTGATGCGGAGGTAGGAAATGGGTCCTTTGGGAGTACAGCCTCGATAGC
This sequence comes from Glebionis coronaria, assembly GCA_025667525.1. Taxonomy (NCBI): domain Eukaryota; kingdom Viridiplantae; phylum Streptophyta; class Magnoliopsida; order Asterales; family Asteraceae; genus Glebionis; species Glebionis coronaria. Next base: position 199,502 of record JANFOE010001166.1, on the reverse strand, counting down.
TGGGTCATCCTCTAAATCCGAGGCTGACAACCATCCATATTGCGCCGATCGTGGAGATGAACAAACAACTGGGGTAGGAGTTACTCTGGGTAGAAGAGTCGTAGATGCAGTAGGCGAAGTCATGATGCTCTGAAATAGTATTATTTTAAGGTTGAAGTGAGTATAAGCTTACAAACAAAGAACAATATTATTTAGATTACATGCTTTATAAAATATATCCCTTTTAAACAATTATTAGAATGTTTTAAGGTTACAAATATTTATACTTATACATATATATGTATTATCATGTAAGTAGTTCATTTATCAATTAGTAAGTGTGAAGTTTAGTTTAATATTACTCATATTCTCATTTCAGTATTTTACTATGTAGTGTAAAATTTTCAAGTTTAGCACGTCTAACATATAGCAATACCTTACTAAACAGTATTAATAATCAAGTGTAGTAAACATATATATATATACAATTAGTTCACATGGAATAAAATTTCCTAAGATCTATATGCTTAACTAAGACGGTCCGAAAATAAAATCCCAAAAAGAGTTTTATAAGTTATAGTCCAGTTTTAAATAAAAGAAAAATCATTTTATTTTTATTTTATTTTATTTTATTTTTATTTTATTTAAAAAGTTATCTGGTTCTCTATAACTAATGCTTTGATACCATTCCCTGTGACACCCCGGGTAGGGTCAAAATATGGGGAAAATATCCTCGGAGACGTCACATGGGTGGATCGATAGCATATAGTCCATAGAGCATAAGATAAAGATTATTTAAATCAGATTACATATTTGATAACAAATAAATTAAAATTGTCTTAAACACGACAGAAGTTGATTGTTTATGTTTCCCAAATAGAACCCCGGACGAGTCCTACAATGCAGATTACTAAGATGCTGGAGACCATGCACACACCACGTACTAACTTCATATTCCGGTGCAAAACATACTAACGGGGTCAACATAAAGTTGGTGAATTTACAGATTTTAACAATTAATTAGTTTGGACATACAATAATCATAGAAGTAATAATGCACAAAGCATTCTTACTAAAATGTAAATAACATTTGTTTATTATTAGAAACTGAAGCTTAACCCCATAGTCCTCAATAGATGAGGACGTAGTGTCTTACAGAAAGACACCCATTCCAGTTCCAACATGGTATACGCCTGGTGTCCCGGCCAAGGCACAGTGAGCATGACTCACCCAGACGGGGATGGTCAATCCCTAATAGATCTATTTATAACATTCGAGCGATTTACAACAATTTAACAGTTTCAATAGTAAGCAATCATAATCCAGTTTATACAATCCAGTGATGTCCAATATATGTTTGCATATTTTCTTTCCCAAAAGGGAAAGTTTCATCAAAGTTTAAATGGGGCTGTAAACTCACCTGGGAGTAGGCAATTGCTTGTTTAACACGGATATCCAATTAAAGCTCACACCAAAGTTATGCCTAATCAGATAGTACAATCTTAATAGATAGTACAAAGAACATATATGTATGCTTATACCGATTTTAGTCAGTTCATTTATGCCACGGTGTTTATCTAAATAACCATAGTTCATGTAACATCAATATTTATCTCTAGTTAAACATAAAATGTTTAACTATTAATATCAGTTAGCATACAAGTATTTATAATAATCATGCAGTCTTACAATTAAGCTTCTTGGTTAAGTAGACATAAAATGTTCTACTTAAAATATTAGTTTTCAATTTGTTCATCGTTCATATAGTTTTTATTTTCTAAGTGTATATGAGTTTATGTATGAGTAGTATATACCCCTATTTGTTATACAATTATTTCTTAAAGTAAAAATATAAATATTTTATTTCGAAAATAAAACATAATATTTTAACTTTAAAGTTTCCATAAATCATTTTAAAGTTTATAAAATAATTAAATCTTAAGAATTTATACCTTAATTCTTATGGTCTAGTATTTTAATTATGTTTTGTTATAATTAAAATAGATTTTAGGGTTAGGGCTTGGAAATGTTTCGGGATATGGCAAAACTAGTCCCTCCATATTTTTAAACAAGTAAACTTACGGATTTTACATATTTAGTACCTAGGGCTTGTTATAGTTTCGGTTTATGGCAGATTTGGTCCCTATAGTATTATCTAGGTTTCGTAACTTTACTAAAATGACAAAACAGCCCCTAGGGCTTCTTTAAGTTTCAGACTGTTGCCAGAATGGTCCTTAGGGTTTTAAAATGACAAAATAACTTTTAGACACTTCCCAAAAATGGTCCCTAGGGTTTAATTCGCCACGGATAGTAATTATTAAACCCTAGACTTTTGGATATTTACATTTCCAATCCTTGTGCTTACTAGTTTATCAAAACAAGTATTATAGGTTACGGTTTTAGTCCTCAAGTTTTGTAAATTGTCATTTTTATCCAAAAAGTTTTTATAAGTTATATTTTATTTATATAAACTTTTATTTTAGCATTTAAACTTTATATGGGCTCATTAAATGGGCTAAACATCTAATGGGCTATTTTAGTGGGCTTAAATTTATTTCAAGTTCACTAATTTATTTTAAATGGGCCTTTAAATCATTTATTAGGCTTAATACATTTTTAAGTCCCTTTTAATTAGTTAGATGGGCCTAAGTGTAATCTTAAGTCCATTAAGTTTTGAATTAACATTTCATGGGCTTAAATAATCCATTCACACTACTTTACATTTTTTGTAAGCTTTAACTTAGGATATTCTTATAAGCTTGTCTTTAGTTTATTCATATTTAGTTTTGAATCTAAAATAGAAGAATAAAACTTATAGTTTGTTTTATGTGTTGTACTAAATTAGATCTAGGTATGTTACAAGGTTTTATACAAGTCATAAGTTCTAACCATGAGCTTAAGACCCACGGCTATGATTACCATAGTTTATTATGGTGTGTCAAGTCTTGTTTTAAGATTGCATGTACTTGCAAGTGTTTCAATATTAAGATCTAGCTATTCATATAATAAGAAAACAAGTCAAGGTCCATGTACATCACATATAGCTTATGGTTAGTCATCTAATCTTGGTATTTCCAAAATATGGTGTTTAGCCAATTTCATACTTACCATTTAACCACAAATCTAGGTTCCACATATACATGAATGTATACTAAAAGATCATCTAAGTACACATATAACATTTTTGTGATTTTCAATAGTCCATGTAACATGTAATGATACGTATTCTATTATTTAAACTTAGCACATAAATCACGTGTTCATTAGTTCTATATGACGTGACCTACTAGGACATGGTTTTCATGGTTCTTGAGTTACACATGTTTATTTTGTGAGATCTATGATTATTTATTAACCAAAGTCCCATAAAGTAAGATTTGTAACCCTTGCTACATTAAGTTTATCAAATGTTTTCATATGATTTTTAAATCAAGTTTAAACATATAGTACTAATCATAGATTTCTTATTAAAAGATTTTTAACCATGTTTAATGGTACACAAAAATAGGCCGTGACCTTCTAGGTCATGGTCATTACCAAATCTTGATTTTTAATAAGTTATATATATGTGTTTATAGATGGATGGTGATGCATGCAAGTGAAAATGAAGAAACATAAGGAGTATACCTTTCTTGCCTAAATGTTACTAAGGGAGATCTATGTGAACAAAGAGGTTAGAGATCAATTCAAGATGATAAAGGAAGCTCCAAATATCAACCAAGCCATGACCTTTTAGGTTCGGCTAGGGCTTGGTATAATACTTCCAATGATGATGATTATGCTACCAATTGATTTATGATTACTATGAGACAAAGATCTAGTAGATCTAGTGAACAAACTTGGATTTTTGGTGGCTTAAAGCCGAATTGTTTGAGAGAAAAAAGGAGGAGAGAGTGAGATCTAGTTAAGAGGGAATGTGAAGAGTATGTGTGTGTGTTTTCGGCTAAAAGGGGAGAGAGAAGGCAAGTGAGGATGTGAACACCTTGGTAAGAACAATAGTGTCAAGTGTTGACACTTGTGTTCCCAATGCATGACACTTGTATTCCCAAGGCCTCTCTTCACCTTCCGCCTAAGGGAATGCGTGTCATTCTTAGCCAAAAAGGGGAGATGGGCTCAAGTTCTAGGCTTGTGTTTGGCTAGCACACAAGGTTGTGGACTTTGGGCTAGTCCAAAGTGTATATATATGTTTATAATGTACACATACATATATATATGTAGTACTACCTCATACAATATTTTCCCATAATTTATTTAAGTGTTGGGCATATATAGTTGTTGTAACTTTTAATACTTGTGATCCTAGTCTTATGTACCAAGTTTAGTTATGCATCATATTTCCATAGCAAAGTAGTTGTAGAAGTATAAGTACATAGTGATCAAATTCACACACAACTTATAGATGTACGACACATAAGTGATTATTCTAGGATTTATGGGTGAATCTTATTACATAAAATCATGGTAAAATCATGGATTTTACATTTTGATTCTTGAATTCAGTACCATTATCACTTCTTAGAGCTTTGACTCTAACATCATTCATATTTTCAACCTGTGTGACAATCCGTCAATTTATGATCGATATTTTATTCTCAAGTATTATTTAAAAACATTATTTTAATGTTATGATATGAAATCACTCATTTATGGGAAGAATTTGGGTTTACGTCTTGAAGTAGCATCGACTACGTCTAAACCGGAGAATTCTACGTTACGTGCTTACGTTTACATACACCGTTTTGGTGACAGTCCGACATTTCAGGAAAATAAATTTATTCATGAATATTATTTTGGAATTTAAATTTGTGTTGGTTCATAAACTCACAAATTTACGAGAAGAGATTAGGACTTACGTGCATAATTTAACGTCCTTTACGACTAAACCGGAAACCCTAGGTTTACGTATTTACGTTTTTGAACTCCGTTTTTTATGAGACAATTTTTATTAGATTCATTTTGTGCCGTTGATTCTTAATTTATAAAAAGGTTTTTCGTAAAACGACCCGAGGGCACGTAAATTGAGAAAACTAGAATAGAGGAATACCCGTAAAATATTAGGGATGAGACAAGTTTAACACTTGTCCCACCCCTAATAGGGGCGGATATAACTAAGCCACCACACCTCTTGGGCGTCAATTTTATAACACACATGAGACACTTGTCTCAAAAGTGTTCAATACACTTAAACCTCCACTTTACACACATCCCACACACATGCAATGTGTAACCAAGAAGCTTTAGCAAATCTCTCTCCCTCTCCTCTCCTTGTCCGTCCATAACCATCACCAAATCACCATATTCATCAACTTTTAACCACAAACATAAGATATAATCAACATATGTTGATAACTACACAAAAAGATGATGATTGGAGGTGATTCTAACTTGTAGAAAGAGGTTTTCTTGGAGTTCTAGGGCTGAGATTGGAGCTTAGATCAATGGGTTCATGCATGGCTAAATCTATGGTGGATCTATGAATATGAAGGTTCAACAAGGATGACCTAATTGGTGTAATCATCTCTTTGATTCTTCACTAAGATTAAAGGTATCCATCATTTGGTTGGTATAGAGATTGTTTCTTCCTATCCTCTTGTTATTTTGAATATGTAATCTTGTATTTTCTTCATTTATGTATATGTATATGATGTGGAATGATGATAAAAAATATTGTGTGGGGATCACGTGTTGATAAACTTGGTTAAAAAGATTGAAAACTACATGAAAGAATGATAAAATCATGATTAAAAGTGTAGGCTGTATAAAACAGAGAATAACCATATGATAACTTGTTAAAATGGCATATATTATTTAATATACAGTAAGGTATATGGCTTATACACATGTGAGAGTTGGCCATACAATGGAATCCTTAAAATGAGTGAGATATGATCAAAAGAATATTGGAGTACAAATCGGCATAGACTGTTTTGGATGAATTTATTAAAATACTTAGAAGCTGATTCATCAGTAGCTATAAACGAGTTAAATGAAGCACATCTCATGTAGTTTCTGCTATAAAAATTTGGGGTTCTATCTCCTTACATAACTCTAGATATGGATGTTTTAGTGGACTGAATATTTAGGATCAGAATTTGTAAAATAAAAAAATATAATATAAGCACTCAAATTATGTACTTATAACATATACACATATAAAAACCCACTAGTTACTAATAATAATTATAAATGAGAGTTATATATTATGATATTAAAATGAGACGTTTTATATAATTTACAAGTACAAACATTTTACAAGTTATAAAAACTATATACATAAGTTTTACGTCTTTTCGGCTAAAACCGAAAGATTAACGTTTTTGTCAAATAAAACATAGACGGTCGGACCCGTCTAATGTAAACTTTTTATAAACTCACCTACTGATGTATAAACTTATATAACAAGTAAAAACCGATAAAACCCGAGCTTTATAACATATGGACATTAACGGGCCAAATTAGCCTTATTGGACTATTAACCCAACTAATTTGGCTAAACACTAATGGACTTATTCATTAGGCTTAACCCACTTGAGCCCAACATGTGAGTATAGGGCTGATGTTAAAAGTGTAATTGGACTAATAAAATGTAATGGGCTTTTCATGGGCTTATTGGGCCTTAACATGTGAAGAAGTTAAACTAGTGAAACTAGTATAAAAAATTACCAACACTTGACGCTATAATGAGTAAATAAAGATGTACAATCCCACTTGATCATCATCATATTTATGAAATCATCATATGTATACATAGCTATTGTTTTTATAAAGTCATTGGACAAAAGTATAAGACGAGTATTATTTGTCTAGGTTTCCGTGATTGAAGCACGTACCGTACATCTAAATCGCCGATAACCGCCTTTCCCAATCAATGTGAGTTCATAGCCTCGCACTCTTTTAAATGTTTTTATGAAATGTTTTATAAACACGTGAGGGGATAACATGTTAGTTTTGATAAAATAGGACACCATTTGTCCCGATTATTTGCTTATTGATTTGGACCCGGATGATCGTATGACCCGATGAATGATTATATGACCCGATGAACGAAATAAAATGGATTATTATTAGTTAGGTTATGTCACTAAAATTCCCATTAGCATAAATTGTGAACTACCGGGATTTGGTAGACGCTTATGCATATAATAGTACTATTTGGGGAAGATCACCCCTGTTCGCGCCTTGACGGTTGATCCCCGTCGTGCCACATTGATTGGTAAGCGAATTTATGTATGAGAAGATTTATATAAGCGTGATTATTGTGACGACAAGCTATTTTAGATGGGCAAATGAGTTTCGGGTTAGCTACCCATTGTTTGTTATAGTAAGGTAGCAATGTCATGCGGCTTATAATAATCCAAATAACGAAAATACTGCTATACGCATTGAATTACGATATATTGCCTGACTAGCAATTCAGGGTCTTATTATTGATATTATATTCGTGTTTTGGTTTTACATAACCATATTCATAAAACGGTTTTTATTTAACTCTATACCACGTTATAAAACGTATTGTATGATGTTTTTACGACAATGGTTCGTATAATGGTTTTGAAGGCAAAAGCCTATATTATGATTTTGACAAGGATTTGCATAAAATATTTTTGGCCTATTTTATGGCCTACTATAAAGATATGTACAAAAATGATTTTTGGTAATAATTTTATACCGATGATATATTAATGGATTTCATTAAACTCTATGAATTCACTCGGTGTTTTCGCTGACCTTTTCTTTTAACATATTTTATCTCAGGTACTTGAAGGTAATTCTCGGGAAGACGACAAGAATTCATGGCCCGCACTTAAATAACAATTTTCATTCAAATGTTTTGTAAAAATTTTATGAGATACTATGACTTGGGACCTATGTAAATTTGATATTTATGAATGGAAATGCTTTATTATTAAACGACACGATTTTTTTAGCGTTGTCTATGATGTGAGTAATGTGCTATCCCGTAACACCAACGACTCTTCCGCTGAACTAAAGTATGAATATTTGGGGGTGTTACAGTTTGGTACCAGAGCTCTCGTTATAGAGAACGGAAGATTTTTAAAACCAAGGTTTTGAATAAAACATTTCAAAATCTTTTAACTATAAACATTTTTCACAAAATGTCTAAAAATCTTTTGACTATAACGGTGCCGAAGAATTCCCGAGTTACCGACAAGGCTAGACTGAGAAGTGTTATTTTAATATATATATATATATATATATATATATATATATATATATATATATATATATATATATATATATATATATATATATATATCTATATATATATATATATATATATATATATATATATATATATATATATATATATATATATATATATATATATATATATATATATATATATATATATATATATATATATATATATATATATATATATATATATATATATATATATATATAACTTGGATTATATATATATATTTATATATATGATGTAATTTAATTACATGATTGTTTGATGATTATTTTAATACTTATACGAGGTATCTATACGACGTAGATTGTCACAAGAAACCTAACTCCCCTAGCAAATCAATCGAAGCTATTCCCGTAGGAATTCTAGTTATTCCAGATCTAAACCAAGTTGTGGATATTTATGATCCCAACAAAATGGTTGATATTCGTAGAAATGTAGATATTAGTTGATTGTGATATTGAAGAAGAATTGGCGAGATTAAAACTGATATCGATGTCATGACGATCTTTCCTTATAGAGTGGAGTTTGACAAAACGTTACCACCTGGAAAGGTGTCATCTGATTCTTTACCACCTGGAACAACTTTTCATCACTCCTTTGCAGATCACTCATTGTTTTTGTAAGTTAAAACAGTATCCCTTTAGAAAAATTGAATTTCCATCACCATATGGATTATTCAAAGTGAGATTTATGAGTAATCGTTATTGAAAAAAGGTTGTTTATGAAACGCTTTGGGAAACTTAATTGTTTTCATAACAAAGAACATCCTTGTAAATTCATTTTGATTCTTATTTAAGAATTAAGCATGGAAATATATTTATTTTAAACATGATGACAAAGTTTTTACGAACTGAGTATTGCATCGTTGATCCTAAAATTGTATATAGTTGCGCACCTACATACAGTTTGGAAGGCACCATGCAAGGCTGATTAGTAGTCACCATGAAATTATTAACAAACACTAAATTTTCTTTGAAGATTGTGAAAGATTAAACTTTATGAGATCTGCAAGAAGTGCAAAAATAGGGACATATTGTTAGAGACACCTACATATGTGCCCGTACCATTTATTTTCTGAATCGAATTTACTCATCTGTGGATATTGTCTTCATTGACAATTGATATTCCCTCCTTGTCTAATTCTCCCGTGGTGAGATTCTTTGGAAAACTATATGATTACCGAGTGTTGATATCCGACTGGATGTATCGATGTTCCTACCATTTATTTTGATTAGATTTCATTTGAATGACCTGGGTAACGATCCGAGGAGCTTTCCAATGCGTACTCAATTCATGAAAACATGGGATATGTTCATATTCGTTAATGTTTTCGTCTGTATCCATAAATTTGGTAAATCACATGTGTAGGCTGTAATTTCATACATTCATGCTCGTGATCATTAAGGACCATCTGTTTGTTTATAAGAATAGGAAGGAGTTAATAATTATTTATAAACTGCCCTGAATTGGCTGAGTAGTGAAAACCTGTACCTTGAGCATTTAACATGTTATTTAAGGCTTAATCCTTTACATTAAATGATCGTGTAATTAATGGTAATGAAATCTATATTGACTCTTCGAAAATTAGAGCCATTTAAGACTTTGGGTTATACCAAAAAGAAAGTGCAAAAATGTTTTGACAAATGTTTTATCAAAGGAATTTTTAAGGGATTATTCCCTTATACCCATAACATTTAACTAAACTCCTTTAGGGGTAAATGTTTGTGCATACCTCAAGACAACCTAAGAGGGATTGAGGAAACCATTTAAACCATGACTTGAAATTTGAAACTACAATTTTTGGTTTTCAACTAAGAAAATTTTGACCAAAGTATAAACAAAGATTTTCGAACAATTACGAATCTTATTAATTATTTTCGATAAATCAACAAAAATCGTGTTAATTAAATTCAAAGTTATTTTGAACATTTTTATATAATTGGTCGAACTAAGAAATTTGAAACTTTTTACGTTTATTCATAAAATTTAAAATTTATTATTTAATTGATTGTAATAGTTATCGACGCTTTAGACGTCAGATTGAGTAAAGCTGATAAAAATGATAGTCGAGACGAAACTAAAACTTAGAAAATATGAAAAAGAATTTTTGAATGATTGTGGTCGTGATATTAATTTTATCGGGGAAGGTGAATGTAATTACTGACACGTTTTGTAGAAAGGATAAAGAATCAATTAGGATATGTTCCTTAATAATGACTGTGCAAAATAAATTTCCGATCAATTTTAATTACAGTCGATGCTTGTAAAGAAGGATAATATAGATAATAAAAGGGGTTCGCGGCTAATATGAACCATTAGAATTGAGAAGCCGATGCCGTTAAATGTTTTAAAGGCCACTTGTGGTTGCCTAAATATGGAGTTTTGTGAGATTTAGTCATGTTGGAATCTCATAAGTTTAAGTATTCTATTCATGCCATTTCTGATTAAGTGTATCTTTATCTGAAAAAGTTGTACTAATGGAAAATTATGAAGGCAGACATCGCCTCATACATTAGTAAACGTCTAACTATTGCAAAGGTTATCATCTGAATTTGATTCGATTTGGATCATCGTCGACAGACTGACCAAATCTACTAATATCATTTCCGTTAATGATAGATTCTCGATGAAGAGATTAACTCTTTTGTATTTAAAGGAGTTGTGTAAGCATGGTGTGCCTGTATCGATCATCTCTATCAAGATCCTCGCTTCGCATCGAATTTCTAGAGATTTGCTCAGAAGTCATTGGGGACAAACCTTGATGAGAGTACTGTTTACCACCCCAATCGAAGGGACGAGGTAAAGTAACGATACAAAACACTAGAAGTCTTATTTTATGTTTGAATGATTGACCTTTGTTAATGAACCGTATAATCATTTTTCCTTTGGAGAGATTATCATTGATAATTGTCATATTAGGATCGAGATTGAATCTTGTAAGGATCTATATAAAGAGCATCTGTAGGTAGGAGTCGGGGTGAAGACACCCGAGATACACCCATTGTGAGTTGGACATGTCTTTTAGGTTTAAGGTTGCCTATGATAACAAACCTAACCTTACTAAATACCCGACCCGCGAGCCCTGAAATGATTAGTGAAATTAGGATATGATTATTGACTACCGGTAGTGGGCAGGAGGTTATCTGAATATGAAATGTAGATCTTGAAGTGCAGGATGGGTAGCAAAGTTACGCCAAAAATTTTCACCATGGAAAGATGAATTGATGATCTGAAAGATCATGGGAATTAGGTCCCCGTTGTATGGGACCATTGAGATGATGTAAAGAGTTGGTTGAAAGGCATATAAGCTGGATCTACCCTAGGACTTCAAGTGCTGCTTGAATTAGGTTTCGTAAATCGAACTTGATAAAATGTCTATCAATTGAAAATCTGATTACTTCTTGATGAATTTTAGATCGGCGAAAAGTTGCATTCATCAAAAACCCGTGAACATCAGGGATAGAGAAAGTAAGTCAACATTCAGCCTGATCATATTCCCGTAATTATGTTTGATGAAACTCGCGTATTGTAATGAATTACACTTGACAGAAAAGACCAAAGGTGGAAGAAATACCCACATGGCTCTAACCCTATAAGAAGCGAGTAGTAAGATAAATTGATCTTTGAGGACAAATATCCTGTTTAGGGGTAAATGCTGTGACAATCCGTCAATTTATGATCGATATTTTATTCTCAAGTATTATTTAAAAAAATTATTTTAATGTTATGATATGAACTCACTCATTTATGGGAAGAAATTTGGGTTTACGTCTTGAAGTAGCATCGACTACGTCTAAACCAGAGAATTTTACGTTACGTGCTTACGTTTACATACACCGTTTTGGTGACAGTCCGACATTTCAGGAAAATAAATTTATTCGTGAATATTATTTTGGAATTTAAATTTGTGTTGGTTCATAAACTCACAAATTTACGAGAAGAGATTACGACTTACGTGCATAATTTAACGTCCTTTACGACTAAACCGGAAACCCTAGGTTTACGTATTTACGTTTTTGAACTCCGTTTTTGATGAGACAATTTTTATTAGATTCCATTTGTGCCGTTGATTCTTAATTTATAAAAACGTTTTTCGTAAAACGACCCGAGGGCACGTAAATCGAGAAAACTAGAATTGAGGAATACCCGTAAAATATTAGGTATGAGACAAGTTTAACACTTGTCCCACCCCTAATAGGGGCGGATATAACTAAGCCACCACACCTCTTGGGTGTCAATTTTATAACACACATGAGACACTTGTCTCATAAGTGTTCAATACACTTAAACCTCCACTTTACACACATCCCACACACATGCAATGTGTAACCAAGAAGCTTTAGCAAATCTCTCTCCCTCTCCTCTCCTTGTCCGTCCATAACCATCACCAAATCACCATATTCATAAAATTTTAACCATAAACATAAGATATAATCAACATATGTTGATAACTACACAAAAAGATGATGATTGGAGGTTATTCCAACTTGTAGAAAGAAGTTTTATTGGAGTTCTAGGGCTGAGATTGGATCTTAGATCAATAGGTTCATGAATGGCTAAATCTAGGGTGGATCTATGAATATGAAGGTTCTACAAGGATGACCTAATTGGGGTAATCATCTTTTTTATTCTTCACTAAGATTAAAGGTCTCCATCATTTGGTTGGTATAGATGTTGTTTCTTCCTATCCTCTTGTTATTTTGAATATGTAATCTTGTATTTTCTTCATTTATGTATATGTATATGATGTGGAATGATGATCAAAAATATTGTGTGGGGATCATGTGTTGATAAACTTGGTTAAAAAGATTGAAAACTACATGAAAGAATGATAAAATCATGATTAAAAGTGTAGGCTGTATAAAACAGAGAATAACCATATGATAAATTGTTAAAATGGAATAGATTATTTAATATACAGTACGGTATATGGCTTATACACATGTGAGAGTTGGCCATACAATGGAATCCTTAAAATGAGAGAGATATGATCAAAACAATATTGGAGTACAAATATGCATAGAATGTTTTGGATGAATTTATTAAAATACTTAGATGTTGATTCATCAGTAGCTATAAAAGAGTTAAATGAAGCACATATCATGTAGTTTCTGCTATAAAAATTTGGGGTTTTATCTCCTTATAAAACTCTAGATATGGATGTTTTAGTGGACTGAATATTTAGGATCAGATTTTGTAAAATAAAAAGTATATAATATAAGCACTCAAATTATGTACTTATAAAATATAAATATATAAAAACCCACTAGTTACTAATAATAATTATAAATGAGAGTTATATATTATGATATTAAAATGAGACATTTTGTATAATTAACAAGTACAAACATTTTACAAGTTATAAAAACTATATACATAAGTTTTACGTCTTTTCGGCTAAAACCGAAAGATTAACGTTTGTCTCAAATAAAACATAGACGGTCGGACCTGTCTAATGTAAACTTTTTATAAACTCACCTACTGATGTATAAACTTATATAACAAGTAAAAACCGATAAAACCCGAGCTTTATAACATATGGACATTATCGGGCCAAATTAGCCTTATTGGACTATTAACCCAACTAATTTGGCTAAACACTAATGGACTTATTCATTGGGCTTAACCCACTTGGGCCCAACATGTGAGTATAGGGATGATGTTAAAAGTGTAATTGGACTAATATAATGTAATGGGCTTATCATGGGCTTATTGGGCCTTAACATGTGAAGAAGTTAAACTAGTGAAACTAGTATAAATATTTACCAACACTTGACGCTATAATGAGTAAATAAAGATGTACAATCCCACTTGATCATCATCATGTTTATAAAATCATCATATGTATACATAGCTATTGTTTTTATAAAGTCATTGGACAAAAGTCTAAGACGAGTATTATTTGTCTAGGTTTCCGTGATTGAAGCACGTACCGTACATCAAAATCGCCGATAACCGCCTTTCCCAATCAACGTGAGTTCATAGCCTCGCACTCTTTTAAATATTTTTATGAAATGTTTTATAAATCCGCGAGGGAGATAACATGTTAGTTTTGATATAATAGGACACCATTTGTCCCAATTATTTGCTTATTGATTTGGACCCGGATGATCGTATGAACCGATGAATGATTATATGACCCGATGAATGAAATAAAATGGATTATTATTAGTTAGGTTATGTCACTAAAAGTCCCATTAGCATGAATTGTGAACTACCGGGATTTGGTAGACGCTTATGCATATAATAGTACTATTTGGGGAAGATCACCCCAGTTCGCGCCTTGACGGTTGATCCCCGTCGTGCCACATTGATTGGTAAGCGAATTTATGTATGAGAATATTTATATAAGTGTGATTATTGTGACGAAACGCTGTTTTAGATGGGCAAATGAGTTCGGGTTAGCTACCCGTTGTTTGTTATAGTAAGGTAGCAATGTCATGCGGCTCATAATAATCCAAATAATGAAAATACTGCTATACGCATTGAATTACGATATATTGCCTGACTAGCAATACGGGGTCTTACTACTGATATTATATTCGTGTTTTGGTATTCCATAACCATATTCATATAACGGTTTTTATTTAACTCTATACCACGTTATAAAACGTATTGTATGATGTTTTTACGATAATGGTTCGTATAATGGTTTTGAAGGCAAAAGCCTATATTATGATTTTGACAAGGATTTGCATAAAATGATTTTGACCTATTTTATGGCCTACTATAAAGATTTGTACAAAAATGATTTTCGGTAATAATTTTATACCGATGATATATTAATGGATTTCATTAAACTCTATGAATTCACTCAGCGTTTTCGCTGACCTTTTCTTTTAACATGTTTTATCTCAGGTACTTGAAGGTAATTCTCGGGAAGACGACAAGAATTCATGGCCCGCACTTAAATAACAATTTCCATTCAAATGTTTTGTAAAAATTGTATGAAATACTATGACTTGGGACCTAGGTAAATTTGATATTTATGAATAGAAATGCTTTATTATTAAACGACGCGATTTTTTAGCGTTGTCTATGATGTGAGTAATGTGCTATCCCGTAACACCAACGACTCTTCCGCTGAACTAAAGTATGAATATTTGGGGGTGTTACAACCTGTCTGATGAAGGACATGATGGTATCAGCAGCATCACTTTTTCTTCTGAGGAAGAAAACCCATGTATACCTTGAAAACTCATCAATTATGACCAAGGTGTATTTGTTGTGATTAATGGTCTGAGGTTTAACGTGCCCAAACAAATCCATGTGAAAGACGTAAGCACTTGTCAATAGAAAAAGATTGCTTGGTCTTAAAAGAAGACCTGTGATGCTTTCCCTTGACACAGGCTGAACAAGTCTTGTCTTTAGAAAACATTACTGAAGGTAGACCAGCAACCAGGTTTTGTGTGGCTGTCTTGTTGATGTTCTTAAAGTTGATATGAGACATTATTTTGTGCCACAACCAATTGACACTTTCAGAGGCTTTAGCTAGAAAACAATTAGAGCTGTCTTCAGAGCAAGTAGCCATGTTATTGACATACACATCTCTCCTTCTTGGTGCAATAAGCACCACATCATTGTTCTTATTGAATATGGTTCCTTGAGTCTTAGTAAACAAGACCTTGTAGTCAGCATCACACAATTGGCTGATGCTAATAAGATTGTGTTTAAGACCATTCACATATGCAACCCTTGTAAAAGTTATCCCATTGCAGTTCACTGAGCCGTATCCCTCTGTGTCGCCTGAAGAATTATCCCCAAACACCACTTTAGGACCTGGCTCCTTTGAGTATCTGTGTAGGTATTGTCGAATCCCTGTCATGTGTCTAGAACAGCCACTGTCTAGATACCATACCGATTCCTTATGATGTTTCTGCTTAGATATATAGAAACAAGTTAGTTCCTATGGTGAACCCACTTTCCAGTGGGTTCCCTGAATTGCTGATTAGCAACTCTTGAGTTCCTGTAGAACTTTTGACGATGGGAAGGACAGTTAGCTGTCTCATGGGTGAACCTTCCACAGATATCACATCTTGTAAATTCACTACACTCATCTGAGTGATGGTCTGTGAATCCATAAAATTTACAGGGAGGATAAGGTCTGTAGTTACCTATTTGTCTTCTAGAAGCCTATTGTCTCTCCCTAGAAGGTGTCTGAGCTCTTTTAACAGCCATTTGTCTATCATGATCTATGGTCATGTGATGAGAGTTTTTATAGATATTGTAGTAAGGTTTCACTATCCTTTCACCTTTGGGTTCACCTAGAATAGACTTAGGTTCATGGGAAGTAGAGCATTCAGCGGAAGGCTTAATATGTTGTTTTAAGAGTTCTACTTCTTTCATTAATGACAACAAGCGTTCTTCTGTTTAGGAATCAACTTTGTTAACAGATCTTGTTGAGACAGGCTTAAAGGCAACTTGCTTAACAGATTGTTTAGCAGGTACAGAAAATACCTTAGCTGGTGGTTTCTCAACATCTGTTTTGGGTTCAGCCTTAGCTCCTCTAGAGGAACTGCTGGGTTCAACTCCTGAGAGTTTAGGTAAGGGTGGTAAATCGACCAAATCTTCAGAGACAAGGACATCAGTCAAGAGGGGATCTGAAATATGAATTGTCTCTGTAGATTTGAAAACAATCTCTTTGGGTTTGGTTAGAATTTTCAACTTATTTTTCTTGGCAGAGATATCCGTTTTAATATCAGCAGGTAGTTCATCATTAAGCAATTCATCTATAGTGAACCTACTGCACAACCATTTTTCTATAACCTTGTTTAATTCAGATACTTGATCATTTAAGGCATTATTCTTCAAGGTTAACCTATTAACTTCGTTTTGAAGAGATATCTTTTCTAAATTAACCTATTTGAGAGTTTCACATTCAGCCCTAGCAGTTAACAGTTCGTGTTTAACAGAGTGAAATTTATCAAGCAAGTTCTTTCTTTGTTCCTCAACAAAGTCCAAATCAACAATAGTGTAATCAAGGACATGTTTGCGTTCATCACTTTCAGACATAGATAAAAGCCTGTGTACCTTTTTCATTGTGATGTCAACCCATTGTCCTGATCTTGCATCTCCTTTCCCAACAGATGGTTCATCCTCAGCTATTACCATGAAATCCCTGACTCTAGTAGTATCTTCCTCATCTGAGGTCAGCGGCTCATCATTCCAATCATACGCTTCAGCTACCAACCCTTTCTCTGTCTTTTTATCACCCCCTATCTTCTTAGACAGAGGTTCAAGCTTCAAATTCATCTGTTCTAACTCAGCTTTAAGTGCCATAAACTTGTTCTTGTAATCCTTCTTCTCATTGTCTAAGGAGTTGAATTGGTGAGATGAGTTGTTGTGTTGTGATTTGAACTTGTAAGGTTTGGTGGAAGATGATGGATAAGAAGGTGAGGATGTCTTTGTGGAAGGACAGTCTTTTTGAAAGTGTCCAAGTTTTCCACAGGAAAAGCAAGTTTCTTTTGATTTGTCGGTTTGTTTGCTAGCTGATCCTACTCTCCCTTATTTTTGGTAGAATCTCCTTTGATTAGCTAGCAATTCTCTTTCATGAAATTCAGCATTAAGGTCTGTCAAGAACTCTTGGCTACTGCGTGTGTCTTCTTCAACATTAGAGTCGCTTTTATGAGGTTGTGGGGTAGAAATCAAAGCTTTGGAGGTTTCTCCCTGAACTATAAATCTTTTAGTCTCTAATTTGTATATGGTATCAATCAGCCCTTCTTCATAATTGTACTTTCTGTAAAGTTGAGCTAAGGTGTCATTCTTGATTGAGTTATTGGCTCTCTAAGTCTGATTCATACTCAGCTTGACCAATGGTGACGTCATTAATAAGTGTGAAAACACTTATCCTTTTACCACTTATTTCCAATAATAACAAGACCAAAACGTGTATTTTATGTCGTAAAAGTCGGAATTATGCGTGGTTTGTGCTTTTATTGTGTTTTAGGACCAAATGATGAAAAAGGAAGAAAACACGGGCTTTCACGGGCTTTTATCGAAGAAAACGAGAAAAGACGAAGTCAAAAAGATCAAGAGTGCAAAAAGAACGGAAGTCCAAGGCCTATTCTGAAGATTTATCGAAGAAAAAGTCTACAGACGGAAGTTTAATGAAGTCGAAGAACTCAAGTCTAATAGAAGAAGAAAATTACAAGACTAGTTCAATATACATCGACAAATCCCGAGACGACGTCAAGAAAGACAAAGGATTTAAATCGAGTCGAGAAGAAAGAAAGAAGAGGCAACACATGCACACCTTCCCATTTTCCTATAAATACCCTCCTAATACACATTAGGAGGGTTGGTTAGTTTTTAGTTTTTAGTTTCATTTTTCACTTTTTCTTTCTAGTTTTTAGAGAGAGAAAGTTCCAAACTTTCTCTCACTAAGTTTTCATCTTTTCTTTCTTTTAATCTTTCAAGTTTAAACCTTTTTGTATTGTGATTTTATTAATCAAGTTCAAGTTAAGCTTTTTGTTCATTAATCTCTTTCTACCTTTCTTGATTTTAGCTTATTTTTGGCGCAAAATATATATGATCCGTGTTGATCTTGATGTTTTAGTGCTTAAAAAGTTAATCTTTTTATTCCTACATAACTTTTCATACGGTTAAGCTCTAAGACCTTTGTGCTTATTGGCTTATTTGTATGTTTAGCTTATTTACTTTTTGAAAGTTTTCTTAAAAGGTTTCATTTTTTATGGTTTGATTTAAAAGATTGTAGTTTTAAGATTGGATAAGTTGTTATTCGAGCTTATTTAGTTTATTTTATTGCTGATTTGGTGAAGTTTAGTGTTAGCTTATCAAACATAGCTTATCACTTAGCTTAGCTTCGAATCAAAAGGTGATCGGAAAAGGATAAACCCTTTTCCGATTTGGCACTCTAGTATTCCGATCTCTTTGATCGGATTAGGGAGTTTGTATTCCGATTGGCATCCTTGGTATTCCGATCGTTTGATCGGAAAAGGGTTTTAGCACTTTCCGATTGTGGAGGTTTTTGTGACATTCCGATTAGACTTATTCGTTAGTTATTCCGATTGTGTCCTTTTTATGCTATTCCGATTGGGATTTCTACAATATTCCGACAGCAAGTTTCTTTTAGCATTCCGATTACACCATCATTCCGACTAGGGACTTTTTGGATATTCCGATTGGCTTTTTTTTTCAAGCATTTCGATTGGGCCTTATTTCGACAACAGTATTCCGACGAGTCTTGTTTGCCGTATTCCGATTAGTGCTTTTTCCAACATTCCGATAGAAGCATTTTTAAGTATATTCCGATTGGGCATTCCGATGAGATTAGTTTCTTGTTTTTACAAAGGTTTCAAGTTTTAGATTTATTAAGTGTTCAAGTATTTTTTCTAATCTTGCCTTTAAGTTTTCAAGCATTTATTTTTAACTCGTTATTTTTAGTTTAATCTTTTAAGCTCTTATTTTACTCAACGACATTTACATATTTGCTATTAGTTTAAAATAGATAATCAACCAAACCATTTTTTATTCCACCAGAACAATTGAGTCACACTTTCTACCAATAGTCAATTCGAAAAGATCGGAAATAAGGAACTTTGATACTTAGTGAAAAGCTTTGTATTAAATGGCGCCGCTGCCAGCTCTTTTCGTTAAGATTAAAGGTTTTAAGTGAGAGACGCGTTGGATTTTGGGATCCGTTCATCTTTGAACGTTATTTTCCTTTCTTTATAAATTTCAAAAATCCTAAAAAAATATAAAATTTTCAAAAATACAAAAAAATTAAAAAACATAAAAAACCAAAAATATTTCTTGCTTTGTTAGTTCTTTTGCAGGTGTATGCGCACTCTATCAACGTCTTATCAATGGCCCGAGACTCTCGATAACTTAGACATGGCCGGTGTACACAACAACAATAATAATCCACCTCAAAACAACATGAATAATAACAACAATGAACCTCTACCGGACAATCGTCCAATGATCAAACTTTTGCAAGCACATGTAGAGGGCGACCATGATGCTATTGTCATACCCGCGATTAGAGCCAACAACTTTGAGCTTAAATCTGGCTTTATTCAAATGGTCTCTGCTCAACCATTCTTGGGACGTACCATTGATGATCCTCATGACCACATCAAAAGGTTCCTTCAACTCACAAATACGGTCAAATTCAATGGGGTTTCACAAGAGGTAATCCGCTTGCAACTTTTTCCTTTCTCCTTAGAGGGACAAGCCTGAAATTGGCTTGATAAGGAACCGCCACAAAGTATTCTTACGTGGACGGACTTAGATACCAAATTCATAAACTACTTTTTCCCACCCTCTCGTACTACCGCTTTGCGGAATGAAATTATTACTTTTGAACAAAAGTACGATGAGACTTTTAGTGAATCTTGGGACCGTTTTAAGGAACTTTTAAGAAAGTGTCCACAACATGGTTTTACCAAAGTGCATCAAATTAACACTTTTTACAATGGTTTAAGCATGAAGGACCAAGATTCACTAAATAGTGCCTCGGGGGGTAATCTTTTGGTTAAGTCTTCTAATGCCGCTTGGGATATTATTGAGAACAAATCTAGAGTTCAAACCAAGAGTGTTTGGACCAATGTGGCTAGTGCTAGCACTAATGAGAGCGACAAGAGACTTGATAAGCTTACTTCGCTTGTCGAATCACTTGCTCTCCAAGCCGCTAATAATACTAAAGCTATCACTGCCCAAGCCAATGCTATGAATCAATCTTGTGATATATGCGGGGATCTCACTCATACACCGATTGTCCTTCGACTCACGACAATCCGGAAAATGTGTATGCCGCCAACGGTACCTATGCTACAGAAAGCTATCAAGCACGTCCTCAAGGTGACCGCAACTTGCTCAGCTATCGCTCAAACAACTTTCTTTCACCTCCCGGTTTTCCCCCACAAAACCCAAACAACCTCAATCGCAACAATCAAAACCAACCACGTGCTCCAACTCCATATCAAAACCGTAGGAAGCCATATCCACCTCAAAGAAACAACCAAGTTTACCAACAACCTGCTTATCAACCACCCGCCTAACATGCTCCTCCTCTCAACCAACCCACAGCCTTACACCAAGATGTTAAAACCTACATGAGGACTAACGATGTGATCGTGCAAAATCTTCTGTGGGAAATGGCCAACATGAAAGCAGATATGGTGAAGCAATGGAATGATCTTCGAGCTGATATGCGAAACACTTTGGCAAGTCAAACGAATGACTTAAGGAACATGATGGCTAGTTTCTTCCCTAGTAATCAAGCCTCTGGATCGGGTTCTCTTCCGAGTAACACCGTTGCTAATCCAAGAGGGGAGATGAAAGCAATCACCACTCGCAGTGGAAAAGGTTTAAAGGAACCCGAGCTTCCTACACCTACACCGGCGATTGTGACAAAGCAAAACGAGTCTCCTTCTCCAATCCTCCATCTTCTATTCCTCCAACTTCTACTTCTCCAATCCCACCACCTTCTACTTCTACCCCTCCACCACCCAAGGATGTGAGTGCGAATTCTATCCCAAAGCCTTCATCTCAACCCAATATACCTTATCCTTCGAGGTTGAGGAAGGAGAAATTGAAGAACAAGGATGATATTCAGGTTTCGAACTTTCTTAAAATGTTCAAACAACTGAATTTCAATATCTCCTTTGCTGAGGCTCTCGCTCACATGCCCAAATATGCTAAAATATTTAAAGATCTTCTCAGTGATAAGGAGAAACTTCTTGATATTGCTCAGACCCAACTTAATAAGAATTGCTCCGCAGTGCTCTTAAGGAAATTGCCAACCAAACTTGGTGATCCGGGTCGTTTCTTGATTCCTTGCAACTTCCCGGGAGTAGAGAATTGCATGGCCCTAGCCGATCTAGGTGCTAGTATTAACTTAATGCCATTAAGTGTTTGGAAGCAATTATCTCTCCCCGAGCTAGTCCCCACATGAATGACTTTGGAATTAGCTAATCGTACGGTTGCTTATCCAGTGGGGATAGCCGAAGACGTCTTCGTTGGTGTCGACAAATTCACCTTCCCGGCAGATTTGTTGTCGTTGACTACGAGATGGACCCCCGTGTTCCATTAATCGTTGGACGTCCATTCCTGAGGACCGGTCGCACTCTCATTGATGTAGCCGCTGGAGAATTAATCATGAGAGTTGGTGACGATAAAATCGTCTTCAACATGGGTAAACTTTCTAAGCAGCCTTCGGAAAACGAGAGTGTTAATTTCATTGATGTTCTTGATGAGGCTTGTGAAGAACATTTCAAAGACGCTTGTAAAAGTGGTTCTTCTTCTCTACCCATTGTTGAGACCGTTGCCTCAATTGCTCTGTCATTGACTCCTTTTGGAGAAAGTGACTTGGATGATTTTGAAGCTAGCTTGGGTCCTCTCGATCTTAAGTATGATGATTCTCCCACCGATTGGGATGAAGACATTCGTACCATTGAGAAACTTCTCAATGAGGACCATATTTCTCCACAGTCCCCCAAGGCTATCTCTACCGATGATTCGAAGTTGACTACGCCGTCCATCGAAAATTCTCCGGATCTAGAGCTTAATTACCTACCGTCTCATCTCGAGTACGTTTTCCTTGAAGACAACAAGAATTTACCGGTCATCATCGCTAAGGACCTGAAAGAAGAAGAAAAATCCCGACTTATCGCCGTGCTGAAGAATCACAAGAAAGCTATTGCATGGAAAATCTCCGATATTCGTGGAATTGATCCTCACTTTTGCACACATAAAATTCTCATGGAGGACGACTTTAAACCCACTATTCAAATCCAAAGAAGGGTGAATCCTAAGATCCATGACGTAATCAAAAAAGAGGTTATCAAACTTCTTGATGCGGGCATGATCTATCCTATCTCGGATTCACCGTGGGTTAGTCCCGTCCATTGTGTGCCTAAGAAAGGCGGAATCACTGTTGTTCCCAATGAAAACAACGAGTTGATTCCTACTCGTCTCGTTACAGGGTGGAGAGTTTGTATAGACTATCGCAAACTCAATGATGCTACAAGAAAGGATCATTTTCCCCTTCCTTTCATGGACCAAATGCTTGAACGTCTAGCGGGTAATGACTATTACTGCTTTTTGGACGGTTTCTCCGGGTATTTTCAAATTCCCATCGATCCCAAAGACCAAGAGAAAACCACATTCACTTGTCCTTATGGAACATTTGCCTACATAAGAATGCCTTTCGGCTTATGCAATGCTCCTGGGACATTTCAAAGGTGTATGATGGCTATCTTCCATGACATGGTTGAAGAAACTACGGAAGTCTTCATGGATGATTTCTCGGTTTATGGCGATTCTTTCTCTACTTGCCTTGCCAATTTAGAACGTATGCTTAAGCGGTGTGAAGACACTCGCCTTGTTCTAAATTGGGAAAAATGCCATTTCATGGTAAAAGAGGGCATCGTGCTAAGACACAAAATCTCCAAAGCCGGTCTTGAAGTGGACCGTGCTAAAGTCGATGTTGTTGCTAAATTGCCTCCACCTTCAACCGTGAAGGGTGTGAGAAGTTTCCTCGGTCATGCGGGCTTCTATCGTCGTTTTATTCAGGATTTTTCTAAAATCGCTCGCCCGATGACCCACCTCTTGCAAAAAGATACTCCTTTCATCTTTTCCAAAGAGTGTCTTGAATCCTTCAATCTTCTTAAGGATAAGCTAACTAAGGCACCGGTCTTGGTTACCCCTAATTGGGAGCTACCTTTTGAGTTGATGTGTGATGCTAGCGACTTTGCTATTTGAGCGGTTTTGGGCCAAAGAGTGAACAAACACTTCCAACCAATCCATTATGCTAGCAAGACAATGACGGGGACTCAATTGCATTATACCACTACCGAAAAAGAGCTTTTAGCTGTAGTGTATGCTTTTGAAAAATTCCGCCCCTATCTTGTCCTTTCTACCACCATCGTGTATATCGATCATTCCGCGTTGAAGTACTTGATGACTAAGCAAGATTCTAAGCCAAGACTTCTTCGTTGGGTTTTGCTCCTTCAAGAATTCAACATTGAAATTCGTGACAAAAAGGGAGCTGAAAACCTAGCCGCGGATCATCTCAGTAGACTTGAGGATCCTTTTCAAGGGGATCATCCGAACAAAGAGATCAATGACTCTTTTCCCCTTGAGGCCTTAATGTCTATCAATCCAAATCTCGATGACACCCCGTGGTTTGCGGACATTGCAAACTACTTAGCGGGTGGGATTCTCAAGGAAGGGCTCACGTCCCAACAAAAGAAAAAGTTCTTTAAGGATATTGAACATTATTTCTGGGACGACCCTTACCTTTTCAAACAATGTGCTGATCTGATTATTCGTCGATGTGTTGATGGGCCAGCAGCGGTAAAAATCCTTGATGCTTGCCATAAAGGACCCACCGGTGGTCACTTTGGTCCCAATTACACCGCGAAGAAAGTATTTGACTCTGGATTCTATTGGCCCACCATTTATCGTGACGCTCACGACATGGTTAAACATTGTGATGCTTGCCAAAGACAAGGCAAGATCACACATAAAGATGAGATGCCTCAAAATTTCATACAAGAATGTGAAATCTTTGATGTATGGGGCATCGACTTTATGGGGCCATTTCCATCATCCAAAGGGAACAAGTACATCCTCGTCGTCGTTGACTACGTTTCTAAATGGGTTGAAGCTAAGGCTCTCCATACGAACGATGCGAGGGTGGTTATGAACTTTTTGATGTAGCTGTTTGCTCGATTCGGTGTTCCTCGTGCTATAATCAGTGACCGCGGGACTCATTTTGCAATGATCAATTTGCAAGAGTCATGGCTAAGTATGGTGTTAATCATCGTCTTTCCACCGCCTATCATCCCCAAACCAATAGTCAAGCCGAGATTTCCAACCGTGGATTGAAGCGAATTTTGGAGCGTACTGTGGGCGAGCATCGCGCCGCGTGGGCCGATAAGTTAGATGATGCTTTGTGGGCTTTCCGTACTGCTTATAAGACGCTGATCAGTTGTACACCTTATCGTCTTGTGTACGGGAAAGCATGTCACCTCCCTATCGAGCTGGAACACAAGGCGTACTGGGCCTTGAAGTGGGCTAACTTCGACATCAACAAAGCCGGTGATCTTCGCAAGATTTAACTCAACGAGCTAAATGAACTGAGGAATGAAGCTTACGAGAACTCATTGATCTACAAAGAGAAGACCAAGATCATCCATGATGCAAGAATTAAGAACCGAGAGTTCCACGTTGGTGATCAAGTCTTACTTTTTAACTCTCGGTTGAAGATCTTCTCGGGAAAGTTGAAGAGCCGCTGGTCTGGTCCATTCACCGTCGCCAAAGTCTTTCCATATGGGACCATTGAGCTTTCTCAGCCAAATGGGCCCAATTTCAAGGTGAATGGCCAGCGTTTAAAGCTGTACTTTGGTGAGGACATCTCTCATGAGATGATTCCATCCTCACCACGTTTCCCATGAACTAATTTTGGGTCGAGTCAGGCTCGTGACTCGGTGAACAAAAACAAGCGCTTCTCAGGAGGCAACCCTTGATCTATCCTTTATTGCTTTCATAACGGTTCTATCCTAAACTGTCGTGATTCAATATTTCATATTTTATATGTTCACATTGAAATCACTTTAGTTGTCCTTTCCTTAGCAATATTTAAACAAAGTGCACAATGTCCTAAGTGTAGGGGAGTTTACTCCCACATGCTTAAACATTGAGGACAATGTTTATATCAAGTGTAGAGGGACTTCTATCGAAGTAAGTGGTATTTTCCATGAATTTGCCCTAATTTTAACTAGAAAATTTGATTTTTCGACATTTTTCAAAATTTTTAATCTATTTTGGCCTAGTTGTATAGTTGTATTTTCCTTTGTTATGTTTATTTTCTTTCCATTGCTAGAATAAATTTTCAATAAAGTGGTTTTAAAATTTTTCAAAGTCGTGAACATTTTTACTCTACCCGAGTTTACTTATCTAAGTTTACTCTAGCTAGTATCCTTAACGTGTTTAAGTCAAGTTTTGCTAGGCTTTTATATAGGGAGCTTTAAAACGCGAAAGTCTTAACTCTCACGGGTTAAGAACAAGAACTTTTCGCAAGTTCCTATAATTGATCCTAGAGAGTTGTTTATCAAGGGAACTTTAAAATGCGATTTCTAAACTTGAAAGAGTCTAAGAATTTGCAAGATCCTACAGACGACTTGAAAACCCAAAACTTTGATTTAGTAGGCTAAGCATCCACGAGTCTCATTCCTTGAGATTTTAAATTGTGGAGGACGAGAGATGATAGAGTCAATTATAAGTTTGGTATTCTTTCGTGAATTTATGTGAGTTAATTATGAGCCTATTCTCCCATCGCTTGTTAATAAATATATCTGCAATAAATAAGGTTGTACGATTTGAAAAGTTACTTAGCTTCTAGCCCAAGATCGTTTAAAAGTTGCTCGGTATTAATTAGAGTTCATAGCCAAGGCATAACTTCTTGAAGCGGGATGCGAAGATTGGCGAGTCCGAAAAGGCCCTAACAAGGCATGAGGGCTACAATTTGTTGCTAATGATCCAAAATTGATGTGAAGAATCATTTATCGAAAATCAATATGAAGGATCGAGACACACGACGAAAAGCAAAAACTCCCCAAAAGATCATGGAGAAGTCTATCCAAAAAGGCTCTAACAAGGTATGAGGATAAATAGATCCAAGTCCTAAAAGGAGACGGATCGTTGTATATCAAAGTCCAAAATAAAGATTAGAGACAAATGAAGAAGTCGTGGTCCAAATATGAAGAATCTCTCAAAACTTCAAGTGAAGAAATTCCTATTATGAAGAGAAGACCATAATTTCAAGAACGTCTCTCAAAGATTTAAAGTATGAAGTCGCTGCCAAATATCGGTCCGAGAAAGGTCTCAAATCGTGAAGCGAGTTATGCCAAGATATGAACTTTATGAGGTCCCGAGAAGCAGTTTTAAAAGATTTTGTCCTTTAGCTAACTATTGATTAAACCGTCCACTTTATTTTCGGCCTAAATAACTATCGAAATAAGTCAAACAATGCATCCTCGTGATCATTCAAGAGAAAAATAAAATATAAGAGATACACCTAGGAATAAGGGAGTCTAAGTAAATAATTGGCCCACATGAATTCGTGTTAGTTTGCTAACTTATAATAACAATGATCTCGTTTTTAAGCTTGGTATGGGGAACGTGAAACTTGAGGATGATAAACGTTCATGGTAGCCAAAACCCAATGTAAGTCTTTGATTTCTTTACTTGTTTTTATCTTTTTATGTTTAGCATTTAATAAAGGCCAAGGTGGGTTATTTATGATGAAGAATGTAAACCATGCTTTAAAATTAATGCATTGCATGAGGGCATTGCAATGGTCAAGTGTAGGGGATTTAATAAGTGTGAAAACACTTATCCTTTTACCACTTATTTCCAATAATAACAAGACCAAAACGTGTATTTTATGTCGTAAAAGTCGGAATTATGCGTGGTTTGTGTTTTTATTATGTTTTAGGACCAAATGATGAAAAAGGAAGAAAACACGGGCTTTCACGGGCTTTTATCGAAGAAAACGAGAAAAGACGAAGTCAAAAAGATCAAGAGTGCAAAAAGAACGGAAGTCCAAGGCCTATTCTGAATATTTATCGAAGAAAAAGTCTACAGACGGAAGTTTAATGAAGTCGAAGAACTCAAGTCTAATAGAAGAAGAAAATTACAAGACTAGTTCAATATACATCGACAAATCCCGAGACGACGTCAAGAAAGACAAAGGATTTAAATCGAGTCGAGAAGAAATAAAGAAGAGGCAACACATGCACACCTTCCCATTTTCCCTATAAATACCCTCCTAATACACATTAGGAGGGTTGGTTAGTTTTTAGTTTTTAGTTTCATTTTTCACTTTTCCTTTCTAGTTTTTAGAGAGAGAAAGTTCCAAACTTTCTCTCACTAAGTTTTCATCTTTTCTTTCTTTTAATCTTTCAAGTTTAAACCTTTTTGTATTGTGATTTCATTAATCAAGTTCAAGTTAAGCTTTTTGTTCATTAATCTCTTTCTACCTTTCTTGATTTTAGCTTATTTTTGGCGTAAAATATATGTGATCTGTGTTGATCTTGATGTTTTAGTGCTTAAAAAGTTAATCTTTTTATTCCTACATAAGTTTTCATACGGTTAAGCTCTAAGACCTTTGTGCCTATTAGCTTATTTGTATGTTTAGCTTATTTACTTTTTGAAAGTTTTCTTAAAAAGTTTCATTTTTTATGGTTTGATTTAAAAGATTGTTAGTTTTATGATTGGATAAGTTGTTATTCGAGCTTATTTAGTTTATTTTATTGCTGATTTGGTGAAGTTTAGTGTTAGCTTATCAAACATAGCTTATCACTTAGCTTAGTTTCGAATCAAAAGGTGATCGGAAAAGGATAAACCCTTTTCCGATTTGGCACTCTAGTATTCCGATCTCTTTGATCGGATTAGGGAGTTTGTATTCCGATTGGCACCCTTGGTATTCCGATCGTTTGACCAGAAAAGGGTTTTAGCACTTTCCGATTGTGGAGGTTTTTGTGACATTCCGATTAGACTTATTCGTTAGTTATTCCGATTATGTCCTTTTTATGCTATTCCGATTGGGATTTCTACAATATTTCGACAGCAAGTTTCTTTTAGCATTCCGATTACACCATCATTCCTACTAGGGACTTTTTAGATATTCCGATTGGCTTTGTTTTCAAGCATTCCGATTGGGCCTTATTCCGATAACAGTATTCCGACGAGTCTTGTTTGCCATATTCCGATTAGTGCTTTTTCCAACATTCCGATTGAAGCATTTTTAAGTATATTCCGATTGGGCATTCCGATGAGATTAGTTTCTTGTTTTTACAAAGGTTTCAACTTTTAGATTTATTAAGTGTTCTAGTATTTTTTTCTAATCTTGCCTTTAAGTTTTCAAGCATTTATTTTTAACTCGTTATTTTTAGTTTAATCTTTTAAGCTCTTATTTTACTCAACGACATTTACATATTTGCTACTAGTTTAAAATAGATAATCAACCAAACCATTTTTTATTCCACCAAGAACAATTGAGTCACACTTTCTACCAATAGTCAATTCGAAAAGATCAGAAATAACGAACTTTGATACTTAGAAGCTTTGTATTATCATTCATAGCAAGGTCATTGAGAAGAATCTTCAGCCTTGTATATGTTTGTTGAACCTTTTCACCTTCAAGTGCCTTAAAAGCATTGAACTGAAGTCCGAGTGCCTGAATCTTGGTTTCTCTGGTTTCAGAGGGTCCTTCATGACCAAGGATAAGGTCTGTCCACATTTGTTTGGCTGTGGGACACTGAATGACAGACTTCATGATGTGTTTGGGAAGACAGGATATGATGATGCTTTTGAGACGTTTGTCTTGGTTTGCCAATTTCCTATCAGCTGGAGTCCACTGTTTGAGAGGTTTGGGAAGAGGGTTCTCATCAGTAGAGGTGAGCGTCATGGGAACATAAGGACCATTGTCTAGAATTTCTAGAAGAAATGGTTCAAGTCCATCGAGATATACGAGGAATTGACTCTTCCAACTAGAAAAATCTTCTTCATCAAAGACTGGTACATTGGTGACATGAGATCCGCCTCTTGAGTCAAGAAGTTGAGGTAGATCATCTTCATTTGGAGGTGGAGGAGTGAGTCTTGGTGAAGTTGGTGGTGCATTGTTGTTGTTCCCAGAAGAAAAAGGTGGTGCATTGGTTGTTTCCGGCATGGTGGATCTTGATTATAAAACTTAGAACGATGTTTCTGAAGGTTTTAATATCAAACACCGCTCTGATACCAATTGTAAGTCCCTAAGCTATGCTAGAAACAATAAACTTAACTAATCAACACACGTAATTACTTTTAGAACGTAATACTTATTATTGTATAATAAAGAATTACAAGTGTTATGCATAACACTGTTTGATGACAATGTGTTGTGCACACTTTGAAAAATCTAAACCCTAACTTATGAACACAGTCGCAGCTGTTTGGTTCTATAAGTTCTAAGCATTAATGTGTGAATTCTATCAAAGTGTTGAACTTTAATGCTAGACTACATAACCTATTTATAGTGGTACGAGGTTGACTCTAAGTACTTGTTGATGGTGACGACACTAGACAGACACTTGTCAGACCTCTGTCATAAGATGCTCTTCTATTCTTGGTAGTCTGCCACAATGCTTTAGGAAAACAGAGCTGACACAGTTTCCCTTTTCTTCATAGTCTCGTACACACTAAGGTATGTCCAAAGTGTGCTGAGTGTTAACAGGGTATTGCCACCTATGTTAACCCTCAACCCCTCAGAGTCCCTGATACATCTTGGCTGTTATCCATCACAGCAAATGAGTATGTCTTCAAGTAATCTTCGACTTCCTTGACAATGTCTCTGACATGGACTCCTCTGAGGTTGCTCACAGAGACTTAGATCTCTGTGAGTCTTGCGATACTTGCCTGCCTCCTAGGCACAGGCAAGTTACTATCTAACAACTTGATTTGTGTTTAAATCTATGATACAGGGAATCTAACAAACTTAGATTCCCAACACTTACTTATTTAGTGTTTTGGAAGTTTTTCATTCGTGGTTTATTTAGTTCTTTTTAATATTGATTTGGTTAAGTTTATGGTAAGTGCTTATTAGAAAAGTGCTTATTTGGTTTTTGCTTATTTCCCTTTTTCATCCCATCGTAAAGTTCTAAGGGGTTTTAAGGTTCCGATCGAGTATTGTGATCGCATAAGCCTTAGGGTTTCTACTTTCGATCAAATACTGCGATCACAAACTACGATCACATAATGTGATCATAAACTGAGATCACATACTGCGATCCAGACTGCGATCCAGTTACGATCGCAGGTGCGATCGTTGGTTGCGTTCCAGGGTTCGATCGTAGGGTGCGATCCCTTGTTGTGATCGTTGTTTGTTGAGATTTCAAGTTGCGATCGTCGACTGCGATCAAAGTTACGATCATCGACTGCGATCTAAGTTACGATCGCTGACTGCGATCGAGAGTTGCGATCTGATCGCAGTTCTTAGTTTTCCTTTACTTAGTTGTTTTTCAAGGTTTATTTCTTTCCCACCATTTTTGTCATTTTTAATTTTATATTGTCTTATCTTATTTTATTTTTAACTTTATTTTTTAATTAAGTCTTAAATTTTTTTAATCTCTTTACATTTGTCTTAACTCATTTTAGTTTATAATAGATAATCCAAAGCTCCCCCTTTTAGTTACCAAAAATGATAAGTTCACCTTAAACCGTGATCAATTCGAATTGAATCGAGTACAAACACTCATTGAACAAAACACTCAAACAAGAAGACATCAACAATTTGTCATATTAAACTGGCGCCGCTGCAGGCTCCTTTCGTAAAGATTAACGGTTTTTGGTGAGAAAAATTGGATTTTGGGGTCCGTTCTCTTGGGAACGTTATTTTCATAGCATAAAAATTTTCAAAAACTCCAAAAAAATATAAAATTTTCAAAAATTCAAAAAAATAATAATAGAAAAGATAAAAAAAATTAAAAATATTTTATTGCATTTTTAGTGTATGCGTACTCGATCTTCGTCTAATCTTGAGCCCGAGACTCGTAGAGACCTAGATATGGCCGGTGTGCATAATAATAATAATCCATTTCACCCCGTTGTGAATAATAACAACCATCACCCTCAACCCGACCTTCGTACGATGGAGGAGTTATGCCAATCGACTATGAATGGATGTGGAGGAGCGATTGCGCCGATGCAAATCACGGCTCTCGAATTTTCGTTGAAGCATCACATGATCCAACAAGTTCAAAATGCTTATCCATTTTGCGGATTACCGGATGATGATGCCAACAAACACCTCGATAAATTCATAACCGTCACTCAAAGCATGATATTGCCTGGTGTTACCAGGGATTTTCTCCGTCTTCATCTTTTTCCACACACTTTATCCCACCATGCCGAAAAATGGTTTGATCGTATTCCTAAAAACTCAATTCATACATGGGACGAAATGACTCAAAAAGTTTTGTCAAGATATTTTCTACCATTCATAGTAACTAGTCTTAGGAATCAAATCAGTGGTTTCACTCAAGAACCCGATGAGTCTCTTTTCGATGCTTGGGAACGGTATAATGTCTTGATCGATCGTTGTCCGAACCATAATATGCTCCCCGTCACTCTATATGATACTTTCTACAATGGTTTAACTTTTCGTGATCGTGATACGATTAATGTAGTCGCCGGTGGTATATTTATGAAGAGAAGACCCGAGAAGTGTAGAGAGCTTATAGAGAACATGACCACTCATCACAAAAATTGGGATTCATCCGCATCCTCAAGAAATAACCTGAGGGTCAATGTTTCTTATACTTCATCAAACCCCAAGATAACCGAACTCACCCAACTTACCCGCCAACTAGCTGAGATGAACAAAAATTTCTTAACAATGGCTACGAACCAATTTCAACAAGTTAAAGCTGTAGCACTTTCTTGTGAGACTTGCGGCGGTCCTAATTCATATACTGATTGTCCTTCTACTCATGACAATCCGGAAAACGTGTATGCGGCTAACCGTAATTTTTCCACGGGAGGCTATCAAGCACGTCCTCAAGGTGACTGCAATTTGCTAAGTTATCGTTCAAACAATTTTCTTTCACCACTCGGTTTTCCTCCTCAAAACCAAACCAACCTCAATCGAAACAATCAAAACCAACTTCGAGCTCCTAATCAATATCAAACCCAATGAAACCCATATCCACCTCAAGGAAATAATCAAGTTTACCAAACTCCCACCTATCAACGACCCGCTTACCAAGCTCCCCCTCCCAACCAACCCACGACATTTAATCACGAGGTCGAAACTTATATGAGGACTAATGACGCGGTGGTAAAGAATCTTCAGAGCCAAATTATTAACTTGAAAGGTGACATGGCTAAACAAGGGAATGATCTTCGAGCCGAGCTTAGGAATGACATGTGAAACTCTTTAAGCAATCAAACGAATGACTTAAGGGATATGATGGCTAGTATTTTCCAAAGTAATCAACCCTCTGCTTCGGGTTCTCTTCCGAGTAACACCATTGCTAATCCAAGAGGGGAGATGAAAGCAATCACCACCTGAAGTGGAAAAGGCTATAAGGAACCCGAGATTCCTACACTTACTCCGGTGATTATAACAAAGGATAACGAGCAACCTTCACGAATTCCTTCACCTTCCAACTCCACCCCTCCTCCACCCAAGGATGTGAGTGAGCAATCCATTCCAAAGCCTTCATCTCAACCCGATATACCTTATCCCTCAAGGTTGAGGAAAGAGAAGTTGAAGAACAAGGATGATATTCAAGTTTCAAACTTTCTTAAAATGTTTAAACAATTAAATTTGAACATCTCCTTTGCCGAGGCGCTCGCTCACATGCCTAAATATGCTAAAATGTTCAACGATCTTCTAAATGATAAGGAAAAACTTCTTGATATATCATTATGGCTAACCCTAAAAAAACATCAATGGCTGCCAGAAAAAATCCCTTCTTTTTAAAACCCGGTTTTCTTTTTCCTTTAATCCGAATACCTCATAATGATGTTGTTTTCTCGATTAATCATTGATTATTCTTGAGTTAACAAAGTCTTTATTTGGTTGATTGGTTTTAGGGTGAATTAAATTGGTTTTTTTATTTATTTTTCTGCCGTCATCTACTTTGCAATTGTTTGGTCTTTATCGGTTGTTTTTGTTGCTTATTGGTCGATTTGACTCACGTGGTTACTGGAAACAAGGGTTTCGTTTTGTTTTATTGTGTCGGCAAAGAATTCTTGTTAGGGTTGTTATTTATTGGTTTGAATTAATTGCAGTTGGGTGCGATTGGCATTAATTGTATCCTTAAGGTTGTGGTCGGCTGACATCCTTAACATTTGTGTCGGCTGACTCTTCAAGATTAAGTGGGGTTGGCGGCTGACCCTAAACTTTCTTGGCGGCTGACACTTAAGTGGTTCAATTAAAGTTTTGGCGGCTGACTTCAATTTAAGGTTTTAATTATTGAGTGGTGCAATTATTTAGTGTCGCTATTAATCTGGGTTTCGGTTATTGTTTTGTTTTTACGATAAAAAAAAAGTTACTGTTTGTTTAGGGTTTAATTTTCGTGGTTAGGGTTGTGTTTGATTGAACATGGATTCGAGCAATGAAAGTGATAAGCCATTGTTTACAGGTTGGAATGATAGGGATATGGTGTCTAATCTTAAGGTTCTAGTAACGTTAGAGGAGATATCTAATTTGTTTTCTATTCCTTTGAATACTGTGCGTGACATTGAAGTGTTTGCAAATGGTGTTAAGGCAAACAAATTTCCTAAATGGTCTACCTTACCTAAGGAGACCACTATGCTTTATTATGAAGTTTTGTGTGAACGCCATATGAATCTTACTAGCAAAACGTCTTCACTCAGTTCAGGTGGTTCAAGTGTGCACTCAGCACAAATAGTTAAGGAAACAGATGACTCTATTCCAAATGTTTCCTCTTCTTGTGATGTATCTTTGGACCTTGCAGATAAGGCTGCAAC
Organism: Glebionis coronaria; assembly: GCA_025667525.1. Classification (NCBI taxonomy): domain Eukaryota; kingdom Viridiplantae; phylum Streptophyta; class Magnoliopsida; order Asterales; family Asteraceae; genus Glebionis; species Glebionis coronaria. The sequence goes on along the minus strand of JANFOE010001166.1, from coordinate 164,794 downwards.
AATTAATGGTATGCAACCGTGTAATCTACATGAGGTTTTGAAATTATTTGGTGTAACGATTTGCACGGTTGGTGATGCGGGTGAATTTATGCATGAATTAAGAATGAAGAAACATCCTTTGTGGGGATTGATCTCACATGACCGTGCTAAGGAAATTCTGGAATTACTTTGCAAATTTGAAGCTGATATGGTTACGTCTACTAATGGAGGTATTAATGCAGTCTCTTCTTCGTTTAATTCTGATAATGTCTGTGAAGGGGTTAATATTTCTATTCCTAAGAAGGTTGTTGAAAAAGTAAATACTCGCTACCAAAACACTCTATATGGTTACTTTCTTGGTAAAAGGATTGCATTTCCTGTGGTTGAGTATTTTGCTAAGAATAACTGGGCAAAACATGGTCTTAAGCGTATTATGATGAATGAGAAAGGTTTTTTCTTTTTTCACTTTGGGTCTAGTGAGGGTCTTAATGCGGTTCTGGAAGGTGGTCCGTGGATGGTTCGTAATTCACCAATTTTTCTTAAGAAATGGACTATGAAAACGAATCTTCTAAAGGAGGAACTAACTCGTATTCCGGTATGGGTCAAGTTTCATGATGTCCCGCTACAGGTATTTGAAGAGGAAGGTATTAGTTTAATTGCTTCGTTTCTTGGTAAGCTTATTATGATGGATAATTATACTGATAATATGTGCAGAGTCTTGGGGTCGGTGTAGTTTTGCTCGTTGTCTTATTGAGATGAACGATGATTCGGAGTTTATAGATAACGTTACTATTGGTGTCCCTGATCTTGAAGGCTCTGGTTGTACTAAGGAATTAATTCGTGTTGAATACGAATGGAAACCGCCTAGATGTCATACTTGTAATATTTTTGGTCATTCCTTTGATTCTTGTCCGAAAAATGTTAAACCTACAACGGTTGAAAATGTGACAACTCATGTTGATAATGATGGATTCCAACAAGTGCAAAGTAAGAGGAAGAAGTACAAAGGTAATTTAGGGAATCAAGTTCCGAGAGGTGTTCCATTGAGTAAGGGTTCCCAAACAGGAAAGATGGTTGTTTTTCGTCCAAAAACTCGCTTGGATACTACAAGTACGAGTGGTGATAATAGTAGAAAGTTGAATACTAAATCTGGTCAGTCGCAGCAGACTAGCAATCCTAATGGTCCGAACAAGGGTAAAGCTCAAATGAGCAATGTTTCTACATCTAATAAATTTTCATCTTTGTCCATGCCTGGTATTGATGAAGGGGTTCAACTAAGCGAGGAAGATAATGAGGAGGGAGTCGAGGTCGTCTTTGATGAATCGGTGAATCTTCTCAACACTAATTTTGGGGCAAGCACTCCTACTGGCTGATCCCATGTTGATCTTTTATTATGTTTCTCGTAACTTTATGTTATCATCTTGGTTTTTGTCTAGTTTATATATTTCCAGTATTCTAGAATAGTTAATGTTTATGGCCTGTCATAAACATTTTGTTTAACAAGCTGCCTGTAGCTTGCGGTTAATGTGGCATTTCAGCCACATTCCTTGTACTTCAACGCTTTTTTTGGTTCTATTTACCGGGGTCATTGTTACCCTTTTACCAAAAAAAGAAAAGCTTCTTGATATTACTCAATCCCAACTTAATGAGAATTTCTCCGCGGTTCTTTTAAGGAAATTAAAAACCAAACTTGGTGATCCGGGTCGCTTTCTCATTCCTTGCAACTTTCCCGGGGTAGAGAATTCTATGGCCCTAGCCGATCTAGGTGCTAGTATCAACTTAATGCCATTAAGCGTTTGGAAACAATTATCTCTACCCGAGCTAGTCCCCACACGAATGACATTGGAGTTAGCTAACCGTACGGTTGTTTATCCGGTGGGGATAGCCGAAGATGTTTTCGTCGGTGTCGACAAATTCACCTTTCCGGCAGATTTTGTTGTCGTTGACTACGAGATGGATCCCCGTGTTCCATTAATCGTTGGACTTCCATTCTTGAGGACCGGTCGCACTCTTATTGATGTAGCCACGGGCAAATTAATCATGAGAGTTGGTGACGACAAAATCGTCTTCAACAGGGGTAAACTTTCTAAGCAACCTTATGAACACGAGAGCGTTAATTTCATTGACATACTTGATGAGGCTTGTGAAGAACATTTCAAAGACGCTTATAAAAGTGGTCTTTCTTCTCTACCCATTGTTGAGACCGTTGCCTCTATTGCTCCCTCATTAGAAAAAGTAATTTCTTTTTGAAATAATTTGAAGCAACTTTAGGGGATGTGGACTTAAAATATGACGATTCTCCCTCCGATTGGGACGAAGACATTCGTACCATTGAGAAACTTCTCAATGAGGACCATATTTCTCCACCTACTCCTAAGGAAATTAGAAACGATGATCCAAATTTGACTAAGCCTTCCATCGACAATCCTCCGGATTTAGAGCTTAAGGATTTACCGTCTCATCTTGAATACGTTTTCCTAGAAGACAATAAGAAGTTACCCATCATCATTTCAAAGGACTTAAAGGAGGATGAAAAATCTCGACTTACCGATGTGCTCAAAAATCATAAGAAAGCAATTGCTTGGAAAATTTCCGACATCCGCGGAATTGATCCTGACTTCTGCACTCATAAAATTCTCATGGAAGATGACTTTAAACCCGCAATCCAAAGCCAAAGAAGGGTTAATCCAAAAATTCATGACGTCATCGAGAAAGAAGTTATCAAACTTCTAGATGCCGGAATGATTTACCCTATCTCGGATTCGCCATGGGTTATTCCCGTCCATTGTGTGCCTAAGAAAGGCGGAATAACCGTTGTTCCCAATGAAAACAACGAGTTGATTCCTACTCGACTTGCCACGGGTTGGCGAGTTTGCATAGACTATCGCAACCTCAATGATGCCACTCGTAAGGATCATTTTCCTCCTCCTTTCATGGATCAAATGCTCGAGCGTTTAGCGGGTAATGACTATTATTGCTTCTTAGACGGTTTCTCCGTGTATTTTCAAATTCCTATCGATCCAAAAGACAAAGAGAAAACCACATTCACTTGTCCTTATGAAACATTTGCTTACAAAAGAACGCCTTTCGGCTTATGCAATGCTCCCGGGACTTTCCAAAGGTGTATGATGGCTATATTCCATGATATGGTTGAAGAAACTATGGAAGTCTTTATGGACGATTTCTCGGTCTATGGTGATTCTTTCTCATCTTTCCTTGCCAATTTAGAACGTATGCTTAAACGGTGTGAAGACACGCGTCTCGTTCTTAATTGGCAAAAATGCCATTTCATGGTAAAAGAAGGCATTGTTCTAGGTCACAAAATATCAAAAGCCGGTATCAAAGTTGATCGTGCTAAAGTTGACGTCATTGCTAAGTTACCTCCACCTACCACCGTCAAAGGAGTTAGAAGTATTTTAGGTCATGCGGGATTTTATCGACGTTTCATCCAAGATTTCTCTAAGATTGCTCGTCCTATGACTCACCTTTTAGAAAAGGATGCTCCTTTCATCTTTTCTCAAGAATGTCTCGATTCTTTCGAACTTCTTAAGGGTAAATTAACTAAGGCACCGGCCTTAGTCTCTCCAAATTGGGAGTTACCTTTCAAGCTCATGTGTGATGCTAGTGATTTTGAGGTAGGAGCGGTTTTATGTAAACGAGTGAACAAAAATTTCCAACCAATCCATTATGCTAGCAAGACAATGACGGGGGCTCAATTACATTATACCACTACTAAAAAAGAGATTTTAGTTGTAGTGTATGCTTTTGAGAAATTCCGCCCCTATCTTGTGCTTTCCACCACCATTGTTTACACCGATCATTCCGCCTTGAAATACTTGTTGACCAAGCAAGATGCTAAACCGAGAATCCTTCGTTGGGTTTTTCTCCTCCAAGAATTTAAAATCAAAATTCGTGACAAAAAAGGGAGCGGAAAACCTAGCCGCGGATCATCTTAGTAGACTCGAGGATCCTTATCAAGGGTAACTTCCAAATCAACAGATTAATGAATCTTTTCCCCTTGAGGCCTTAATGTCTATTAACTCCAATCTTAACGATACCCCATGGTTTGCGGACATTGCAAACTATTTAGCGGGTGGTGTTCTTATGGAAGGGTTAACGTCCCAACAAAAGAAAAAAATTCTTTAAGGTATTAAACACTATTATTGGGACGACCCTTACCTGTTCAAGCAATGTGCGGATTGTCATTCGTCGGTGTGTTGATGGGCGGGCAGCTTTACTAATCCTAGAAGCTTGCCACAAAGGACCCACCGGTGGTCACTTCGGTCCTAACTATACCGCGAAGAAAGTTTTCGACTCCGGATTTTATTGGCCATCCATTTATCATGACGCTCCTGAAATGGTTAAGCATTGTGATGCTTGCCAAAGACAAGGCAAAATCACACATAAAGATGAGATGCCTCAAAATTTCATCCAAGAATGTGAAATCTTTGACGTATGGGGCATCGACTTTATGGGGCCATTTCTATCATCTAAAGGGAACAACTACATCCTCGTAGCCGTTGACTACGTATCCAAATGGGTTGAAGCAAAAGCTTTACCTACGAACGATGCGAGGGTGGTTGTGAACTTTTTGAAACAATTATTTGCTCGATTCGGTGTTCCTCGTGCTATCATTAGTGATTGCGGGACTCATTTTTGTAATGATCAGTTTGCTCGAGTCATGGCTAAGTATGGTGTCAATCACCGACTTTCCACCGCGTATCATCCACAAACTAATGGTCAAGCCGAGATCTCTAACCGTGGACTTAAGCGAATCTTAGAGCGTACTGTGGGAGAGCATCGTGCCTCGTGGGCCGATAAGTTAGATGATGCTTTGTGGGCTTTCTGTACCGCATATAAGACACCTATTGGTTGTACTCCATATCGTCTTATGTACGGAAAGGCATTCCACCTCCCCATTGAGTTGGAGCATAAGGCTTATTGGGCCTTAAAATGGGCTAATTTTGATATCAACAAAGCCGGTGATCTTAGGAAAATCCAACTCAATGAACTTAATGAACTTAGGAATAAGGCTTATGAGAATTCATTGATCTACAAGGAAAAAACCAAGCTCATTCATGATTCTAAGATTAAGAACCGAGAGTTTCAGATAGGTGATCAAGTTTTACTCTTTAACTCTCGGTTTAAAATCTTTTCAGGCAAGTTTAAATCTCGTTGGTCCGGTCCATTCACTGTCGCTAAAGTCTTCCCTTATGGAACCACTGAGCTATCTCAACCAAATGGGCCAAACTTTAAGGTGAATGGCCAACGTCTTAAGTTGTACTTTGGTGAGGACATATCTCATGAGATGATTCCATCCCTCACCACGTTTCTCTTGAATTAATTCAGGGTCGAGTCAGGCTCGTGACTCGGCTAACAAAAACAAGCGCTTCTCAGGAGGCAACCCGATGATCTATCCTTTACCCGTTTTCATAATAAGTGTAGGGGGAGCTACATAGGTGTTTGTTGTCTTGTTTCTTATGATGTGCAGTGATTAAAGCTTTCAAATATCCACTTTTGATGATATTTGACGATCCGTGATCCCGTCTTCCCGGTTCTATCCTAAACTCTTGTGATTCAATATTTCATATCTTATATGTTGACATTGATATCACTATAGTGGTCTCTTCCTTAGCAAGATTTAGACAAAGTGCACAATGTCCTAAGCGTAGGGGAGTTTACTCCCACATGCTTAAACATTGACGACAATGTTTATATCAAGTGTAGGGGGACTTCTATCGAAGTTATGTGGGCTTTTCCTTGTATATGTCCTCATTTTAACCGGAAAATTTAATTTTTCGACATTTTTCAAAATTTCTGATCTATTTTGGCCTAGTGGTATTTTTCATTTATTCTCTTTTATGTTCTCTCCTTTTGTTATCGCATCGTATGTATATATTTCATTTCAAAAATAAAGTCAAAAGAGAAAAATAAAGTTAAATAAAATAGTTTTAATGAGTTTAGATGTCTTTGATATATTAGGCCCGTCATGAATCTTTTGACTCAACCCGAGTTTACTTATCCAAGTTTACTCTAGCTAGTATCCTTAACTTTAAATCAAGTTTTGCTAGGCTTTTATATAGGGAACTCTAAAACGCGAAAGTCTTAACTCATACGGGTTAAGGACAAGAACTTTTCGCAAGTTCCTATAATTGATCCTAGAAAGTCGTTTATCAAGGGAACTTTAAAATAAGAATTCTAAACTTGAAAAAGTCTAACAAGTTGCAAGATCCTATAGATGACTTGAAAACCCAAAACGTTGATTTATTAGGCTAAGCATCCACGAGTCTCATTCTTTGAGATTTTAAATTGTGGAGAACGAGAGATGATAGGGTCAGTTATAAGTTTGGTATTCATTCATGAATTTATGTGAGTTAATTATGAGCTTTTTCTCCCATCGCTTGTTAATAAATATAATTACAATAAATAAGGTCGTACGATTTGAAAAGTTACTTAGCTTATATCACAAGATCGTTTAAAAGTTGCTCGGGATTAATTAGAGTTCATAGCCAAGGCATAACTTATTAAAGCGGGATGCGAAGATTGGCGAGTCCAAAAAGGCCCTAACAAGGCATGAGGGCTACATTTGTTGCTAAACATCCAAAGTGATGTGAAGAATCATTTATCAAAAATCAATATGAAGGATCGAGACACACGACGAAAAGCTAATACTCCCCTAAAGATCATGGAGAAGTCTATCCGAAAAGACCCTAGCAAGGTATGAGGATAAATAGATCCAAGTCCTAAAAGGAGGCGGATCGTTGTATATCAAAATCCCAAATAAAGATTGGAGAAAAATGAAGAAGTCATGGTCCAAGTTTGAAGAATCTCTCAAAATTCAAGTGAAGAAATTCTTATTATGAAGAGAAGACCATTATTTCAAGAACGTCTCTCAAGATTCGAAGTATGAAGTCAGTGCCAAATATCGGTCCGAGAAAGGTCTCAAATCGTGAAGCGAGTTATGCCAAGATATGAACTTTATGAGGTTTCGAGAAGCAGTTTTAAAATATTTTGTCCTTTAGCTAACTATTCATTAAACCGTCCTACTTTATTTTCAGCCTAAATAAACTATCGAAATAAGTCAACAATGCATCCTCGTGATCATTCAAGACAACAATAAAATATAAGAGATACAGGAATTAGGGAGTCTAAGCGAATAATTGAGCCACATGAGTGAGTGTTAGCTTACTAACTTATAATAACAATGATATCGTTTTTAAGCTTCGTATAGGGAACGTGAAACTTGAGAGTGATAAACATTCGTGACAACCAAAGCCCTAATGTAAGTCTTCGATCTCTTTACTTGTTCCTCCTTCTAGCATTTTGTAATTTTCTATCTTTTTAGTTTCCTTAGTGTCTAGTATTTAATAAAGGCCAAGGTGGGTTAATTATGATGAAGAATATAAATCGTGCTTTGAAATTATGCATTGCATGAGGGCATTGCAATGGTCAAGTGTAGGGGATTTAATAAGAATGAAAATACTTACCTTTTACCACTTATTTATAATAATAATAGGACCAAAACGTGTATTTAATGTCGTAAAATGCGGAATTATGCGTGGTTTGTGTTTTTATTGTGTTTTAGGACAAAAATATGAAAAGGAAGAAAACACGGGCTTTCACGGGCTTTTATCGAAGAAAAAGACAAAAGACGAAGTCAAAAGATCAAAAGTGCAAGAAGAACGAAAGTCAAAGGCCTATTCTGAAGATTTATCGAAGAAAAAGTCTAAAGACAGAAGTTTGACGAAGTCGAAGAACCAAGTCAACTAAAAGAAGAAAATTAGAAGACGAGTTCATTTTATCATTCGACTAATCCCGAGACAAAGTCGAGAAAGACGGGTTATTTAAAAATCCGAGAAGACAAAAGAAAGAAAGAAGGAAGCACAACCACCTACCAACTCTCCTCTCCTATAAATAGAAGACCTCATTCTCATTTTTGAGGTGTTAGCTAATTAAGTTTAGTTCTCCATTTTATGGTTTTTCAAGTTTTTCATATTGTCTTTAAATATTGTTCTTCTTTCTTCATGTTTATCATGTAAGATCCTTAATCTTCCTTTTTAATTTATGTCGAATCTTTATCTTAAATTCAAAGCTTTTCATAATCTATCTTATTCTACCTTTCTTGTTTTAATCTTGATTTTGATTCGGCTCAAGTATGTAACTTGTTTCATCTTGATGCTTATTTGATTAAAGTGCTCATCTTTTTTTTTTAGAACGGCAATTTACAACTCACACCAACTATCTCCCAATTTCTATCTCACATGTCTCCACTGAGACTTGAACCCACAACCTTGAGGTTAGAGGGCCACTCACATACCGCTATTGTGCTTTTTCATACGATTGATGGTCTCACCCTTATTGTGCTTTTTGCTTATTTTGTGTTTGGTTTATTTTCATCTAAGTGTTTTTAAAAGTTTAATCTTTTCATAGTTTGTTTTATAAATCTTACTTATTTAGTGTTTTGAAAGTTTTTCATTCGTGTCTTATTTAGTTCTTTTTAATATTGATTTGGTTAAGTTTGTGGTAAGTGCTTATTAGAAAAGTGCTTATTTGTTTTTTGCTTATTTCCCTTTTTCATCCCATCGTAAAGTTCTAAGGGTTTTTAAGGTTCCGATCGAGTATTGTGATCGTATAAGCCTTAGGATTTCTACTTGCGATCAAATACTGCGATCACAAACTACGATCATAGACTGTGATCATAAACTGAGATCACATACTGCCATCCAGACTGCAATCTAGTTATGATCGCAGGGTGCGATCGTTGGTTGCGATCAAGGGTTCGATCGTAGGGTGAGATCCCTTGTTGCGATCGTTGTTGGTTGCGATCTCAAGTTGCGATCGTCGACTGCGAACAAAGTTACGATCATCGACTGCGATCTAAGTTACGATCGCTCACTGCGATCGAGAGTTGAGATCTGATCGCAGTTCTTAGTTTTCTTTTACTTAGTTGTTTTTCAAGGTTTATTACTTTCCCACCATTTTTTTCAAGTTTAATTTTATATTGTCTTGTCTTATTTTATTTTTAACTTTATTTTTTAATTAAGTCTTAAATTTGTTTAATCTCTTTACATTTGTCATTTGTCTTAACTCATTTTACTTTATAATAGATAATCCAAAGCTCTCCCTTTTAGTTACCAAAAACGATAAGTTCACCTTAAACCGTGATCAATTCGAATTGAATCGAGTACGAACACTCACTGAACAAAACACTCAAACAAGAAGACATCAACAGTTTGTCATATTAATGAACCTCACTATGGGTACGATTGTCAACCGATGAACCAAAATACGTATTTCGATAATCAATTTTCCGGTTTTGATGAATCACACGACATGGGTACAATTACGACAATGGGGGTGGTTATCCATACGACAAACCGGATTTTTCTCAAAATCCGTGTTGCGACAATTGTGGGGGGCCTCACAATACTTTTTCTTGCCAAACAATGGATTATGATGAACCCAATTCATACGATAATTCCGGTTTTGATCATTTTGAGGCCCCACCATACAATCTTGATCCTCAAAGTTCCCATGAGCCCGATCCATGTTACAATTCCGATTTTGACAAATCATCTCCACATCATGTTTTCGATGATGATCTCGGTTCTAGCCGCATCGACGAGTGTTGTAGTCGAATCGACGAGTGTTGTAGTCGAATCGACGAAAGTTCTAATCGCATTTATGAACGACCTGAGACGCTCTTTCAACTAATTATGAAAAGAAATAATAACCCAATTGTTGAAGAGGTTGAAAAGAGAATCGAAGATGAGGAAACGAGGGTGTCAACGAACGAGGTTTTTGAAAATGTTTTCAAAAATAAACAACAAGAAAAACTCGTAGCACGTGTTGGAACAATGAATGTTAAACCTTTGGAACCTACTTTTTCTAATGAAGTTGAAATTATCAAAGATTTTCAAAATCAAAATACACAAAATTTTGACGAAGAAATTCCGTTAAGTGATTTTGAAAAAGAAGAAATTGATAAGGTTTTAAGGAGAATCGTTAACCCCTCGATTTTTGAAGAGTATCAAAATTTAATTCCGGAGGGACACGTTACTACTATTTATACGTCTTTTGAGAACCCGCATTCGATCCCTTCGAAGGACCAATTTGAAACCATCATGGATACACCGTTAAATGATGAGCCTTTTACTCCTAATCCCAAAGAGTGTGAGATTATAGATTTATCATATGAGAAGTCCGCCGATGGCCTTGCTCACATTGATACGTTTTTAGACACCGATGTTGAAACTACTAAGGCAAAATCTTCAAATAAAGAGCCTTTTACTCCTATACCCACTACGGAAACTGATGCCTCTCTTAGTATGGGGGAGACGAATCTTAGCACTAATCCTAGTGTCGAGATCCCTATTCCAATCCAAAGTGAACCTACGGTTTTCCCCAAAGATGAGGTAAGTGATTTTGCTCTCGATGATTTTTTCCACAAAGATTCTAGCGAGGAAAATCACAATAGTGAGTTTGATTCTATATCACGTGATGATGTCTCTCCCATTAACAATTCGGGGAGAGAATCAACGACTTTCTCGAACCCGCTTTTCAATGACGATGATTTATCCGCTAGTGATGACGAGTCACTAATCGACGAGGACGTTCAAAATACCGGTTTTAAAATCTTTTCGAACCCTTTATTCGAATTTGATGACGTGTTCATTTTTGGTGACGTAAATCCTCTCTTTGATGAGACGTTCGAGGACATCGAGAGTGAGGATTCTAAGGATCTTAAACTCGATGAGCCAGATTTGCTAGTCACCCACACAAAGTCTCATACGGTTTAGACTTCTCTTTCTACTTGTGACGTTTCCATTCTCGAGAGGTTCACCTATGGACCGCCTCTCGATGAGAGTGAGGATTTTAATGAGGCTTTTGCCTTCGATCCGGGGGGAAATTTTGAAACTCCTATTATTGACAATTCTTTTTCTATTTCACCTTTGTTTCAAAGTGAACCAACCCACCCCCTCGGATATGATGAGTTTATATACGTCGTGCGGAGTTTTTTTTTGGGTAAAGGGGACTGACCCCGGTAAAATATATTACACCAAAAAACGTTGAAGTACAAACGGATGTAGGTGAAGTCCTACATCACGGCCCGTTACATGGGCTACAACCAGCACATACACAATGTGCACAAACCACAAAACTTACATAAGAATAACATGCCACTCTTATGACTACCAAATACATTGGAAAAAAAGAATATAAATAAACATTACACCGCCGATTTTCCAACATATAAAAACCAAAACAGTAATTTCGTTTCCAGAAAAGCGTTTCCGAGTGTTACGCCATGATTACTGCATAATGCCAACCCGTGTTGATCAATCACGTGACCTCCACATGGTAATAACCAAACCGAAACCCTAAGAAGTGTAGGGTATCGAACCATAGCAACAAAAAGCACTCATGCATGCACCTCCAGATCACGAACAACAAACATAGACATCCTGAACATCGTAGCAACCTTGCAAAGATCAAGTTATCATGAAAACAAACCTAAAAGGTTTTGCCAACGATCAAAAAACGAGTACCACTCGTAACTACTCTTAGCGAGTAGGATCATGTTACCCGAATCATAAGATTAAACGAACCAGTGGTAACCATGATAACAAAGCACACGATCCCCAGGATTGATATCGCAACCCTTAAGATGAACAACCTGTCAATAAAAACCCTAATTAAAGAGTTTACCCGATGCGATACCATGCGTGGATCCCACGAGTAGAACCTCCACGCAGTCGACCAATCGACCCATATAGATGTACAAACAAAACAGAGATCGAGAATAACCAAACCAAATCGAAACCCTAATGAAGAATCAAAAATGAATGAAGGGTAATTAGGGTTTTGAGATGGGCGATGTCCATTAGATAAACAGATAGAAACCAAAGCACAACCATTCTACAATAGTAAAAATCTTGAACCGATTGCATATCTTACGGCCAAAAATTCCTAGATCTGATCCAATGAGACGAATGGTAACCTTAATCAGAAGCACCAAACGAAACCCTAAATCAAGAAAAAAGAAATTAATAACAAATAAGATAGAGAGGCGGTTGCTAGGGTTTTTTAGCCAGAATTTTAGGTAGAATGGTGGCCGGAAATCGCCCCCCTAGGGGAGAGAAATCGCCCCTATAAAAGTAGAATAACTGAAATATATGCTTAAAGTCAACACGTCGTGCGGAGTTTTCTTCCTTACAAGACGTATCCTCCGGATTTGCGTGTTTATTTTCAACAAAATGTGAGGATACGATCTTCGATCCCGGTATAAAGGCTTTGCCTTTATTCACGGTTGCTTTTGGGCCTTGATTACATGTAAGCCCCACAAAAAATGACCGAACCATGATTATCCCTAAATGATCACATTTATGGGGATACGAGTCGAGCTTTTGACTCGGTTATCAAAAACAAGGTGTCTCGTGAGGGAATTCTCATGCTTATCCTTGTAAATATTATTGATTTTAGATTAACCTAATGAGGGGATTTGTGTCCTTCTAACCTTTGTTTCGTGGTTGTTTGTGCATTGTTGTTTTTAGATGATCATTATCTTCATGATTGGAGCCTCTCGTGTTCGTTTTACGTGAGCACTCGATCGTTTGCTTTGAAGAGTTTCTCGATATCCACATGATATATCCTTGATTGTTCTAACCTTAGGTTTTTAGCACACTTCATAAACGGCTATTGATTTAATGGTTCCACCCTTTCCATGCTAGATTATGCATTCGACTACGTCTCTAGTATGGGGGTATCCTACCCTTAGACTCAAAACATTGAGGACAATGTTTAACTTTAGTATGCGGGGTGAATAGATACTCGACCGTGCTAAACATTCACGCTTTCCAAAGTTTATCTTTTTGTTGCAAAATAAGGCTAAAAATGGCCAAATTTTAAAAAAATTCTCATGTTTCATAAGTGTTTTAAGACACGAATGTAAATTTTCCGATGGCGAGAATAAGAGTAATTTTTTACTCGACCGTGCGTGTTGAGCACTAGCTTCGATTCCTTAAATTTTTAGGCTAAGTCTCTTAAATGAGGATGAGAACTGATAGAGTTAATTATAAGTTACGTAATCTTTCACGATCTCATGTGTAGTAATTATTAGCTTATTCTCCCCAGACTTTTGTTTAAATAAATGAAATAAGTAAGGTCGTACGATTTAAAAGGTTTGTTAGGACCTCTGTAATAGACATTTGTAATAGGTATGCTAGGAGGTATGTAGTTCCTCCTGGTCTTAGTAGTAGTAGGAGCAACACGTGCTCCTGGTCTGGTAGAAAGTCAAACATTGTTATTCTAAGTAGTTTGTTAGGATATGCATGAGATATGTTAGGAAAGGATATGCATATCAGAAGTTACACGTTTTGGTTTAATGATGTATTAGGGTTTCTTTATAGTATAAAAGGAACCATTGGCAGAAGGGTTAAACACACCTTCATCAAACATTATTTAGTTCATATTAATAGTAGAAATCCTTAGTGAGGATCAAGTTATTATAGTTATTTTGTTTCTTCTTGTTCATAGTATTTGTATTCCGTACTTATACTGTGTGTTTCATCTAGAGTCTCTCTATGAATAGACTTGTGATTACAGAAGTCGTTCACCATCCTTAATAGGCTGCAAGATCCATATCTAGTGGACCCAACAAGTGGTATCAGAGCCTGGGAGAGTCTCTGCTCAAGAACATTCAATTTTTCTTTTTACTAACATCTTTGTTTAATCATGTCTGCCTCTAGTTCTACTGAAACAGGAGAAGCAAGCACCTCTAAAACACAGCAACCTCAGCAAATCGTTGCTACTGCTTCTAATACAAATGGAAAATTCCCACTCTTGAAGAAGGATGAGTATGATAGCTGGGCCATGAAGATGGAATGCTGGATCACCAATACTGATCTAGACCTTTGGAAAATTGTTCAGAATGGCAACATTAAGAAGCTTACTAGAAGAGACAAGAATGGTAATGTCATCCTTCTAGATCCTAAAACTCATGAATAAAATACAACTGTTCAGAAGGAAATCAAAGCAAAAACTATTTTGCTTCAGTCCCTTCCTGATGATCACATGGGTGATTTTATCACTTGGATGATGCTAGGGAGCTTTGGAATGGAGTAAAGGCAAGGTTTGGAGGGAATGAGGAATCAAAGAAAATGCACAGATCCATGCTAAGAGATGAATTCACATAATTCAAGATCTCTGAAACTGAAGGTATTCATGAAGGGTATGACAGGTTCCAAAAGATACTTATCCAGTTGAATCAACTCAGGTCCAAACCTGACAAAGGAGACATCAAACCAGGTTTCTTAGAGCCCTACCTCACTCATGGAATGAGGTAGTCATCTCTCTAAAAAGCAAAAGGTGGCCTTGACTATCTTAATTTTGATGACTTGTTTTATAAACTCAAAACCTTTGAGCCTCATGTGAGAGGATACTCAAGTGATTCCTTTCCTACTCCTGTTAACTATGCTTTTGTGAGTTCCATGGGATCTAGTCAAATTTCTTATGCTAGTAGCCCAAGCTATACTTTGACATCTCAACATACTTCTACTCCTGAACCAAAAGCCAAGACTGGTAGCATGGTAGAAGCTGTTCTTCACTCTTTTGTTGCTGATGTTGATCCACAACAACAGCTTGCTTTTATGATTTCAAACAGGTTGATAAACTTGACTTGGATGAAATGGATCTAAAATGGCAGATGGCTATGCTCAGTCTCCGGGTTCATAAGTTTGAATAGAAAGTCGGTCGAAAATTCAACTACAACCCGAGAGAGCCAGCCAGGTTTGATAGAAGCAAGGTCAGATGCTATAACTGCCAGCAGCAAGGACATTTTGCTAGGGAATGCCCTAACAAAAATTACCAGGAGAAGAACAGGTATTCAGCCTTCAAGGTTCAAGAGCTCAAGGATGAAAAGAAAGCTTTGGTGTCTGTTGACTCTATGGTTAACTGGAATGATCATCAGACTGCTACCTTGGAATCAGCTGAAGCTTCTATTGATGTATTTGCTATGATCGTTGGGAATCTATCTGATGCTGAGGAAGCAGAAGAATTTGCTCTTATGGGAATCTCGCCTCAGGTACAAAATTGCCCTCTTGGCTCTCATGATAAATATTTAGAACTTTTGACTCAATACAATGAAATAATGAACAGAATGACAAATATTTTTTAGAAGTTCAAGCATATAAGAGTTCTTTGAAAACATTGGAACAACAAAAGAGGTGGCTTCAAGATACTCAACATGAATATGTGGATAAAATTAGAATTCTAAGCATTTATTTAGAAAACACCACTAACATATTTACATATACTGAAAAACTAAACAATGCCAGTATTAAGGCTAAGCAAGACATGCAGGAAAAATTGGATGCTACACTTTTAAGATTTGAAAATGGCAAAAAGCACCCAAAAATCTTCCAAAGTTAATTGATAGTAGCATGTCTAGTAGGACTAAGAGAGGTTTATGCTTTGATAAATATATTGATTCAGAAAATGTATTTGATTTATCTTTTTCAAGTATCTTTGATCCTGACAAGGAGGAGGAGGGAAAACCTAGTTACAATAGGTTTAAACAAGCTGAAACAATGCATGTTGTCCCTCCACGTCTTACAGGAACTTTTATGCCTATATCTAGGCATACTGACTTAGATGGATCACAGATGCATGAGTCTCCAAAAAGCTCTACTAATTCTAATGACTTTGTCTCTTGTTCTTTCAGTGACAAGGCCAGTGACTATGCATCCTGTGGTTCAAGTGAAGAGTCAAGACCTTCAAGTTCCAAGACAAATGACCCTGCTGCTACTAGTGCTAGGATGAGTGATGAGAGAGTTTCTTCTACCTTCATTGTTTCTAGTTCTAGTTTATTGAGTCCTAGGAACGTTGATTCTCCTAGAATTGTTTGTAATAAAGTTAGTAGAGTGAAACAATGTCATTTGAATAAAAGCTCTTTTAAAACATGCTTTGTTTGTGGTAGTAAATTTCATTTGATTAAGGATTGTGATTTTTATGATTAAACTCCTTTAGTTTATCAAGCTTATCCTGCTCCTGGTCCACTAGGAGTTGCTCCTTTTTCTTCTAGAAGACAAAACCCATGTGCCCAATCTTATTCTTCTTCTAGAAGGACCTCTCCTTCAGCTTCTGATCTTTGGAGAAGCAATGGTTGTACCTACAATAGACCAACCAACAACTATTTTCAGAACTTTAGTCAGAATTATGCTTTTAATTCAAACCAAATGTATTTTGGGTTGGGAAATTTAGATACTGTTGTTAAGCCCTCAGTAGGTTGTTCTTGGTCACAAAATAACACCCATATGATGAACAGGCAACCTAAGAACAACAGTGGATCTCATCAATCTTCTTGGCTATCTACAAAAGATCCACAAGGCAGACTCAAACCTGAAAAGGTCTGGGTCCCCTTAAGACACTAACTTTTTCATATAACTTTTCTATTGATGTAGATTACTCCATACCAAGATCCTTCACTTGGAATAGTTGATAGTGGATGCTCTAGGAGCATGACAGGAATAAAGGACTTTTATCTAACTTTGTACCATTTCAAGGCGGAAAGGTCTACTTCGGAGGTGGTGAAGGAAGGATCTCTGGCAAAGGAACTATTCAGACACCTAACCTTACTTTTGAGCAGGTCTACTATGTGGAAGCACTTCAACACTTCAACTTAATCTCTGTCTCTTAGATTTGTGACAAGAAGTAGTTTGTCCTCTTTACGAATACTGAAGCACTAGTGTTATCCAAAGACTTCAAGCTACCGAATGACTCTTAAGTT
The DNA here is from genome assembly GCA_025667525.1 of Glebionis coronaria. Classification (NCBI taxonomy): domain Eukaryota; kingdom Viridiplantae; phylum Streptophyta; class Magnoliopsida; order Asterales; family Asteraceae; genus Glebionis; species Glebionis coronaria. The sequence goes on along the minus strand of JANFOE010001166.1, from coordinate 148,029 downwards.
CTACTCAGAATCCCTAGAAGACACAATCTCTATGGTATCAAGCTGAATGAAGTTAATCCTACTGGTCAACTAGCTTGTTTGGTTGCTAAAGCATCAAGAGATGAAGCCACTAAATGGCATAGAAGGATGGGACATGTAAACTTCAAGACCATTCACAAACTGGAAAATATGAACTTGGTCTCTGGTTTACCTCCCAAAACTTTCAGAAATGACATCAATTGCCTTGTGTGCAGCAAAGGAAAACAACACAGAGCATCCTTCAAGGCTATTACTGCTCTCAGCCTCATAACTAAACCATTGCAGCTACTACACATGGATTTATTTGGTCCTACCTCCATTAGGAGCATTGACCATAAAGAATACTGTCTTGTGGTAACTGATGGGTATAGCAGGTTCACATGGGTTTTCTTTCTGGCTGCCAAAAGTGAGACCTACTCAATTCTCAAGGACTTCATTACACTCATTGAGAATCAGCTGTCCAAGAAGGTGAAAGGTATCCGATGTGACAATGGAATAGAATTCAAAAAGCAGACCTCATAGCACTTTGCAATTCCAAAGGTATCAAAAGAGATTATTGTGCTTCCAGGACTCCTCAACAGAATGGTGTTGCAGAAAGGAAGAACAGGACTCTTATAGAAGCTGCAAGAACCATGCTTGTAGATTCCAAGCTTCCAACTATGTTTTGGAAAGAAGCTGTCAACACTACAAGTTATGTGTTGAATAGGGTTTCAATTACCAATCCCCATAAGAAGACTCCCTATGAGCTACTCACAGCCAAAGTACCCAGCATTGCTCATTTGAAGCCATTTGGTTGTCCTGTCACCATTCTGAATACTAGTGACTATTTGAGAAAATTTGATGGCAAGGCAGATGAAGGCTACATTATGGGATATTCAGCTCACTCTCGAGATTATAGTTTCTATAATCTCCATGCCAAGCGTGTTATTGAAACTATAAATCTCAGGTATTTTTAGGAGAAGACAAACATCCAAGGCAAAGGTCCTGAATGGTTTTTTGATCTTGATTATCTTAGTGACTTATTGGGATATTTTTGTTTCAAAACTAACGAAGATGCAGTTCCACAAGTGTTTGCAACTTCTAGTGCATGTGCTCATTCTAGATTTTCGGACTCAGATGAGGATGATGACATTTTTGTTGTTCCATCCTATTCCACCACAGTCTCTCCTAACACCAATGCTACTCCTATTGATGCCTCTCCATTAAACATTGTGGACTCACAAGGAGCTCTTGACACATTGCTCAAGCAACAACAAGATGCTACTACAGTAGCTGCTCAAGGAGGCTTTGAGTTTCCCTTGAGTACTCCTGCTGTACCAGTTACTCCTAGTGCTCCTAATGTTACTCCTAGTGCAAGTTTAACACCTATTGGTAGTCCAGTTAGTGATCCTACTTCCACAACTAGATTCTCTGGTCCTTCTGACTTGGGAAACTATCAAAAGAAGACTTCTACTAATCTGGATGATATTCATAAGCAACCAATAGATGACATTTTCGACTCTGCTTCATATGATGATGACATTCTTGGGGATCTTAATAACTTGGCACCAGAAGTGGATGTAGCTCCTATTCCTGTTCAGCAGATCAATAAAGACCATCCTACTCTCAAATCATTGGAGATCCTGGTTCTACTGTCAAGACTCGCCGCATGCATAAGAAAGCAACGTCTAATCATCATGCTCTTGTGAGCTACATTGAAGACCAAAAGCGTAATAATCACGCAGACTTTCTTCACTGTTTGTTTGCTTGTTTTCTTTCACAGGTGGAACCTAGATCAGTCTCACATGCTCTTGAGGATCAAAGTTAGTTGGAGGCTATGCAGGAGGAGATGTAGCAGTTCTTGTTTCAGAATGTTTGGATCCTAGTTGACTTGCCAGATGGAAAGACAACAATTGGTACCAAATGGATTCTCAAGAACAAGAAAGATGCAAGGGGTATTGTGGTGAGAAATAAGGCTAGGCTGGTTGCACAAGGTCACACACAACTTGAAGAAATTGACTATACTGAAGTCTTTGCTCCTGTTGCTAGGATTGAGGTAATTCGTCTGTTTTTGGCTTTTGCTTCTTATGTTGGCTTTACGGTTTTTCAGATGGATGCCAAGAGAGCATTTCTCTATGGTAAAAGCTGAATACGTAGCTGCTGCTAGTTGTTGTGGACAAGTCTCGTGGATACAAAATCAGATGCTGGATTATGGGTGCAACTTCATGAACACCAAAATTTTCATCGACAATCAAATCACTATCTGCATTGTGAAGAATCATGTCTTTCATCAACGAACCAAGCATATTGAAATTAGGCACCATTTTATAAGGGATGCAAATGAGAAGAAACTGATACCGGTTCTTAAAGTTTATACGGATGATAATGTTGTTGTCTTATTGACTAAAGCCTTTGATGGTCCGAGATTCAACCACTTGGTGGTTCACATTGGTATGGTCAATCCTTGAGGCCTAGGATTGAGGGGAGGCTAAGCCTAAGGGGAGGCTTAATGTACATATTTCCTTGTACAGTCTTACATATGGTAGATTCTAACAACATTTTTCATCGGTATTTGCGGTGTGTGCAACTTCTAGTGGAAGATTTTGGTTACTCCTAGTGACAGTCTTCTGCTCCTAGGGTACAAACCCTTATACTTCACTCATGGTTGGCTTATAGTATCGATTTTGGGTCACTGTTCACTTCATTGACTTTCATTGACCACTTGTTGCTCCTAGCGTTGACCTTTACGTGTTTTGACTTTTAGTCAACGCGAGTTACTTCTGGTGTATATATTTTTGGTTTATCTTTGGTAACTGGGATTTGCAAATAATGGTTTAAGGGGCAAGTGGTTACTCTTGCATTAATGACTTAATTTTGAAAGGGAAACCCCCATAATTAGGGTCACTGAACAGTTTTATGACCATTATTTATGGCAAATCCCTCATTTAACTCAATCATTCCAACCATACACACACATACGCTCCTACTCTTCACCCTCTTCAATCAATCATCTTTCACTGCTTCAATCATCAACAATGACCACACTCCAGTACAAACCCGATCAAAACAAGGTGGCCTATCTTGGCGAAGGTCCTAAAAGAGAAGAGTTCACTGAAATCCTGGAATACATTGAAGCTTCCAATCTAAGGTATGCTCTTACTGTTTGCCCTACTGTGTATGATACTATTATACGTTAGTTTTGGGCAACTGCCCACCTCGTTGATGTTTTGGGTCGCCCATTAGAGCTCCATGCTACCATAGATGGTCACTCATATGTGGTGTCTGAGGCATCCATTAGATCTGCCCTTCATCTCTAGGATGAAGATGGCATTGTCTCTATTCCCAATTCAGAGGTATTGGATGGTATGGCTGCTATAGGTTATAATCATGGGGGGAAGTTTAAGTTCCAGAAGAATAGATTTTCCCCTCAATGAAAGCTACTAGTTCACTTCTTGATTCATTGTTTGAGTCCAAATTCTGGGAGTTGGGATGCGTGTCCCATCCCTCTTGCTACTGGTTTGATTTGTCTTGCTCAAGGTCGTACTTTTAATTTTTCTCGTTACTTATTTGATGGCATGATTTGTAACCTTAGTGATACTTGCTCTAGGAAGAAGTTCTTGATGTACCCTACGTTTTTGTAGCAGGTTCTTATGTGCCTACCTAGGAATAGGGAGGAATATGTGACCCCAAAGCTTACTTCCAAGGTGTATGCGAATATGGCACTTGGATATAAGGGTCCTGTGAGGCCTCTTACTGATGCTATGCTGGGCCTTGCCCAAGGGGATCCTAATGTGATTCCTCCGGCTGATGAAGTCGAGGAGGAACTTCCATTGGAGAATGATCCTATGGAGGAGGAACACCCTGCTACTGGTGTGTCTCATGTGGAGGTTGAGGAGCCAGCTAGAGAGGTGGTGGTAGAAATGCCATATACCTCAAAGGCTTCCCCCTCTTCTAGCCCACACGAGTCCCCATTTGCTGATACTCATCCTCCTAGCCTAGCTTCGCACTCTGCTGAGAAGCCTTCTAGCTCTCATGCTCATATGGATAAACCATCTGCTGCTTCTGGTCCCAATGATGCATCCCCCAAGCCAAGTCCTCTTGGTGGGGAAGCTGAGGAACCTGTTACTCTAACTTATTTGCTAGCTCTTATGCACAGGTATTATGTGAAGGTTGTTTCTTTGGAAGATGACCTTAATCGGCACCACAAGCTCACACGGGACTTCGTGCTTCCATTGGCGAACAGGGTTAAAGCATTGGAGTCATAGCTGAAGCGCCAAAAGAAGGAAGTTGTGCTTTCTGATTCTGATGAAGATGTTGAGGAGGATGGGTTGACTATTTTGACCAGGGCTGCTAATAAGTGTGTAAACACTTATCCTTTTGCCACTAAAATCAAGGAAAAACAAGACCTAATCATGTGTTTAATGTCGTAAAAGTCGGAATTACGCGTGGTTTTGTGTTTTTGTGTTAAATAGGTACAAATGATCAAAAGAAGAGAAAACACGGGATTTCACGGTCAAATGTTGAAGAAAAGTCCAAGAAAGAGACGAAGAAAAAGTCAAAAGACCAAAAGTGTGCCCAAGTTCACGAAAACCGGCTAAACCGACACGAGTTTGAAGATAATGAACAAGAAAGCCGAAATCGAGCTCGTTTTTAGTAGATTTAATATTATTTGAGTTTAATAGGCCTTGTGGGTCCCACATTTGCTTATTGGGCCCACAAGCCCATTTAGAAAATTTAATTATGCTAAATGGAGATAAAGGGTCCAATTAAAAGCCCATTTAATCTATTATTCACGGATTCAATGGTTATTGGGCCAAAGCCCATGATTGATGTTGGACGGATGAAACGAATGAGTGAAATGAGTTTTCATTTGGTCAGACCTGGTCAAACTCCAACACCCCAGTCAACCCTAATCCCACTCTCACCCACATGTATCATTTATCCCACACCCACAAATAAATAAAAGTTACCACCCACTTTCATTCATTACGTTACAAACAATGAAACTACCCCCCTACTGTTTATCCTCTCCACTTCTTTCTTCCCCAAAAGTTACGCAGCCATACCCTAACCCTAAAAATTACCTTCACAATTTACTCACCCAAATTTGGGGGTTTTACCCTAAAAAGTTAATTCACAATCATGGGAATTAAATCCCCATGAAAATAGGAATATCCACTCACTTGTGGTCCTCTTATCATGTCCAACGTGGCCAATCTTTATGATTTGATTGGCTATGCCACGTTCCATACCCAAATCCCCCAATAAAATTAAGCCACCTCACCCTCAAGCACAACTAGCACAGAATTGCCAACCTGGCAATCTGTGTGTTGCAAGAGTGATCCTCCACCGCAAGATTGAAGAAAAAGAAGAGAGAGAAAAAGAATGATGGATTGGACGGCTGTGATTTAATGCTTACTATGGAAGCTATCAAGAGGGTTTCTTGGGGTTTCTCCTATAAAAACCCCTCCTATCTGTAATTTTGGAGTGCCTTTTCCTTTATTTTAACTTCTATTTCTGAAAAATAGAATTAGGGTTTCATGTAATTTTAATTTTAATCAAGCATTGTACTCTTTTTTTAATATTAATGAAATTTTAGTTTTATTAAATTCTTGTCTCGATTATTATTATTGCACTTAATTTTAATTTTGTTTTGATTTAATAATTGTTAAAATAAAATGATAAGAGATAATTTCCCCTACTGGGAAATTATATATAAAAAATATATAAGTTGTGTGTTTCGGTTACTGTTCAAGAAGATGATGAAGATGATGGAACTTGGGTAAAAAAATGGTGGTGTTAGTTGGTCTCGGTTTCGATTTATAGGGGGTACAACGCCCACCCTACTGCCCAACGGTTCATCAAAAGATTTGTGATCTTCTTTTTATTTTTATATTAATGTTTTATTTAGATTACATGTTTTTACTTTGAGGTTATGTTTGAATCTGCTTAGGTTTGTAGTACTGTTTGGATCTGCTTGGTGATAATTGTTGTCTGCTTATCATTTTAGATTTAAGTTATTGTTTGGTTTTGCTAGTTGATTTGGGTCAGCTTATTTGTCTCGATTTAAATATAGCTTATTTTGGTATCATGTTTTAAGTTTGTTTAGTTTTAGTTTCTAATTAATCTGCTGATATTTGTTTAAGTTCTGCTTGGAATCGTAATTTTTGGTGACTGCTATTTAGATTGATTAGCTTTTGGTATTTGTTTATTTTTGATTCGAGTTTTAATAGGGTATTAGTTTGCTTTAATCTGTTTGGTTTAATCAGTCGTTTAAGTTTGATCGAGTAGGTTATTAATCTGTGGTAGTGTTTGCTTATTTTGGTGTTTGAATTGCTATTTTTAATCTTAGTTTTTAGCTTAATATGTTTTAGCTTATTATAGATTTCATTTAGCTTATTTTAATTGTTAAACTGCTTATTTGGTTTTGAGCCTGCGTATTATTTTTAATCTGTCTTAGCTTATTTTGGTTGTTACATTTGCTGATATTACACAGATTCAATTGATCTGTGTATGAAACTTCCAAAATATTTCCAAAAAAAAAATAATAGAGTAAAAAGTTTGTCACTGGTGGGATTCGAACGCGTGACCTCACGCATCACAGTCAGACGGCCTAACCAACTGAGCTAGACGTTTTCTTGTGTTTGTTTATGTCTTGTTTTATTAATATAGGAATTTCTCATTTGGCAGTTCAATTAAATTAGTCTAAATTCAAGTTTTTAAGTTTAACTAAATTTATATAAAAGTTTTATTTCATTTTTTTCTTTAATTCACTGATAAAAATATTAAAAGTCAAAAAAATATTTTATTTATATTACTTTTATAATTTTGGTTTAGTTTTCAATAGATTCTATTAGTTTGTTTTAAAAATATTTTTCATTAAAAAAGTCTTTATTTTAGTTTTGTTTAAATTTAAAAAAAATTATTTAAATTAGTTTAAATTAGATTATTAAAATTAGTTTTATAATTAAATAGGTTTTAGTTTAAAATTCCAAAATATCGTTACCAAAACAAGTTAGTCTTACGTTTAACCGGAAATCAAATTCGAGTCGAGTCGAGGAAAAACGAACTTAATTGAACAAAAACCTAGTATTAAAATGGCGCCGCTGCCGCTTCGCTCGTACGATTGACTATTTTTCGTGAAGACGTTTGGATTTTGGGATCCGTTCGCTTTGAACGTTACGTTTCTTGTTAACAAAATCAAAAACACAAAAAAATCAAAAACATAAAAATACAAAAAAATTAAAAAATCAACAAAAGCAATTTCTTTCCTAAGAATTGCACCAAAAAAATTAAAAAAATACAAAAGTAATACTTTTTCCTAAAAGTATTACACCAAAAATATTACGTATTAGTGTTATTTCTTAGTTCGATTTCTTTCGATTTTTCTTGTGAATATATATTTTTCTAAAAAATACAAAAAGATTTTTTTTCTTTTACTATAGTATATTACGTAGCACAATAACTTACCTACTTTTCAAATAAGCCTTAGTTGGGATTTCATCACCTAACTATTGTAGTCGCATCCATAACGAAATAAAAAGGCAAAATAGATAAATACTAGTAAGACGTTTGAACTCGACATATACAAACTATAAGGTGGGTATAAGGCGACTCGCTATAAAAGGCCGTCTAAGGAAAAAGGTTTTTAAGTGCTTTGTGCCACCTCGTTTTCCCGCTTGCTTGTGCGTATATTGAGAGGGACGACCGATTATTGGTTTGCCAACTCAATTAGTAATTAAGTATATATTTTTGTAGCTTTTTCATATTGCTCCTCGAGAGGGAAAATCCTTTTCCTCTCAAAGTCGACTGAGGTCACCTACCTCATTCCAAAGTTTTAATTGTATGCGCACTCGCGCGCATACATACATACCGATTGGTGTACCAAACTCTTCCAATTCTTCCCAAAAGAAGAAGAAGAAGAAAAACAAAAAGACCGTCATTCAAGCCGATCCCGAGAATCGAGCTTTCGACAATACGATGGCAACGGATAATCGACCAATGATTGAGATTCTACAATCTCACGTTGAAGGAAACGATGACGGAATAAAAAAAAACCCTAATTCTCTCCTATGGGCGATTTTCTCTTTTCCTTTTTCTGGCGGCTCTAATTGGCTCTGTTATATCACCATTCATTGAATAACGGTTGATTTCTTCCCTGAATTACTATTATCTCATCAAATAGCTTGTGATAAGACTTAGGCTATGATCTCGGTCCCCCTATGTTCTTTGTGATCAGTTATCTCGTGGGGTGTGGTGGTTTTAGGGTTTATTAATCATCCTTTATTTGATTCGACGTGTGTAAAGGGTTGGTTAGTGACGTTTTCGGATTTGAGGTGTCTTCCATTTTAGGGTTTTTGTTTTATTTTATTATTATTCATTGGGTGTGAATTAGGGTTTGCGTCTGTTCAACTTCTAACCCGTTAGGGTTTGTTGGCGGGGGTTTGGTGCCCTAATTCTGGGCGTTACTTGTGGGTTGTGGATCTGGTGGTTGTGGTATTTTAGGAGAGATGGAGGAGATGGGTACGGTTGAGAAGGTACTAGAGGCGGCTGGGACGAACGTTGTTCCTGAGCAGTCTTTGAAGGAGGGTACAGTAAGCAAGGTGATTAAATCAATTCTCAGAAAACCAGGATCATCACACGTGGGTGAGCCATCTGGGTTACGTAAGCCTATTAGGGTTTTTGGGGGAGTGGATGATACATTGCCATCATTTGCGTCTGTTGTTAATGAGAAACCGCGGGGTAAGGCAGTTCATATTAAGGAGATGAGGAGCAGTGAAGTTGTTAATGGTGCTAGGGTTGCCCTTCCTATGGCTGCGGTGGATGAGATACGTTCTCGTTTCACTAATACGCTTTATGGTTACTTCATTGGGAAAAGGCTTGCCTTTCCATTGGTAGAGAACTATGTGAAAAATGCATGGGCTAAATATGGCTTGAAACGTGTGCAGCTTCATGCAGATTTTTTCATGTTCCAATTTGAATCAAAAGAGGGCATGGATGGTGTGTTAGAGAATGGTCCTTGGCTTATTCGGCTTGTACCTTTGTTTTTAAATATTTGGACTCCTAATACTATATTGAAGAAGGACGTAGTAACACGTGCACCGGTATGGGTGAAGATGCACCATGTTCCTATTGTCGCTTACTCGGAGATAGGATTGAGTTTGATTACTACTCAAATTGGACGCCCTATCATGCTGGATACCTATACAAGTAATATGTGCTTGAGTTCGTGGGGAAGGAATACTTATGCTCGGGCACTTGTGGAAATTTCATCGGAGAATGAATTATTGGAGTCTATTGTCATCGCTATTCCACTCGATAATGGAGAGGGGCATTCGTTAGCAACTATTGAGGTGGAGTATGAATATAATCCTCCTCGGTGTAACAAATGCAACATCTTTGATCATAGAACTGATGTGTGCCCAAACAATCCTAAGAGTGTGGAACCTAGGGTTGAGACTGTTAGAGCTGATAAGAACAATGAAGGGTTTGTGGAGGTTAAAAAGAAAAAGAAGCATACGAAACAACAAGCCCCGGCTAGGCAGATTGAGGGTATTAAATTAGGCAAGCAGCCTCTTAATATCCAGTACAGAAAGAAGAATTCTAAGGCCGTTGCTGGTGCTACGGTAAAAGCTTCGACACCGGCTAAGGTTACTGTTACGAATTCGTTTAGCGCGTTGAATGTGGATCCTTCTGATGATACAGATTGGGATGATAATGCTCATAAGAATGATCTTATTAATGCTAGCGATAGTGAAGTTGATGAGGAACTCATTATGGAGGATCCTAATAATACAGGGGCAAGCACTCCTGCTGTTGTGGTTTCCTCATGATTAATGTCGGCTCATGGAATATACGGGGCCTGAACTTCTCCCCGAAACAAAGTGAGGTACGGCATGTAATTTCAGAAAATAATTTATCGGTATGTGCTATCTTGGAGTCCCATGTATGTGATATAAACCTGCAGCGTATGTGTTCTCTCGTCTTTCGACATTGGGACTGGACGACTAATGGTAGCTTCTGTTCAAAGGGTGCTCGTATTCTGTTAGGATGGAATCACAATGTGGTGGATGTTGCTATAATTAATCAGGATGAGCAATCTATCCATGCTCGTTTATGGTTAAAATTGGAAAGAAAAGAGGTGTTTTGCACGTTTGTTTATGCCATGAATAAATATACCCAACGTCGTGATCTTTGGAAGAGCTTAAGTGTTCATAAACTTTATGTGCGGAATAGGCCTTGGATGCTCCTAGGAGACTTTAATGCTACGCTTCATTTAGGGGAGTCCACGGCTGGCTCCTCTAATGTTGACATTGCTATGCGTGAATTTCGTGACTGTGTGGAGAATATTGAGGTTATGGACGCTCAACAATCAGGCCTTCGATTTACGTGGACGCAAAAACCGAAAGGATTTAATGGTCTTCTAAAGAAAATCGATCGTATAATGACTAATTTGGAGTTTAATAGTGCGTTTGTGGGTGCCCATGCTGTGTTCAAGCCTTATCGTATCTCGGATCATTCACCAGCGATTATGTGTATTCCTACGAGTACTAGACCTAATCCGCGGCCTTTTAAGTTCTTTAACATTGTGACTCAGAATGATAAATTTACAGAAACTGTTCAAGAAATGTGGGCTGTCCCGGTTAGTGGCTTTGCTATGTTTAAGGTCTCTAAGCGTCTTAAGATGTTAAAGAAGCCTTTGCGTAAGTTGTTGATCGAAAAAGGTAATCTGCATGAAAACGTTATTCGGCTTCGTGGCGAGCTGGATAATGCTCAAATAGCTTTAGATGCTGATCCTAATAATGTTGGTCTGCGTGAAGTGGAAGCTTCAGTTATAGGGGCGTTTAATGAAGCGATTCTCCTTGAAGAAAGATTTCTGAAACAAAGAGCCAAGATTGCTTGGCTGAAAGAGGGTGATGCGAATTCAGCATATTTCCATAAAGCTGTGAAGAGTCGAATCAGTAGGAGTCGCATTGATGCTGTTACTGATTCGCAAGGTCAGTTGTTTGAAAACGAGCAGGTTGCTGAGGTGTTTGTATCACATTATGAAGGTTTTCTTGGTCAATCTGGTGCTACTACTAATCTTAATTTGATGAATCTGTTTCAAAGTCGAATTGCTGATGACGTAGCCCTTGACATGATACGGCCAGTGACAAGGCAAGAGGTTAAAGAGGCATTATTCTCTATGGGTGATGAGAAATCACCAGGTCCGGATGGGTACACGGCGGCGTTTTTTAAAGCTTCGTGGGATATTATTGCAAATGATATTGTGGAGGCGGTGCAAGAATTTTTTTCAAATGGTAAGCTTCTTAAAGAATGGAACCATACAATAATTGCTCTTCTTCCTAAAGTGAGGTCTCCGTCTCGTGTTAACGATTACCGACCTATTTCTTGTTGTAATGTCTTATTTAAATGCATTACTAAGATCCTTGCTAACCGTATTAAGGATAGCCTTAAGACTATTGTTAGTCTTAATCAGTCGGCGTTTGTTCCGGGAAGAAATATTGCGGATAACATCCTTCTTACCCAAGAGTTGATGCATAACTACCATTTGGATCGGGGTGAGCCGAGATGTGCGTTTAAAGTTGATATACAAAAGGCATACGATACAGTGGATTGGTGTTTTCTTAGAGAGGTTCTCGTGGGGTTTGGTTTTCACAATCGCATGATTGCATGGATTATGGAGTGTGTAACCACTACGTCTTTTTCTATCAGCATAAATGGGTCTTTGCATGGGTTCTTTAAAGGAAAGAGAGGGCTTCGGCAGGGAGATCCTCTTTCTCCTTATTTGTTTACCTTGGTAATGGAGATATTGTCTTTGATGCTTAGAAGGCGGGTTCGTGAGGCTGTGAATTTTAAATACCATAGATATTGCGCTAAGTTGGAGTTGACTAATTTATGTTTTGCTGATGATCTGTTCTTATTCACTTATGGTAATACTGAATCAGCTATGGTTGTTCAGCAAGCGCTAGGTGAGTTTCAGGAGGTGTCGGGTCTGATTCCGAGTCTCCCAAAAAGTACCGCGTATTTTTGTAATGTGCTTAACCACATTAAGCAGGCGATTCTCCAGATTTTGCCTTTTGAGGAAGGTCGTCTTCCAGTCAAGTATCTTGGTGTCCCACTGGTGTCGTCTCGTCTTTTGATTCGTGACTGTAAGGAGCTTGTTGATAAAGTTCAAGTTCGGATTCAAGACTGGAAAAATAAATCTTTATCCGCTGCAGGAAGACTTCAGCTTGTTAAATCGGTTATTGGTTCTATGCATATATTCTGGGCGTCGGTTTTTATCATTCCTTCTCGTATTCTGTTTGATATAGAGCAGCTTATGAGAGGGTTTCTTTGGAGCCATGGTAAATTAGGGAAGGGCAGAGCTAAAGTCGCATGGGATTTGGTATGCTTGCCGAAGGACGAAGGTGGTCTAGGCCTCCGTAGGTTAGACGTTTTTAACAAGGCTATTATGGTTTCTCATGTTTGGAAACTGTTGATGCTGAGGGAGTCTTTGTGGGTCCGATGGGTTCATGTTTATAAACTCAAGGGTCGCTCTTTTTGGGAGATTCCGTCTCGTGGCAATATGTCATGTGGATGGAGGAAAATCCTCCAACTTCGGCAGATTATTCGAGAATTTATATGGCACAAGGTGGGTGATGGGAATTCGATTTCTGCTTGGTCTGATATGTGGTGCTCGGCTAGTCCTTTGTCAGAGTTCATTACTCACCGGGATCTTTATAGAGCTGGCCTTTCTCCTACTTCTACTGTAAGTACTATTGTACATAATGGTTCTTGGGCTTGGCCGCGGGTTTTGCTGGATAAATATCCTTTTCTGAATATAATTACTGTGCCGACTATTATGGAGGGTGTTCGGGATTCTTTATTTTGGCAGCAAAGGAATGGGGTTGCTCGCCCTTTTTCAGTCTCTACGGTTTGGTCGTCTATTCGTGTCCGCAGCCCTAAGGTGGATTGGACGTCCATAGTATGGTTTCCGAGCAGTATTCCGAAGCATGCGTTTAATTTATGGTTGGTTATGCACCAAAGGTTAAAAACGCAGGATCGTGTTGCTATATGGGATGTTACGGCTTCTTTGGCAGTTGTTTGTCCATTATGTGATACTCAACCTGATTCTCATGAGCATTTGTTTTTCGAGTGTCCGTTTTCTCAACAGGTATGGAATTATGTTCGCAAATATGCTAGTATCTATGGGGCTACGCCTATATTTCAGTCCATTATTGATGTGGTTAAGCCTATTGCCAAAAGGAGAACGATTGGTAGTATTATCGCAAAGTTAATTCTTGCTGCCTCAGCATATGGTATTTGGCAAGAGAGGAATTGGAGACTTTTTAAGTTGAAGAAGAGAACCTTCATTCAGGTTGGTGATTATATTCTTGCATCGGTGCGCCTTAAACTATTGTCGTGTCGTTGGAAGAAGACTACGGAGGCTGTTCATTATGCTCAGATTTGGAGCATGCCGAATTCAATTTTTAGTTAATATGATTGTTTTGTTATGTCTTTGTGTCATTAGGTGGTTCTTCCCTATTGGCGTGATTGGTTTTGTAATAGGTTGACTTCATATGGCATGTCATATGATTGTGGTAGTTCAAGTGTTGAGCTTGAGGTTAATGTGACATTCTAGTCACATTCCATTGTACTTATCGGTTTTTTGGGAATATATATTTTACCGGGGATAGTCCCCTTTACCCAAAAAAAAAAAGGAAACGATGACGCGATTGTGGTGCCGAATATTGGAGCAAATCATTTTGAACTTAAATCGAGTTTTATTCAAATGGTTGCCGCTACACCATTTTTAGGCCGTACTAATGATGACCCACACGCTCATATCAAACGTTTCATCCAATTAGCTAATACCGTCAAATACAATGGGGTGCCACAAGAGGCCGTTCGCCTACAACTTTTTCCTTTTTCCCTCGAGGGACAAGCCCGGATTTGGCTTGATAAGGAACCACCCCAAAGTATTACCACATGGATCGACTTAGAGACCAAGTTCATAAACTACTTTTTCCCACCATCACGGACTACTTCTTTAAGGAATGAGATCATCACCTTTGAACAACAATATGGGGAAACGTTTAGTGAGTCTTGGGATCGATTTAAAGAACTTTTGAGAAAATGTCCACAACACGGTTTCATTAAAGTGCATCAAATTAACACATTTTACAACGGTTTAACTCTAAATGACCAAGACTCACTTAATAGTGCCGCAGGGGGCAATATTTTTGTGAAATCAATGAACGAGGCTTGGGCCATAATTGAAAACAAGGCTAAAGTGCAAACCAAGAGTGTTAGGGATACTATGGCAAGTGCTAGTACTAGTAATAATGAGGTGACTAATCAAATTAAGGAGCTTACTTCAATTGTGAAACACCTTGTTTTAAGAGATAACCCTCCCACTACACATGTGAATGCCGTGAAAGAAAATTGTGAAACGTGTGAGACTTGTGGTGGACCGCATTCATACTTTAATTGTGACAAGGTTTACAATAATCAACAAGAAGTTTATGCTTATAACAACAATGAAAATGAGCGGATTCATTTCAAACCAAATGTTGATGTTAACCATTTGTCTTACAAGTCTAATAACTATTTGGCTGCCCCGGGTTTTGTAGCACCACAAAGACCACCCCCACCCGCCCAAAATAGGAACCAAGGTCCTCAACGGGGTAATTTTCAAGGAAATTCTAATCAACGGGGTTTTAACCAAAATCAAAGATTTAATAACCAAGGTTTTCAAAATCAAGGATTTAATCAAGGTTATAATCAATATCAAAACCAAGGTTTTCCTAATCAAGGTTTTAACAATCAAGGGTATAATCAAATGAACATACATAACCCTCAAATGGACTTGGTTCTACAAAAATTGACCGACCATGAACGAATTATGAGAGAGATGCAAGAATCGACCGATAAGAAATTTTTGACTATGCTTCAAAACCTTCGTCCCCAAGGTGCCCTCCCTTCGAACACCGTGACCAATCCTAGGGCTAATGTTAATGCTATCACTACTAGGAGCGGTAACACCACCGTAGAACCTTCCTATCCCCCACCTAACCAAGGACCCGAGATACCTTCTTCTTCGACACAACCTCCTTCTTCTTCCACTTGTGACATACCACCCATTATGCATTCGTCTACACCTTATGTTCCATCGATACCCAAATTTTCCACCACGCCTTCAGTTCCCAAACCGGTTCCTTCACCTTCCATTTCTATTCCTCCTCCTCCACCAAAGGATGTGAGTGAGCAATCCACTCTAAAGCCTTCATATCAACCCAATATACCTTATCCCTCAAGGTTGCGGAAAGAGAAATTGAAGAATAAGGATGATATTCAAGTTTCGAACTTCCTTAAAATGTTCAAACAATTGAATTTTAATATCACCTTTGCCGAGGCGCTCGCTCACATGCCTAAGTACGCTAAGATGTTTAAGGAACTTTTAAGTGATAAGGAAAAGTTGCTTGATATTGCCAATACCCGATTGAATGAGAATTGTTCCGCGGTTCTTTTGAGAAAATTACCGGTTAAGTTAGGAGATCCCGGTCGATTCCTTATTCCTTGTAATTTTCCGGGTGTTGAGAATTGTATGGCCTTGGCGGATCTCGGAGCGAGTATCAATCTTATGCCATTGTCCGTGTGGAAACAATTATCTTTACTCGAGCTAGTCCCCACTCGTATGACATTGGAATTAGCTAACCGTACGGTTGCTTATCCGGTGGGGATAGCCGAGGATGTTTTTGTAGGAGTCGACAAATTCACTTTTCCCGCCGATTTCGTCGTAGTCGACTATGAAATGGATCCCCATTGTGGGACGACCCTTCTTGAGAACCGGGCGTACATTAATTGATGTAGCTGCGGGTGAGCTTATCATGAGGGTCGGGGATGACAAAATCGTCTTTAACATGGGTAAACTTTCCAAACTTCCCGATGAGCCTGAAACCGTGAATTACATCGACGTGCTCGACGAAGCATGTGAAGAACATTTTCACGAGGCTTGTACGAGCGTGATTTCTCCTTTACCTCATGTTGAGACCGTAGCTTCTATTGCTCCTTCATTGACTCCATTTGGAGAAAGTGACTTTCTTTTACAAGAATTTGAAGTAAGTTTAGGGGATGTGGATCTAAAATATGACGATTCTCCCACCGATTGGGAAGAAGACATTCGTACCATTGAGAGACTTCTCAATGAGGACCATATTTCTCCACCTACTCTTAAGGAAGTTACAAACGATGATCCTACTTTGACTAAACCTTCCATTGACAATCCGCCGGATTTAGAACTTAAGGATTTACCGTCTCATTTAGAGTACGTTTTCTTAGAGGAGGATAATAAATTGCCCGTCATTATTGCTAAGGACTTAAAAGAAGATGAAAAATCCCGACTTATCGATGTGCTTAAGAATCATAAGAAAGCAACTGCTTGGAAAATCTCCGACATTCGCGGAATTGATCCTAATTTTTGTACTCATAAAATTCTCATGGAAGATGACTTTAAACCCGCAATCCAAAATCAAAGAAGGGTTAATCCAAAAATTCATGAAGTCATTAAGAAAAAATTTATCAAACTTCTCGATTCCGGAATGATTTACCCTATCTCGGATTCGCCATGGGTTAGTCCCGTCCATTGTGTGCCTAAGAAAGGCGGAATCACCGTTGTTCCCAATGAAAACAACGAGTTGATTCCTACTCGACTCGTAACGGGTTGGCGAGTTTGCATCGACTATCGTAAGCTCAATGATTCCACTCGTAAGGATCATTTCCCTCTTCCTTTCATGGATCAAATGCTCGAGCGTTTAGCGGGTAATGATTTCTATTGTTTCTTAGATGGTTTTTCCGGATATTTTCAAATCCCTATCGATCTAAAAGACCAAGAGAAAACCACATTCACTTGTCCCTATGGAACATTTGCTTACAAACGAATGCCTTTCGGCTTATGCAATGCTCCCGGGACTTTCCAAAGGTGTATGATGGCGATATTTCATGACATGGTTGACGAAACTATGGAAGTCTTTATGGATGATTTCTCGGTCTATGGTGATTCTTTCTCTTCTTGCCTTGCTAATTTAGAACGTATGCTCAAACGGTGTGAAGACACTCGTCTCGTTCTTAATTGGGAAAAATGCCATTTCATGGTAAAGAAGGCATCGTCCTCGGTCATAAAATTTCCAAAGCCGGAATCGAAGTCGACCGTGCTAAAGTTGACGTCATTGCTAAGTTACCTCCACCTACCACCGTCAAAGGAGTTAGAAGTTTTTTAGGCCATGCGGGATTTTATCGACGTTTCATCCAAGATTTCTCGAAATTAGCTCGTCCAATGACTCATCTCCTAGAAAAGGATGCTCCTTTCATCTTCTCTCAAGAATGTCTCGACTCTTTCGAACTTCTTATAGGTAAATTAACTAAGGCACCGGTCTTAGTCTCTCCAAATTGGGAGTTACCTTTCGAGCTCATGTGCGATGCTAGTGATTTCGCGGTTGGAGCGGTTTTAGGTCAACGAGTTAACAAACATTTTCAACCCATTCATTATGCTAGTAAGACAATGACGGGGGCTCAATTGCATTATACCCCTACCGGAAAAGAGCTTTTAGCGGTAGTGTATGCTTTTGAGAAATTCCACCCCTATCTTGTGCTTTCCACTACCATCGTTTACACCGACCATTCCGCCTTGAAATACTTGTTGACCAAGCAAGATGCTAAACCGAGACTCCTTCGTTGGGTTTTGCTCCTACAAGAATTTAAAATCGAAATTCATGATAAAAAGGGAGCGGAAAACCTAGCCGCGGATCATCTTAGTAGACTTGAGGATCCTTATCAAGGGGAATCTCCAAATCAAGAGATTAATGAATCGTTTCCCCTTGAGACCTTAATGTCTATTAATTCCAATCTTGATGATACCCCATGGTTTGCGGACATTGCAAACTATTTGGCGGGTGGTGTTCTTATCGAAGGGTTATCGTCCCAACAAAAGAAAAAGTTCTTCAAGGACGTTAAAACGTACTATTGGGACGACCCTTATCTTTTCAAGCAATGTGCGGATTTAATCATTCGTAGATGTGTTGATGGGCCGACGGCTTTACAAATCCTTGAAGCTTGCCATAAAGGACCTACCGGTGGTAACTTTGGTCCTAATTACACCGCTAAAAAGGTTTTCGACTCCGGATTCTATTGGCCCTCCATGTATCATGATGCACATGAAATGGTTAAGCATTGTGATGCTTGCCAAAGACAAGGCAAGATCACACATAAAGATGAGATGCCTCAAAATTTCATCCAAGAGTGTGAAATCTTTGACGTATGGGACATCGACTTTATGGGGCCATTTCCATCATCCAAAGGAAACAAGTACATCCTCGTAGCCGTTGACTACGTATCAAAATGGGTTGAAGCAAAGGCTTTACCTACTAACGATGCGAGGGTTGTTGTTAACTTCTTGAAACAATTGTTTGCTCGATTCGGTGTGCCTCGTGCTATTATTAGTGATCGCGGGACTCATTTTTGCAATGATCAATTTGCACGAGTCATGGATAAGTATGGTGTCAATCACCGACTTTCCACCGCGTATCATCCTCAAACTAATGGACAAGCCGAGGTTTCTAACCGTGGTCTTAAGATAATCTTAGAGCGAACCGTGGGAGAGCATCGTGCCTCATGGGTCGATAAATTAGATGATGCTTTGTGGGCTTTCCGTACCGCTTATAAGACACCTATAGCTTATGTTGGAAATACGTTTTTACGTATTTAGGAAGATTCGGTCACTCCGACAATATATTAAGTAGTAGCTCGTAGTCTAGATGTCTTCATTAATCAAACAAAGTCAAGCCTAGCCTACAACATGTGTAGGCCGGCCCAACATTGTAAGCCCAAGCCCATCACAAGGCTTGGGTATATAAACCCTCTCCTTTGATGGAGAGGGTGTGTGTTCCTCATTTTTACAATAGTAGAAAAGTGTTTTTCTTTCACTTTCTCTCTTTAAATGTGTGTATTCTCACCATATCTCTATCTCTTTCTCTCTCTAAAAACATAAGCAAGATTTACAATCCTACAAATGGTATCAAGAGCCATGGGATGATTGTATTGTTCATGTGTTTGTGTTCTTGACTCATACGCCATTTTTGATCCATTTTCACACGTCCAAATTTTTTTTTTTGTTTTTGATGGTTTTTTCTTGATACAAATCTTCTACATAGTTGTGGTAGGGATTTGGTATAGTTACTTTGGCTAAAAACACAAAATTTTTGGGTGTTTTGATCATTTTTTGGCTTAAAATCACGAATTGGTTGAGTTTTGTCCGAGAAAAGTGGGAATTATTCGGATCAGGTAATCGGAAAGGGGTTTATAGGACATTCCGATCAGTGTAATCGGAATAGGGTTTAGGGATTCCGATTTTGGGTACATTCCGATCAGGTATTCCGATTAGGCATTCCGATTACGTATTCCGATTAGGTATTCCGATTAGGTATTCCGATTTGGTATTCCGATCAAGGTATTCCGATTTGGTTTATTCCGATTAGGTACATTCCGATTGGTATTCAGATTTGGCATTCCGATCAAGGTATTCCGATTTGGTTTATTCCGATAAGACATTCCGATTAGGTATTCCAATTTGGTATTCCGATCAAGGTATTCCGATAAGACATTCCGATCGAAGTATTCCGATAACTCATTCCGATCATTATTCCGATCACTATTCCGATCACTATTCCGATAATCACAAATTTTTCCATAAAAAATTTCGTGTGTAATTTTGACTTGGAATTTTTGGTTTGTTGAGAACATATTTTAGGGGATTTTAACATTGTTTCTCGACTTCAACTCACAACAAAAACACATTTACTTTCTTTCATTGATCGATCAACGTTTGTAAATCTTAACTTATTGAAATGGAGTACACATCTCTTATGGATAAGTCCATCCTCTCGGGTACGGATGATCGTCCACCAATGTTGGTGAAGACTATGTATGAGGAATGGGCTTCCCGAATGGAACTTTATATGTTGAACAAGGAGAATGGACATCTAATTTGGGCATCGGTGCTCAATGGACCATTAGATTATGGTACAGTGACGGAAGGTACGACTACTCGTCCTCGCACAACGGGTGAGTTGACTGGAGATATGAAGATTTAAGATAAATGTGATAAGTATGCTACAAACATCATTCTCCAAGCCCTTCCTCCAGATGTCTACAAACTCGTCAGCAAACACAAAGTTGCCAAAGAGTTATGGGATAGAATTCGGGTTCTAATGCAAGGCACCTCGTTAACTAAACAAGAACGAGAGTGTAAGCTTTATGATACTTTTGATAAGTTTGCCTATGTGCCAGGGGAGACTCTCAATGATTACTATCTGAGATTTACCCTATTGTTGAATGAGCTCAATATCTATGGCATGACAATTCCTACCTTTCAATTGAACACCAAGTATTTGAACACTCTTCCTTCAGAATGGAAAAAATACGTGACGGATGTTAAATTGGCTAAGGACTTGCATAACACCAATGTGGATCAACTTCAAGCTTTTCTTCAACAACACGAATGCCATGTGATCGAGGCTCGGTTGTCTACACCTCAAGTTCATGATCCACTTGCAATGTATGCTTCTCAACAAAACATGGCTTATACTTATCAACAACCATCATACTTGCAGCAGCCACCACCACACATCTATCAGCAACCACAGCAACCATCTTATCAACCACCAATGATGCCACAGCAAGAATATCAACAAAGTGTTCATCAACAATCTTTTCAACAGCAACCACCATATCAAACATCACCATCACAAGCCAACACTTCTCCATTGGGTTATACTCCTCAGCAAGGATATTTTCCAATAGAAGCACAACCAGCACAAGCTTTCTACTCTAATGAACTTCCACCAATCCAAGCACCGGTCTTTACTCCAAAAGATACGCCAGGTGATGTTCTAAACCATCTCACAGCCTACTTGTCAAAACTTGTTGCAACTAGAGGATTTCCACCAACAAACAATCAGCTCCGCACCTCATCAAATCCTCGACAACAAGCCACTGTTCAAGATGGTCAAGTGACGGTGCAACTAATTCAGGGAAGGCCAAATTCATATGGACCTCCTACAAGGACTGGGAACAATCAAGCTGTGAATTCTCAAGCTAGTAGAAATGGGAGTCCTATTGGTCCTAAGAAGGTTGTGACTTGCTACAATTGCCGAGGACAAGGTCATATGGCTAGGGAATGCACTCAGCCGAAAAGGAGGAGGGATGATGCATGGTTTCGTTAGAAGATGTATTTGGTTGATGCTCAGTCTAAGGGGAAGATTTTGGATTCAGAGGAATTAGCATTTCTTGCAGACCCAGGGGCCGCAGATACTGAAGGCATTGCAGTCGTTTCTACTTCTAATGCAGCTTATCAAGCAGATGATCTTGACGCATATGATTCGGATTGTGATGACATTCACTCTGCCCAAGCTGCTCTCGTTGCTAATCTCTCTCACTACGGTTCTGATGTCATCAGTGAGGTACCAACCACATCCAATAATATTGATGATAACCAACATCAAGTTGGGCATGAAAATGACAACCTCGAACAGCATTCGGGAACTAGTAATTCGAATGATGTGGTACCCGAACCTACACATTTGAGTGAACCTCAACCAAATGCTACGACGGGTATGGAATCTTATGCTCAACATGATTTGGTCATGGTGCCTAAACATATTATTGATCAAATGCATATGGCCCTCAGACAATCCGTAGATACGAATTCCACCCTAACTGCTGAGCTTGCGTTGCATAAAGAAAAGGTCAAAGCTTTTGAAATGGTCCCTCAAGCAGAGAAAATAACATGTTCTGAATTTGACCAATTTCGTTTTGAAAAGATTGAACACTTGAAAGAAATAGAATCATTAAAAGCTAATCTTTCCAATGAATTAAAAGCAAAAGAGTCGGTTGTCAATGATTTTCAGAAACTTAAAATGGATTTCGAAACTCTCGAGTCTAAAAAGTTTGAATCGGAAATTAATGCTACCAAACTTCTTAAATTCAAAGAACAACAGCTTTTAAAACAATACGCTTCCACAGAAAAGGTTCATCTTTTAACTAAATCATTTAAAGACTTCGAACTTAAGCGTCTTCAAGATTTACCACCTAATCCCGGTTATGCAAAACAAGCTCAGGAATATATTCCCGGTCTTTATGATATGACCATAATTGGCAAATCGAAAGAAGCACCTTTTGTTCGTAGTTCTGACGCGACACAGTCACTTGCGGATGAAACTCATTCTAAAATGCTTTCAAAATTCCATACAATTGATTATGATCAACATAACAAAGATCAATTTTCTAAAAAGACCCGCATTCGCTTACAAAAGGAATTAGCTGAATTGACAGTTCTTGTGCCCCAAAGTTTGTCAAATGAAAACCCTCCTAGTACGTCTCCTACACTTGTCAAAAAGGATTTAACGAAGTTAATTCCACCGGTAAGTAAGCCGTCCGTTAACTTAAATGCGGTACACCAACACTTAGCCGATTTTGACAAGGTCATTTTGGAACGTACGACGGCTTCGGCCATAACGGAAGGTGAATGGAACTTTGAGCACACTAGAGCTGCGTTCCGAGACGAAATTATTCCGTTTGTAAAGAATGTTAAAGCTTGTCTTAGTAATCTTGATCAAGATTTGTATTTGGAAATAGAATAAGTTAAACGTGTTTTCAATGAAATGGATGATGTTTATGAAAACAGTTTACTTTAAATAGAACGAGTTTCACGCCAAAATGATCAGCTTCTGAAGCAAGTGATGTCTCATGATATTGTTTCCGTTTGTGTGAATAAACGTGTTGATAATGATTCTACTGTGCATAATATTGAAACTGTGGATAATGTGGTAGATAGTACTTGTCACGAATCTGACGCTGAATTTTTAAAGCTTCAAGATTCATATTCTTCGCTTTCAAAATGTTTTGATGAGGTTCAAACACATTGTATTTCGCTTGAATGCAAGCAACAATTTATTCAAGAAATCTTTGAAACGTCATTCGAAGGTGTTAATATCGATGATGCAAACTTTGAAAAGAATTTTCGATTGAATTTACAATCAAAACAGCGTCAGCCAAGTGACAAGGTTGCTAAATCTTTGCCGATAGACATAGAGAAATCTAAGGAGCTTCACTGTGTGAACGTACTTGAGGCCGCTGAGAATTTTAAACTTGATCTAGATAATCGAGTTTCCAAGATGTTTTCCAAAGTTGATAACTTAAAACAGAAAAATACACGACTTTTCGATTTAGTACAGCCAGCATGTGCTCGTACCACTGCACAGAATCAATCATTGATTGAACAATTGAATAGGAAGTCGGTGGAAATATATGATTTGAGGGAACAAATTTGTGATAAAAATCTGGCTTTGGCTGAGTTAAAGGAAACACTTCGTAATGTAAAAGGTAAGAATGTTGTGGATAACACAGCCACGGTCTTAGCATCGTCCTCTAGTGCAGTCAAAAGGAACCTTATTGCCGTCACACCACTTAACAAGGGCCCTAGGACTAAACCATCTCAAACTTTGGTCACTAAAGATAAGGCGGAATCAAAACCATCTTCTAATATTCCTGTGTTGCCTTCTACAGGAGTAAGCGCCACTACTAAGGCTCAAAGATCTAAGCTTAAGAGAAACAAGAAGAATGATAGGATCTTGCCCCCATCTAGTAGTCAAGTGAAGAAGAAAGTAGAAGCCCATCCTAGGAATGTTATTTCTGTTTTGAATAAAAAGAATCATGTAGCTAAACCTAAGCGTTCTAAGCCTAGTGTGAATTCTAATTTGAAATGTTGGAATTGCAATGAATGTATGTTTTCTAGTCGTCATGATTCTTGCCTTATTGACCATGTGAATGAGATATGCCCGGAAAAATGGATTAGAATGGAAACCGACTGGGAAAGTGTTAACCCAAGTTGGTTGGATGTGGCGCCCCACTGGTAGAACTTTCACTATAGTAGGAAATACGTGCCCTTTGACTAGGATCACTCCCACTACAGCGAAGAAAGCGTGCCCTTTAACTAGGAGTACCAAGGCTACCAAAACACAAGCGTGTCCTTTAACTAGGAACACCAACACTACTGTAGGAACAAAGTGCCCTTTAACTAGGTCTACTCCCACTGTAGTGCCCGCGAATAATCCAAAACCTAAGAAAGTTGGAACCGTAAAACTGTTAGTGCTAAAACTCACATTAGAAAACGCAGGAAATCTAAGGGTCTCAAAAATGTTAGCAATTCTGATAATTCTATATCTGTATCTGCTAACACTCCGGAACCAATAGTTTCCAATGCATTGTCTACTGTTGTTATTGAAAACAGGTGGTCTAAATTGTTCTCTTGTATTTGGACTCTGGTTGCTCCAAGCATATGAGCGGAGATCGCTCTCAGCTCAGAAATTTCGTCAACAAGTTTCTTGGTACGGTTCGATTTGGAAATGATCATATTGCAAAGATAATGGGTTATGGTGAATATCATATTGGGAATGTTATATCTAGTATTGATTCAAGCGTTGATAGGAATTAGGGTTTCGTTATTTACTTTTTTTAGGGTTGTATACGAAACTTTCTTATCAGTTCTTTTAATTAATATTGATATACAGATCCATTGAATGGAACGGCTATCTTGGTGACTGGTTTTTAGGGTTTCGGTTTTGTGCTGTGCGCCGTTGCATCTTTTAGGGTTTTCTTTTGTATTTATTATTTTTAATCGGTATGGAGATTGGGTAGTTTTTTTTGGGTACTGGTATAAAACCCTAATTTGTTAATTAGGGTTTTTGTGATATTGTGGTTGATTGGTTTCATGATTAGAGAGATGGATAATAGTTTTGTTCCGGTTGACATGGATGCGTTGGCAGCTAGGATGATCAGATTGAGAGAACAGATGGGAGTTTCATCTCCTATTGATACGGATAGCTCACCTGATGTGGTGCATGCAGCAGGACTTCAGTCGACACAAGAGGGTTCTGAGTCGCATGCGACACTTGCTGATTCGACACATGCTGCTGTACCTGCTGATTCAATACTTGCTGATTCGACACCAACTGTTAATGCGGGTAAGGAGAGGGGTTCACTGATTCAGGGGTGTGCTAACTTGTATACTAATGTCAATGGTCCACAGAAGGGTTCGTTTGCCTCGTTACTTCAAAACAAGGGTGGTATGAACCAAACAATTCCTAAGATGGTGAAGATATCAGAATTACGGTGTGATGAGCATGTTGAAGGAGCACGAGTTGCACTTCCGTATGCTGCTGTTGAAGAGGTTGAATCCAGATTTAAGCACACGTTGTACGGGCAGTTTATTGGTAAGCGTTTAGCTTTTCCATTGGTGGAAAATTATGTTAAAAATACGTGGGCACGATTTGGCTTGATACGCGTTCAATTACATGAGGATTTCTTCCTTTTTCAATTCAAGACGAAGGAAGGAATGGAAGGAGTCCTTGAAAATGGCCCGTGGTTGATTAGGATGGTTCCCATGATCTTGAATATTTGGTCGCCTACTACTGATTTGAAAAAGGCGGAGATTAAGAAAGCACCAGTTTGGGTTAAGCTTCATCATGTGCCGATTGTTGCTTATTCGGAGGTTGGTCTTAGTCTTCTCACGACCCAAATTGGCACTCCTATTATGTTGGATTCCTACACGAGTAATATGTGTGTTAACTCGTGGGGTCGGAGTACATATGCTCGGGCGCTTGTTGAGGTTTCAGCTGAAATGGAGTTATTGGATTCGATGGTAATTGCTGTCCCTAAAGGTCGTGAAAAAGGGCATTCATTGGTTACTGTTGATATTGAGTACGAATGGAGACCTCCAAGATGTTCTACATGCTTGATCTTTGATCATAATAGTGATATGTGTCCGAAAGTGCACAAGGAAGTGGTTACTCATGTTACTAAAGATTTGGTGAATGATGGATTTGAGGTGGTCAAAAACAAGAAGAATAAAGGTAAGAAGAAGCAACAACAAGTTGCAGGTATTAAATTAACAAAACCAGCCCTTAATCTTCAGTTTCGTAATGTTGAGAGAGGGGAATCCTCTAAAACAAATGTGACGGGTCAGAATCCTAAGAAGGCAGCTTCTTTGCTTAAGAAGGGTTTCTTGAATAACAGAACCTCGAGTTTTGTAGCTAAGACTAATGATACGGATAAGAGGTCTCATAATTCTTTTGGTGCTCTTTGGGATAAAATGGATGATGGTACAGATTGGGAGGATGGTCTTAAGACCAAGGAAGGTGTAGTCAATGAGAGTGATAGTGAGGTTGAAGAAGTCATATCGATTGATGATCGGCATGGTTCTCGACAGCCTGGTCCATGATGACGTTTTACTTTCATTGTTCATGCACCTTTAGGTGGTTCTTTCCTATTGGTGTTATTTGTTTTGTAATCGTTTAGTAGGATCATATGGCATGTCATATGATGTAGTGGTTGTTCAGGCATTTGCTTGAGGTTAATGTAGCATTGCAGCTACATTCCATTGTACTTCAATGTTTTTTGGGAATATATTTTACCGGGGTTTGGATTCCCCTTTACCCAAAAAATTTCAAGAGTGTATTACGTGGAAGGTCTTGGTCACAACTTATTTTCTGTGGGACAATTTTATGACGCAAACCTAGAAGTTTCTTTTCAAGAACATACCTGCTTCATTCGTAATTTGGAAGGGGTTGATTTATTGAAAGGTACTCGAGGGAATAATTTGTATACTTTGTCTCTACAAGACATGATGGCCGCCTCTCCCGTATGTCTTCTCTCCAAAGCATCAAAGACTAAGTCATGGTTATGGCATCGACGGTTATCTCATCTTAACTTTGACGCTATTAATCACTTGGCGAAAAACGAACTTGTTCGTGGTCTTCCTAAACTATCATTTCACAAGGATCATTTGTGTTCCACGTGTACAATGGGGAAAAGCACTAAGAAGTCATACAAACCCAAGACTGAAGACACCAACCAAGAGAAACTTTATCTGTTGCATATGGATCTTTGTGGGCCAATGCGTGTTGAAAGTCTTAGTGGCAAAAAGTACATCCTCGTCATTGTCGATGATTACTCTCGGTTTACATGGGTGAAATTTCTTAAAGCAAAAAATGAGGCACCGAAATTCATCATCGGATTTCTCAAGATGATTCAAGTGCGTCTCAACACTACTGTCCGACGCATTCGTACAGATAATGGAACCGAATTTGTGATCATATCTTGTGTGATTATTATGAAGAAGTTGGCATATCTCATGAAACATCCGTTGCACGCACTCCACAACAAAACGGTGTCGTTGAAAGGCGAAATCGCACACTTATGGAAGCTGCTCGAACGATGTTAATTTACTCAAAGGCTCCATTATTTTTATGGGCAGAAGCAGTATCAACAGCAGTGTACACCCAAAACCGGTCACTAATTCGTAAACGCCATGGTAAAACACCATATGAGCTTCTCCATGGAAAAGTATCAGATTTATCATATCTTCATGTATTTGGTTCTCTTTGCTATCCAAATAATGATGGTGACAATTTGGGAAAACGTCAACCAAAGGCCGATATTGGTATTTTCATTGGTTACGCCCCCGCAAAGAAGGCATACCGAATCTACAACCGTAACTCTCGCAAGATCCTCGAAACTATGAACGTTGATTTTGATGAGCTGACAGCAATGCCTTCTGAGCAAAGCAGCTCTGAACCCGCACTTCATGAAATGGGACCCAGTAATATTAGTTCTGGTCTTGTCCCAAACAACCCTACTTCATCATCATTTACACCACCTACTAGGAAGGAATGGGATACGTTGTTTCAACCGTTCTTTGATGAATTCTTTACTCCTCCAAGTATTGTTGCTCCAGAACCTGCGGTAATAGCTCCGGTAACGGAAGTTGTAGCTCCAGCCACCGTCGCACAATCAGACACATCTGCACCTAAAATTGGTCAAGATATACCTACAACAAGTAATTCTCAACCAACACATGTTTCAACTACCCATGTCATGCCTATTGATGATGAAAAGGATGATGATGATCACGATTTAGAATTCGCTCAAATGCGTGAACTTCCATTCTTTGGTGTACCTATTCCCGACCCTAATCAAGCCGGGTCGTCCACCTCAGAAGAAGCTCCCACTACAGTTTACTCCAATCCACGGATCCGTGAACATGACAGCAAGTGGACAAAGGATCATCCTATAGATTCTATTATTGGTGACCCTAATCGTCCGGTATCCACACGAAGCCAGTTACAAGAAAGTGCGATGTTTTGTCACTTTGATGCTTTTCTCACTGAAGTTGAACCTAAGACATGGCAACAAGCTTTTACTCAATCTTGTTGGATAGAAGCTATGCAAGAAGAACTTAACGAATTCATACGTCTTGAAGTTTGGGAAGTTGTCCCATGCCCGGATCAAGTGCAATTACTCACTTTGAAATGGGTTTACAAGGTGAAACTCGATGAGTTAGGCGGAATATTGAAGAACAAAGCTAGACTAGTCGCTCGTGGATACAAGCAATTATTGGGCATCGACTTTATGGAATCCTTTGCACCTGTTGCCCGTTTGGAAGCTATTCGACTATTCCTCGCTTATGCAGCCCATATGAATATGATCGTCTATCAAATGGATGTGAAGACGGCATTTCTTAATGGTGAACTCAAGGAAGAGGTCTATGTTCAACAACCGGATGGTTTTGTGAATCCTAATTATCCTAATCATGTGTACAAGCTTAAGAAGGCTCTCTATGGGTTGAAGCAAGCTCCTCGCGCATGGTATGATCTTTTGTCACAATTCCTCATTACGCAAGGCTTCGCTAAAGGCAAGGTGGATCCCACGATGTTCATTCAGAAACGAGGTAAAGATATGATTATGGTACAAATATATGATGATGATATTATATTTGTAGCCACGACCCAAACCTTATCCGACGAGTTTGGGACACTCATGTCTTCCAAGTTTAAGATGTCAATGATGGGCAAGGTATCATTCTTCTTAGGTCTACAGATATCTCAGAGTCCTAGAGGCATCTTTATCAATCAATCCAAGTATGTCCTTGAATCGCTTAAGAAGTATAAGATGGAATCTTGCGACCCCGTGGATACTCCAATGGTGGAACAAACTAAGCTTGATGCAGATCCTCATGGATTTGCTGTTGATCCGACACTTTATCATGGAATGATCGATACTCTTCTGTATATCACAGCCAGTCGACCTGATCTTCAGTTTGCTATATGTATGTGTGCCAGGTATCAAACTAGGCCAACTGAGTTACACTTAGCTACTGTTAAAAGGATCTTTCGATATCTTAAAGGAACCATTAATCGGGGACTTTGGTATTCGAAGGACTCTTCTATTGCACTAATGGCATATGCAGATGCGGATCACGCGGGTTGTCAAGATACCAGGCGTAGCACGAGTGGAACTTTGCAACTACTAGGAGATCGACTAATCAGTTGGGCATCAAAAAGGCAGAAAAGTACTATAATTTCAAGTACGGAAGCAGAATACATAGCTATGTCCGGTTGCTGTGCTCAAATTCTTTGGATGAGATCGCAATTAACCGACTATGGTCTAGGTTTCAACAAGATTCTGATGTACTGCGACAACAAAAGTGCAATTGCCTTATGCTGCAACAATGTTCAATTCTCCCGGTCGAAGCATATTGACATTCGCTACCATTTCATCAAGGAGCAAGTGGAAAATGGAGTAATAGAGCTTTACTTTGTTCGATCTGAGTATCAGTTGGCGGATATTTTCACGAAGGCTTTAGATCGCGCTCGAATTGAATTTTTGGCCGACAAGCTAGGAATGAGAACCTTCTCGCCTGAGACTCTAAAGGAACTAGCAGATGAAGCGAAAGAATAGTCTTTGTAAAACTATTCTCAGTATCCTTGGTGATCATTTGTATATATTGTTTATATTTTTATCCACAAAAGCAGAATATAAAAATATAAAACCATATAAAAACCATAAAAATTGAAAATTCATAAAAATCCAAAAATATTTTTACTTTATTTTTCAAAGGCATGTCTTTTGGTACGATAATATTTACGGCCTTAGAAATGTTGATTAATATCGACACGGCGCCATAAATAGAGTTCGTACAAAAGTTGTAATTGTTTCATAAAACATGCCCTTATGGCTTGTAGTTATTTCTGACTGCAACCCGGTTTTCACATTAAAGTCAAGTATTTCTTATGAAAGCTTTGGCTCACAACGGGAATTAATTTTCTCGGGCAAGGTTTACTTTAAAACCTTGTAAGGGATCAAGTTTACTTTATAACTTGGTCTAACACAAATCTATGTACGTTTCAGTGCATTTAATTGTTAAAACAAGAGAAGTCTTGTTTTTATGAAGTTATCATCTCTACAACCATAGCAATCTACAATTGGTATCCACTTACTCGACGATGCGACTACTCAACCGACGAATACAGCTCTTTCAATAGAACACAGGTCAACAATTGAGGGGGAGCAATTGTCAAGCATTCAGAATCTTCGATACCGAACGTGCCAAGCTCACTAACTGGTGTCAAGACAACAATACCAATCGTACACGTGGTGTCAAGAGATGACTTCAGACGTGACGAGGCGACCAACATATGCTGACAAGAACCATTTGATCTTGTCATATGATGTTCTCATCTATCAGGTCCAACCTTGTCAATTCTTTTCTAATATGGTGAATATGTGGTCATGTTACAAATCGGTATCATATCTCATACATTTGATACCATGAAGATTAAATGGACTTGCATTTTTCTTCCCAAAACCTTTGTTAAAACTTCATTAAATCAATTGATATTAAAAACATCGATTGGGTTAATATTTTTAATATGGGGGAGAAAATGTGATTTAATATGGGATATTATCACAAATGGTTTGACTTAATGTGCTGGATCATCCCGACATGTGCGAAATGTTTTCGAATATCGTAGCATATGTTAAGGGGGAGCAAAACGGATTTGCATATCAAAATGGATTTTCATGGTGACATATACTTACCTAAAACCCATTTATTTCACGACGATGAAGATTGTGGTGACATAAGGATGGTAGGATAGGTTAAGTCCTATGATTCTTCCAGAACCGGAGGAGTCTTCCCAAGGACATTCCATAGCTAGAAATAGTCGTCCTTAGGAAAGATGGAGAAAGATTGTGAACGTAGCTGAATGCCGACCAAGTACTTAAGTTAGCACTGGAACAATCACAACAAGGTGCTAGTTATGACGTATTGGTAAGCATTGAAGGGGTTGAAGAAAGAAAAAGAATTATAAAGATAAAGGGTGTAAAGAAAGAAGCCCTCCTTACAACTTTAGGCAGAAACCGGGTCAACACATATGCTATTGAGATAATTGCTTAATGATTCTTGATATTGAAGACAGACATCATGGACCCAGTGATGCAATGCACAACCCATCCCAGCTAACTCAGATATCTCTCAAAAGGTATTTGTTTTAATCACACGGAGACAACACGTTATCTATCGATTTATTCACTCCGAATAAATTGGTATTGAAATGGTGGCACTCCTCTCCAGCCTCCGATCACTAAAATCCAAAATGCACGATCGAGTCTAGAGCCATTTGAGATCATCAAATATCTCATTAGGGCACACTTTCATATTTCCTTGCTTCTTCACACACTGTGAAAAGTAAGAAAGATTTTAAGAGTCCTACGCAAAATCTTCATGATCTTGCCTGAACATCCGAGTAATACGAAAGTATTTACAATGAAGATGGAAATCCTTCTTGAGCGAATATCAAAAAGCTCATGGTAGGTGACTTGTGCGATTCTTTATGAATCAAACTTGTGATAACTGGAAAGCAACAGCTGTTTAATTCTTAACTGAATTTAATCACGTTCCAGGCCTCTACGCAATATCTTAGTGATCTTGCCAGAACACTCAGAGTGATACCTTAGTGTTCACAATGATGAGTGGAAATCCTTCTAGTGTTAACCTCAAACAGCACTTGGTAGGTAACTTGCAAGATTCTATACGAATCAAGATCGTGACAACTGGAAAGCAACGATGGTGCAGTTCTTAATTGAATTTCACTTGTTCCAGGAACATGAATTGACGGCTTCAAATCATGCGGATATTATTATCCAAATGATTCACTCTTTATGTTCGCAGTCAGCTTTGGACGGTCGAATAAAGAGAACGGGTTTACCCACGAAATCCTGTCAGGAAGTTACTTAATTGAAAGTATCCGTCACGGGTACGATATCTAAAATCGTCCAACGGTCTTCACCGACTGGAGGTAAAATGCTACCGATTTAGAATGAAATGTTCAAAGCCATTTCGTTCGTGTATACTTATGTTGCGGCATTTGAAGACGGTGGCGTTGCGGAATCCAAGAAGAAGTCGTCCCCGCATGCTTATACTTTATGCAATACCTCATCAAATTCAAGAAAGCCTAAATGTTAAGTCTTCCGCTGTATCAAACTCTGAAGCTTTCAAGGATTACAAAGGTATAAGTATGTGGGACGTGAGGTCACAAAGAGGCGAAGATCACAAGTGATGGATGCACGAGATCAAGGCAAGAGATTAAGTTTCAAGATTGATATCAAAGATCACATCAGCATGTTCACCAGAAAAGAAAAAGAAAGACGAAGACTACGAGCTCAAGACAAGCATAGTATGCTAGGTTTATTTCATTATTGTAACTCGGGTAACGCCCTTGTTTGGAGTGACCTCCCTTAGGGGGAGATTGTTGGAAATACGTTTTTACGTATTTAGGAAGATTCGGTCACTCCGACAATATATTAAGTAGTAGCTCTTAGTCTAGATGTCTTCATTAAACAAACAAAGTCAAGCCTAGCCTACAACATGTGTAGGCCGACCCAACATTGTAAGCCCAAGCCCATCACAAGGCTTGGGTATATAAACCCTCTCCTTTGATGGAGAGGGTGTGTGTTCCTCATTTATACACATAGTAGAAAAGTGTTTTTCTTTCACTTTCTCTCTCTAAGTGTGTGTATTCTCACCATCTCTCTATCTCTTTCTCTCTCTAAAAACATAAGCAAGATTTACAATCCTACAAGTTATACCCCTTATCGCCTTGTGTACGGAAAGGCGTGCCACCTCCCCATTGAGTTGGAGCGTAAGGCTTATTGGGCCTTGAAATGGGCTAATTTTGACATAAACAAAGCCAGTGATCATAGGAAAATCCAACTCAATGAACTCAATGAACTTAGGAATGAGGCTTATGAAAATTCATTAATCTACAAGGAGAAGACTAAGCTCATTCATGATTCCAAGATTAAAAACTGAGAGTTCCATATTGGTGATCAAGTTTTACTCTTTAACTCTCGGTTAAAAATCTTTTCGGGTCCATTCACCGTGGCCCAAGTCTTCCCTAATGGCACCATTGAGTTATCCCAACCAAATGGGCCCAATTTTAAGGTGAATGGCCAATGGGTTAAGTTGTACTATGGAGAGTACATCTCTCATGAGATGATTCCATCCCTCTCTACATTTCCCTTGAATTAATTCGGGAAATCGAGTCGAGCTAGAGACTCGTGATAAATAAATCAAGCATCGTATAACTAGGTTAGATTTTTACCTTTACCATCCTTTCCACCCTTTTTCACCTTCATCCATTTCCACCAATAAGTGTAGGGGGAGCCAAGTAGGTTGTTTGTGTGTTGTGATGTTGTGTAGGGACATGTGCTTTGATGATCCACTTTTGGTACTTTTGACGCGACCCGTGATCCCGTGTTCCCGTCTACCCGGTTCTATCAAAACTATTGTGATTCATACTTGTATATAAATAAAACGAATAAATGTAATCACTTTAGTTGTCCCTTCCTTAGCTCGATTTTAAACAACGTACTCAATGTCCTAAGTGTAGGGGAGTTTATTCTCCCACATGCCTAAACATTGAGGACAATGTTTATATTAAGTGTAGGGGGGACTTCTATCGAATTTTAGTGGGCTTTTCCATGAATTTGACCCCATTTAACCGGAAAAATTTTAAAAAATTTCAACGTTTTTCAAATTTTTGATCTATTTTGGCGTAGTAGTATTTCCATTTATTTTCTTTCCTTAATTATATTTTCTATTTCAAGAATAAAGTAAAAAAAAATAAAAAAATAAAATGGTTTTAACAAGTTTAGATATCTTTGATATATTAGGCCCGTCGTGAATATTTTGACTCAACCCGAGTTTACTTATCCAAGTTTACTCTAGCTAGTATCCTTAACCATATGGACCTTAATTGGTTTATTAGGCTAAGCATCCACGAGTCTCATTCTTTGAGATTTTAAATTGTGGAGAACGAGAAATGATGGAGTTGATAATAAGTTTAAGGGTTAATTTTTGCTTATATGGTTTTTGTGGCTCTTTCTCCCCGCTTGTATATTTAATTACTTAATAAATGAGGATTTTTGCGGTGTTGATTCGATATCTTAACTCTTAGCCAAATATTTATTCTCCTTGTAATTGAAGCATGAACACATTGAGGGTGCCAACGTTGTGGACTTCCGACTAAGGTGGCTCATAACCACTAAGTAGGAGGTATTCAGACCATGGGACCGCGGGATTTGGCCTACTATATATCATAAATAAAGAAAGAATAAGATTAAAACATGATCTCAAGGAGCCTTAGGGTGTGGGGCATGTAGCACGAACCTTGTCATTAGAGCCTTAGGGTGTATGGCATTGAATAAAAATTGATCAAATAAATCAATTCCCTCGTTTATCGTTCAAGGAGCCTTAGGGTGTGGACAATAGACGGGGAGCATTTTTACATCTTAAAGAGCCTAAGGGTATATGATGTGAATTTGCTAAAATCCACATAAAGTCAACATGACTTTGGAGGAAATAATTAATAAGTAGTACTATTTGGCCAAATTTTGGGTTTGGGAATTTATTCCCCAAATCGTGTTAAATCATCCTTGATGTGGGCTTATTTTAGTGACAACGTTTTTGAGGACGAGGTTAGGTTTTGAGTGTCGGGTTTGCACCGTTTGGCCTTAGGCTACGGTTGAATGACAATCAATAAAATCTAGAGATACACAGTAGGAATTGGAGAAAGAGTATTACACAATTGTCTTATATAAGTCAAATGAGCCTACGGGTGAATGACAATTATCAGATAAGTCAAATGAGCCTACGGGTGAATGACAATCAATAAAATCTAGAGATACACAGTAGGAATTGGAGAAAGAGTATTACACAATTGTCTTATATAAGTGGTTTTAACCTAAGGACTTATGGTAAACAATGATCTCGTTTTTAAGCTTGGTATGGGGAACGTGAAACTTGAGGGTGATTTATATTCATGACACCAAAGCCCTAATTCAAGTCTTAGATTTCTTTACGAGTTTCTTCCATCAAATAATTTCCAAGTTAATAAATCGTTATAACTTTTGTTTCCTTTAATGTTTTTATCTTTTCGTCGAATTAGTAGTAGTAATAGTAATATAGGCCGAGATGGATTAATTATGAGAAAAATGTAACTTAATGCTTTAAAACTATGCATTGCATGGGGTCATTGCAATGGTCAAGTGTAGGGGATTTAATAAGTGTGTAAACACTTATCCTTTTGCCACTAAAATCAAGGAAAAACAAGACCTAATCATGTGTTTAATGTCGTAAAAGTCGGAATTACGTGTGGGTTTGTGTTTTTGTGTTAAATAGGTACAAATGATCAAAAGAAGAGAAAACACGGGATTTCACAGTCAAATGTTGAAGAAAAGTCCAAGAAAGAGACGAAGACAAAGTCAAAAGACCAAAAGTGTGCCCAAGTTCACGAAAACCGGCTAAACCGATACGAGTTTGAAGATAATGAACAAGAAAGCCGAAATCGAGCTCGTTCTTAGTAGATTTAATATTATTTGAGTTTAATGGGCCTTGTGGGTCCTACATTTGCTTATTGGGCCCACAAGCCCATTTGGAAAATTTAATTATGCTAAATGGAGATAAAGGGTCCAATTAAAAGCCCATTTAATCTATTATTCACGGATTCAATGGTTATTGGGCCAAAGCCCATGATTGATGTTGGACGGATGAAACGAATGAGTGAAATGAGTTTTCACTTGGTCAGACCTGGTCAAAATCCAACACCCCAGTCAACCCTAATCCCACTCTCACCCACGTGTATCATTTATCCCACACCCACAAATAAATAAAAGTTACCACCCACTTTCATTCATTACGTTACAAACAATGAAACTACCCCCCCCCCCTACTATTTATCCTCCCCACTTCTTTCTTCCCCAAAAGTTACGCAGCCATACCCTAACCCTAAAAATTACCTTCACAATTTACTCACCCAAACTTGGGGGTTTTACCCTAAAAAGTTAATTCACAATCATGGGAATTAAATCCCCATGAAAATAGGAAGATCCACTCACTTGTGGTCCTGTTATCATGTCCAACGTGGCCAATCTTTATGATTTGATTGGCTATGCCACGTTCCATACCCAAATCCCCCAATAAAATTAAGCCACCTCACCCTCAAACAAGCACAACTAGCACAGAATTGACAGCCTGGCAATCTGTGTGATGCAAGAGTGATCATCCACCGCAATATTGAAGAAAAAGAAGAGAGAGAAGAAGAATGATGGATTGGACGACTGTGATTTAATGCTTACTATGGAAGCTATCAAGAGGGTTTCTTGGGGTTTCTCTTATAAAAACCCCTCCTATCTGTAAATTTGGAGTGCCTTTTCCTTTATTTTAACTTTTATTTCTGAAAAATAGAATTAGGGTTTCATGTAATTTTAATTTTAATCAAGCATTGTACTCTTTTTTTTAATATTAATGAAATTTCAGTTTTATTAAATTCTTGTCTCGATTATTATTATAGCACTTAATTTTAATTTTGTTTTGATTTAATAATTGTTAAAATAAAAAGATAAGAGATAATTTCCCCTACTAGGAAATTATATATAAAAAATATATAAGTTGTGTGTTTCGGTTACTGTTCAAGAAGATGATGAAGATGATGGAACTTGGGTAAAAAAACAGTGGTGTTAGTTGGTCTCTGTTTCGATTTATAGGGGGTACAGCGCCCACCCTACTGCCCAACGGTTCATCAAAAGGTTTGTGATCTTCTTTTTATTTTTATATTAATGTTTTATTTAGATTACATGTTTTTACTTTGAGGTTATGTTTGAATCTGCTTAGGTTTGTAGTACTGTTTGGATCTGCTTGGTGATAATTGTTGTCTGCTTATCATTTTAGATTTAAGTTATTGTTTGGTTTTGCTAGTTGATTTGGGTCAGCTTATTTGTCTCGGTTTAGATATAGCTTATTTTGGTATCATGTTTTAAGTTTGTTTAGTTTTAGTTTCTGATTAATCTGCTGATATTTTTTTAAGTTCTGCTTGGAATCGTAATTTTTGGTGACTGCTATTTAGATTGATTAGCTTTTGGTATTTGTTTATTTTTGATTCGAGTTTTAATAGGGTATTAGTTTGCTTTAATCTGTTTGGTTTAATCAGTCGTTTAAGTTTGATCGAGTAGGTTATTGATCTGTGGTAGTGTTTGCTTATTTTGGTGTTTGAATTGCTATTTTGAATCTTAGTTTTTAGCTTAATATGTTTTAGCTTATTATAGATTTCAGTTAGCTTATTTTAATTGTTAAACTGCTTATTTGGTTTTGAGCCTGCGTATTATTTTTAATCTGTCTTAGCTTATTTTGGTTATTACATTTGCTGATATTACACAGATTCAATTGATCTGTGTATGAAACTTCCAAAATATTTCCAGAAAAAATAATAGAGTAAAAAGTTTGTCACTGGTGGGATTCGAACGCGTGACCTCACGCATCACAGTCATACGACCTAACCAACTGAGCTAGACGTTTTCTTGTGTTTGTTTATGTCTTGTTTTATTAATATAGGAATTTCTCATTTGGTAGTTCAATTAAATTAGTCTAAATTCAAGTTTTTAAGTTTAATTAAATTTATATAAAAGTTTTATTTCATTTTTTTTCTTTAATTCAGTGATAAAAATATAAAAAGTCATAAAAAAATTTATTTAAATTACTTTTATAATTTTGATTTAGTTTTCAATAGATTTTATTTTAGTTTGTTTTAAAAATAGTTTTCATTAAAAAAGTCTTTATTTTAGTTTTGTTTAAATTTTAAATTTCTTTTTATTTAAATTACTTTAAATTAGATTATTAAAATTAGTTTTATAATTAAATAGGTTTTAGTTTAAAATTCCAAAATATCGTTACCAAAAACAAGTTAGTCTTACGTTTAACCGGAAAACAAATTCGAGTCGAGTCGAGGAAAAACGAACTTAATTGAACAAAAACCTAGTATTAGCTGCCTTTACTGATAAGCCAAGTGATTATTTGCCTGCTCCTCCTAGTCCTTCATGCATTCCTAATGTTGTTTCTGATCCCACGCCAATGGATGACTCTGCTGGTCCTTCTCATGATCCCAAGGGTAAAGCCCCTATGACTGATGCACCCTCTCCTCCTAGGAAGCGTACTCGCAGACAATTAGAGGAAGAACGATTGGGGGAAGGGGCTGCTCAGCGATTGCAAGTGGAGCTTGACCAACAAGCCAGGGCTGAGGATGAAGCTCTTCAACAGCAAAGATGTGAGCAGTTGAGGCACAACACCATGCATTGGAATGACAATGACTGGATGAAGATGCTTACCATCCTTACTTCAGACTACTCTCAGTTCACTGATTTGTTAGGTGCCGCTGTGAATCAAGGCAATTGTGTTCAACGGGCGATGGCTTTGATGCGTAAACAACAGTTATCTCTTGCTGCCCAACTTTGTGAACAACGCTGTAACAGACATGTGTCACATACTGAGGAGAGAAGGTTGATGCAGTAATATGTTAAGAATCAATCGGCTACTTACTATCAGACTGGATGGACATGGGAAAGGGTGAGGAGGCTATCCTTTGATGAGCTTAAAGATCTTTACACAAAGATGATCAAGCGTCAAAATACACCGGTCCCTGAACATTTAATTTCTCGCCCACCTCCTCGTGTTGTCCTCACTTCTAAGCCTGCTGCTGCTCCCACCTCTTCGTCGAATGTTCACAAGGATACTTCTGGGGTTCCATCTTCTAGTGCTCCTTCTACTGCTGTTCCTACCACCACCAGTCCTGCTACTAATCCCACTCCTGTTCCTCCTGTTGTGAAGCCAACATCAACACCGGTGACTGAACCACTTCCTACCTCATCAGCTGCTGTAGCTAATTCTGATCCTACGGTTGTTAAGGACTTTGTTTCTACTGCTGCTGCTGCTACTACTGCTGGAAAGGTCAAGGATGAATCTTCTACTGGTGCCCCCTCACCTGGCCGTTCTATTAGAAAGAAGAAGGCTCATCGTGGTAAGTCTGTCCCATTTGAGAAGAGATATCCTACCAATCTCATTGATGCTGCTTCTGATAGTGAGACAGAGTTGCACCTTGGCAAGGGTGTGATTGTAGCTTGGGAAGTTCGGCCATCCCCTATTTCTCGTGGTACCTTTACTCATAAGATTACGACTAGTGATGGCTACACTTGCTATGTCTCTGGTTTGCAAAACATTTTGACCTGGGTGGAGCGTCGTGATCTTATGCTGTTGTATGGTTTGGTGGATGCTGAGATTCCTAAGTCTCTGAGTGAGCTTCCTAACTGGCCAGGGTTGACTATTTGGGGTGATTTGAAGTTGATGTTAGATTCCCTTCCTGATTCTCTCATGCTGGTGTATGGAAGGATCAACCTCGATGGGTGATAAGGAGGTGGAAGTTGTATGCTGGTTGTGGTGTTCATGTGTTAGAGCTTGAGTCTGGCGCCGTTGTGTTTGGGCTTACTGATATGGAGTATCCATTAACCATTGATACCATGGAAGCTATGCTGGAATGTCATCTACTGGTGTCTAATGCTCCTTCTGGTAATGAGTCTGCCATCGCCACTGTCACACTCCACCATAGCGGAATATGGGGCGCGTCGTATGGATATCATCACAATAATAGCGTGTCTATAGAGTTAACTAAATGAAATAGAAATGTCATAAAAAGGTGACACAATGTCATGACAATATCTCAAATAATGAAGGCGTCTAGGTAAGTAGGTAACATGCCTACCTCTTACCAAAGACATTCAAATAACACACATCAAGCATATAGGTATTGTTGAGTCCACTAGATGTGGATCTTGCAGCCTGTCAGGAACGGTGAACGACTTCTGTAATCACAAGTCTATTCACAGAGAGACTCTATACAAATCACACAGTATAAGTGCGGAATACAAATACTATGAATAAGAAGAATAGAATAACTATAACGACTTGATCCTTTTCTAAGGATTTCTAATATTAATAAGAACTAGACTTATATTTGATGAAGGTATGTATAAGCCTTCTGCCTAAGGTTCCTTTTATACTACAAGGAAACCCTAATACATCATTAACCAAAACGTGTAAAACTGATATGCATATCCTTTCCTAACATATCTCATGCATATCCTAACAGAATAATAACTAAATAATAAAGTTTGACTTTCTATAAGACCAAGAGCACGATTTGCTCCTACTACTACTATGACCAGGAGGAACTACATACCTCCTAGTCTACCTATTACAAAGAACTATTCCAATGGTCCTAACAATCCTCCCCTAAACTTGAGTTTGACCTGTTGAGTTCAAGTTTCCTGGAAACCGTGCAACAAATCTTGAGGATTTGAACAGCAAAAGAAACAGTAGCATCAGAACCAGCAATATAAAGAACATAAGAACCGCTGCAACAATGAACACCAGAAGCTTCTACAAAGCTTGAAACAAATCGGCATCGTGTTGAATCTTCACAGCAACATGAGCAGATTTTATGAGCCTTTACCAAGTAGCTGCTCGCTCTTGGGCTAGCCAGTCTTTATGGTGGAATAAGCATCACCCTGGGAGACCAGAACCCAGCCCAACTCTTAGAACGTGAATCAATGGTGAGTGGGGGTACCCTGATGATTTTAGGCAAACCATCAAAGCAGTCAACGGATTTGATATGTCTTTACCAGAAGTCGTACCCTTCTGGACTCGCCAACTCTTAGCAATGAAGCATCGGTGAGTTGAGAACCCTATAGCTTTGAGCAAGCTATTATAGCTATCAACGGATTTGATAAAATCTTTACCAAGAGCCGTACCCCCTTGGATTAGCCACTTTTCAGTCTAGGACCATGGCAA
This sequence comes from Glebionis coronaria, assembly GCA_025667525.1. Taxonomy (NCBI): domain Eukaryota; kingdom Viridiplantae; phylum Streptophyta; class Magnoliopsida; order Asterales; family Asteraceae; genus Glebionis; species Glebionis coronaria. The sequence continues at coordinate 106,925 of JANFOE010001166.1, read as the reverse complement.
GTGAAAACCATCCAGTTTTGGATAACTTGGCAACCATCAACGGATTTGAGAATCACACCAGAGCCGTACCCTCATGGTGAATCAACTCTTTCTTGTCTGTGAGACATGGTGAGTTGAGCACCATTTGTTGTGTGGACTAGGTCCAACACCAGATGAAACTCCAAACCAACACAAGTGTGAATCAGTCAAAAGGAACCCAATGTTTTGAAAAAGTATAAGCAGATATTATATTATGCACAAGTGTAAAATCCATCATTTGTTTAAAGTATAAGCAGATATTATATAAAAAGTATTTTTTTATTAACTATCTAGAATGAAAGTCACCAATCACTGTACATATTGGTGAAAATAATTGTAGTATAAACACATTAACAGAAAACACAAAACATAAAAACTTACAAACATACCCATCACATACCAGATGCAGCCACCTTCTCAGCTTGCAACCGGGCTTGTATCCCTTCCACCAGAGTAGTAGCCATAGAAGTCTCATTCCTGGAAGGGGCATTGGAGATCTGCAAGTGACAAGCAAGCATGGCCTCCATAGTACCAATAGTTAACGGATAGTCCAGATCCGTAAGCATGAACACCATGGCACCAGACTCCAACTCCAAGACATGCACTCCACAGCCAACATACAACTTCCATCTCTTGATTACCCAGCGTGGCTGGTCCTTCCAGACACTAGAATGTGGAGCATGTGGAGGAGAATCAAGCATCATCTTCAAGTCAGCCCACATTGTCAAACCAGGCCAGGAGGGCACCTCACTAGGATGAGTAGGCATACCAGCATCCACAAACACATACAACGACATAAGATCCCTACGATCTACCCAAGTCAAAACACCTTGCAAACCCGAAGCATAACGAACATAACCATCATTGATGGAAATCCTATGGGTGAAAGTACCAGGAATAGTCGTGGATGGCTTAACCGTCCAAGCAGTAATAAACCCCGTACCCATTGGCAATTCTGAGTCACTGTCGGAAGCTGCATCAATAAGGTTCTCTGGAGCACGCTTCTCATAAGGAACAGACTTGCCACATCTAGCCATCTTCTTGCGGATGGAACGACGAGGAGTTGGAACACCAGATGAGGTTTCAACCTTTACCTTCGCAACAGGAATAGGATCAGCAGAAGTAGAATCAACACCTTGACCAACCAAAGGATCAACGGTAGCTGCACCAGGAGAACGAGTAGGTTGAGGTTCAGTCACGGGTGGTGAGGGTTGTGCCATAACAGGAGTAGCAGTGGTGGTGGTAGTGGTAGCATAGGTGGTGGTGGTAGTAGGACCCAAAGATGAAACATGATGAGCAACCGAAGGTGTGGGTGTGGTACCAGCATTAGAAACATCAACAACAGATGGGATACCAGTAGAACCAAGAGGAACATCAGATGAAGAACCAGGAGCAACAGTAGGTTGAGAAGTAGGAACCACTCGTGGAGGAGGACGATAGATGAAACGCTCCAGAACCGGTACGTTCTGACGCTTGATCATTCTTTGGTATAGATCCTTAAGCTCGTCAAAAGAAAACGCCCTAACTCGATCCCATGTCCAACCAACAGTAAAGTGAGCACCCGACTGATATTTGACATACCTCTGCATTAACTTTCTCTCCTTCGTTCTTCTCAAAGACCTGTTCCGACGCTTTTCACGCAGTTGAGCAGCAAGAGATAACTGTTGCTTACACATTAATGCCATAGCTCGTGGAATACAATTCTGCTCATTCACATCAGCACCCAAGAGATCAGTAAACTGCGAATAATCGGATGTAAGAATAGTGAGCACCCGCATCCAATCGTTATCATCCCAATGCATAGCATCATGCTGCAACTGTTCACGTCTTTGCTTCTGAAGAGCTTCTTCCTCAGCCCTAGCAGCCTGGTCAATCTCCGCTTGCATTCGGTGTGCAGCCTCCTCACCCAACCTGTCCTCCTCAAGTTGTCTGCGAGTACCCTTGCGAGGGGGTGAGGGAGCATCAGTCATAGGGGCTTTCCCCTTAGGATCATGAGACGGTCCAGCAGTTGGACCAGCAGTAGTACCAGTAGAAGAACCATCAATATCATCCTTCGTTCTAGGGGTAGCAGCAGTAGGAGGGATGCTTGATGAAGTAGGAGGAATAGGCAAATCAGCATATGGCTTATCAGCAAATGCAGCCTTTGCCAGCAAATTCAAGCCATCCTCCACAAGATCCTCAACATCCTCATCAGAATCAGACTGAACAACATGCTTCTTCCTCCTCCCCTGCTGAGTTTCCAAAGCTTTAATCCGGTCAGCCATTGGAAGAACAAATTCCCTGGTAAGCTTACGATGTTGATTCAAATCCGGATCCAAAGAAAGAATCCTTTCATGGTACCTGTGCATGAGATCAAGCAAAGAAGTCAGTGTAGCAGGCTCCTCCGCTTTCCCACCAAGAGGACTTGGATCTGGGAAGGCTTCATTGGAACCAGGAGCAATAAAGGGGTCATCATCATGAGCACGAGAACCAGAGGGCTTATCAGTAGAGTGATGGGCTGGACTAGGAGGGGGAGTATCCACAAATGGAGACGAATGTGGCATAGAAGAGGGGGCAGCCTTGGAAGTGGATGGCATTTCAACCACCACTTCCTCAACTGGCTCTTCCACCACCACATTAGGTACACCACCAGCAGGATGCTCCTCCTCCATAGGATCATCTCCTAATGGAAGTTCCTCCTCGGCTTCGGCAGCCAGAGGAACAACATCATGAGGACCTTGGATTGCGGGTTTTTATTCCTCCTCCATTAAGATTTTGTGGGTACAAAATTTGGGATCAATCCCCTTAATGTCAGATAATTTTCACGCAATTTCCCCTTTGTGATCCTTTAGAACATCGACAAGTGTGGTATTTTCATCATTCGAAAGATCTTTCGCAATAATAACCGGAAACTTGTCGTCCTCCTCCAAAAATACATATTGAAGGTGAGGAGGTAAACCTTTCAACTCGAGGATTGGTGGTTCCTCAATTGAAGATTTGGGTTCGATACTCATAACCTCCTCGGGTGAAGGAAACGGAAAATCGTTAAGAAAATCCTTGATAATCGAGAAGTCCTCATCGTTGTCGAGGTCTTCGTCACAAGTACGTGGAACATCGAATTCTTCCAACGTAAAACCATCACCTTCAAATGGAGTGAAGGTTGGTGTCGAGTTATCAAGAATGGGATCAAGCATAGTGGGATTGCCACTATTTTCATCATCACCAAAACCTAGAACTTCTTGTGAAAATTCCTCACAAACAACGTCGATCATATCAACGAGGTTTATGGTCACGACTGAATAAACATGAGAAATTGGAGAATTTTGAGTTGCGTTTATAACAAGTTCCTCGTCGTTGAAACGTAAGGTGATCTTTCTAGCATGCACATCAATTAAAGCCATAGACGTATCTAAAAACGAACGACCTAAAATAAGAGGAACTTGAGGATCCGTGGGAATATCAACAACGATAAAGTCTACCAGATAATAGAACTTTCCCACTTTCGCAAAAACGTCTTCGGACAATCAACATGTGGGAATCGTGGAATGATCGACCAACTCAATAGACATTAGTGAAGGGGTAAGATTAGGAAGATTGAGCGACTTGAAGATTTCAATTGGCATCAAGTTAATACTAGCACCAAGATCGGACAAGGCATAACATCTTCCATATCTTGGATTGCGCATGGAATCAAGAATTTACCGGGATCACAGACTTTTTGAGGTATGCGGTTAAGATAAACCGATGAACAACTAGACAATTGTTGCAATTTCTCCTTGTTGTTCAGCATACTCTTGAAGTTAGCGGTAAATCGAGGCATCATGACCAAAGCATCAGCAAAACTCACATTAAAATGAACGTCACGAAACATTTTCATAAAAAGCTCAAATTGGTAATTGTCGCGCTCTTGACGTTTCTCCTTTATAAGTCTCGATGGATAGGGAAAAGATGATGTGGGTTGAGGCATAGGCATAGCCTTTGGAATCTCGGGTTCCAAATGTGGTAATGGGTCAACCGTAGGTGTGGCATGAGCGGTACTTCGTGGGATTGGGACATGCTCCTTTTTGACCATCACCTCGGGTTCTCCCTCAATTGCTTCCTCCGTAGGAGCAATTGGTTGAGGAGTCGGTTCCTTAAGTGTCTTACCACTTTGTGTGGTAATCACATTCATCTCTCCCTTAGGGTTCGATATAGTGTTGCTAGGAAGACTACTCGAAGACGGTTTGCACATTATAGCCTCAAACATGGATGAATTTTTATCCTCAAAAATAGATTGCCTCTTCTCGGCCTTAATCATCTCTTGTTTTATTTCATGTTGCCCTTGTTCCATTTTTTGTTGGTTTTGTTGTAACCTAGTTACATTTCCCTCTATTTTGTTTGTATGGATCTTAAGCTCATTGGCTAACTCATTTTTCAACTCCTTTTTCAAGTCATTCTTAAACTCGGATCTTAGGCTAATGATCTCTCTTTGAGTATTATCAAACCTATCATCGTTTCCATTTGCGTATTCAACAAATTCATTTGGAAGATCTTCAAAGTTTGCAAACCTTTGTTGTTGTTTTGAAAATCATTGTTTTGATTTTTGTTTGAAATTTGATTGTTATTAGCCCCTTGATTCCCAAAATTGTTTCCTTTGTAATTGTTTTTGAAACCAACTTGATTGTTTTGATAGTTGTTGTTAGCATTTTGATTGGGAGCAAAACCCGGTGGAGTCATTTGATTAGAGCGGGTAACTTGACCGTTTTGGTTGTAAGTTCCCGTGGCCGCGTAGGCACTCGATGTGTTACCACCGTTGGTAATGCACTCGGAGAAATCATGACCTCCACCACAATACATACATGAAACCTCAACCGCTTTAGCCGTAGCAGGAGCCTTTGTTCACCAACTTTGAATTTAATTAAAAGACCTTTAAGCTTATTAAAGATTTTGTTTTCCAAGTTCGCCTCAATTTGGCAAGCATCGATGGTATTGGACAAATACGGTGAAGCCGAAGACGAAGCCTTACGAACACTCGATGTGTTAAGAGGACTATACACCTTAGATCTATTCTCAATTATCAACAACGCTTCCTCAACCGTTTTACACAAAAAATTACCACCCGCGGCGGCATTGAGATAATCTCTCTCGTGATCATTCTATCCATTGTAAAACGTGTCGATTTGATGCAAGTCGGAAAAACCGTGATGAGGACACTCATGTAACATTTCCTTAAACCTATTCCAAGCCGTTGAAAAACTCTCATTAAATTCTTGTGAAAATTTTGAACTCTCGTTTTTCAAATGCGTAGTCATAGAGCGCGAGAAAAATTTGTTCACAAATTTTGAAACGAGATCCTTCCACGTCAATATAGAATTGGGTGGCTCTTTCTCTAACCAATATTTAGCGGGCCCCGTTAGGGAATACGGAAAAAGCATCATCTTAATCGAATCATTAGCAACGTCCTTAAACTTGCAAGTGGCAGTAAGACGATTGAATTGGCGGATATGATTGTGCGGGTTGTCCTTTTCATCACCACGGAATTTGTTGTTTTGGATCATCAACAACAAACCCGTTTTCACTTCAAAATTCTCCCCAAGGATGGCGGGAATCACAATAGCTTCTCCATATCCCTCGGTGGGTGCTTGAAGTAACTCCATCATAGTTCGATTCGCCATGGTTGGTTCTTCTTCTACGATAGGTTCGTCAATAGGAGACTCCTCACTAGAAAGATTAGGAGTAGGTGTGGACTCCTTTGGTTTTTTCGTTTACGTGCACGTCTTTCTTGATTACGAGTAAGCATAAACGTCACGTACAACGTGGGGATGAGCAAAGAAGATTCTTTTTGGTGTTTTTAATTTTTCCAATTTTTTTGTGGTTTTTGATTGTTTTTACTTTTTTGGATTTTGTGATTGTATTAAGTAGACAAAAATCTACAAATCTATCCCTTAATAAAATCTCTTGATTAAAGAAGCCTCAAGTAATGAAAACGATCACGTGAAGTGAACGCCTTCGATGACCTTAGAACATTGGTGGAACACCAAAATGTTCAAGAGGGTTTAATCAAATGAAAGCAAGAAAATATATATGATATATAGATAATACTTTGGTTGGAAAACCCTCGATTAGCCCTTTTTATCTAAACACGCACAAGCAAGCGGGGAAACGATGCGGCGCGAAGCACTTAAGAGCCTTTTTCCTTAGGGTATATTTTATAATACCCGCCTTATACCCACCTTATAGTTTGTGTTTGTCAAAATTAAGCTTCACGAAAGTAATTATCTATTTTTCCTTTTCTTTCTTGTTTGAGATTCGAATACAATGATTGAGTAATGACCTCCCAATCAAGGTTGTATTTTCACACTTTTGGAGTACTTGTGAATTTATTTTTCTATGTATTTAATATAGTAATATTCACACAAAAAAACGAAAACCGATAATACGTATTAGTAGAGTTCTACTAATACAAATAGATATTAGGGTTAGTATAAAAACAACAATTGTTCAAATCAAAATACAACACGCCTCTCCGGTAGCGGCGCCAAAATGATGGTTGAGTTTTTACACACCTTTAGGAAAAGGAGGTAATTAGGGTAAGTACGACGGTTTAGGAAAACCGTGCACAAATGACCCAAAGTTGGGATCGTTCTCAAGGAGGCTTGTGTGTTGTGTAAAGAGATGATTAAGTGTTTGTGATTATACTTATGAAGAAAGAAAAATAGAAAAGAGATTAGAAAGGAATGACGGTTACGATTATGAATTAAACTAAGACGAAGTCGGACACGTAAAACCGTAAAAAGTGACTAAATTTAAAAAATACCCTAAAAATTCCGAGAAAATTGCAATAATTCCAAAAAATGTAATTAGAGTTTACAAAAAATCAAAAATCACTCAAACCTTTTATTTAATTAAATAATAATTTTTTAATGCTAATTAAAGCCCAAAAAATCAATTTAATTAACAAAAAGCCCAAAATGAGATTTTTTAACTTGTAAACCTCTAAAATGGCTTAACTAAATTGAAAACCATTTTTGAAAATTTTAAAATTAATTAAAACTATTTAAAAACACGTATAAACTATTAAAACTTAAAATAATTCTAAAAATTAATATAATGACAATAAAATTAACCTAAAAATTTTGAAATTCCTAACTTAATGTATTTGAACTAGGAAAAATTAAAAAATTGCAAAAATCTAAAATTTAATTTTTAATAATAAAATAATAATAAAATAATAATAAAATATTAATAGAATCCAAAATTTATAAAAAATTCTAAAAAGTTGCAAACTAGTTTATTTTAACCTAAGTAACACAGAAATAAACTTGAAATTACAAAATTACCCCTATTGGGCCTTCAAATGGGCCAAATACCCATATAGTCCCTTAATGGGCTTAGAATTGGGCCCAATAAGAAAAAGTCCACATAATTGGCCCAAAAGCCCCAGTTAAGCTTAAAATCTGATTTTAAACACAATTTTTCAAAGGGCCAAAAGCTGAAAATGAGCTTAAGATAACATATTTCAAAACAACTTATTTTTAATGGGCTTTTTAGCCCATTAAACTATAAGCTGATGCAATAAGCTAAAATTTTACCCACGTCCTTCTCTTGACCTAAATAAGCTATTTGAAAAAACAAACTTGAAATAAGTTCAAGGAATAAGCCTGAAATAAGCCAAAGCTCTCTTTACAAAATGACAAAATAGTCGTTTTTTAGTTCAAGGCTATTTCAAGAGCTGATTAAAGTTGCAATAAGTCATAAATAGCTTAACTAAGCTTAATAGTAAAAAATCTTTCAAAAAGCACCACTCAAAAAGCACCACTCAATAAGCTAGAATAAGCAATAAGCAATTTTGTAAAAGTCAAACAATTTGGTTTTCTAGTCAAACCTAAAAGTCAAAGTCCACAAAGCTTCAGATCTCTTAAATGGGTCAAATAAGTAAGATTGATTACAAAAAAAAAGTTGTTGCAAGTTCCAATAAGCTAGAATGTCTTATGAATAAGCTGTTTTGATTTTAACACTACAGGGGCTAGTTTTGGGGGTTCAACAGTGGGAAAAGTTTCCACTGCTTGACCTTTTTGACTTTTTGTCTTTAGTGACTTTTTGTTGGATCCAAGTTAAGCAAAGGCACTCAAGTGATCAGTTAATCACAAGGAGTCAATAACAACAATCAAATCACAATTTCAACAAGCCAATTAATACAGTTTAATCAAAAGATCACAAGACTTTCCTAAGATATGAACAATAAGCAGTTTTCACCAAATAAGCACTTTTAGCAAGAATAAGCCAGCCAAACTTCACCAAATGCATACACAAGCTATAATGAATTCAAATGAACATAAATCAACAAGTTTCATGCACTGATTCAAAGTTTAGATCAAGATTCAAGCACTTAGGTGTTACTGATGAACAAAGAACAAGCAGCTTTGATACTTTGCTGATATACTTGACCACAAATCCAATTTCAAACACTTAAATCTTCTTAACAGATTATATAAACTATGTTTAATCACTTGTTAACCCTAAGCATGCATAAAACTAAGTGTTACCTAAGGTTTAGGTCAAAACAAGCAGTTTTCAAGTTTTTATAGCACAATCAAGATTTTGATGTTTAAAAGCCAAGAACTTGCAGATATTAGCACTCAACCAAGTATATAATAGATACTAACTCAAATAAACAACAACCAATAACTCAATAACAATTTGTGATCTTAAACAGGTTAACCCAAACACCCCTTAACTTTTTCAATCCAAGATTTAACAAAGTATAAGTGTGATTCAATGTTACCCAAGCCCAATCTAACACAATAACAACTATATTATGCAGTATCAAGCAATATTAAGCCACAAAATCAACAAGAACAACAGCAGAACACAAAATCACAAAAATCAAGTATTTTTTATAGATTTTTTGGTACAAGGGCTCAAACCTCATGAATGTATATCCACACTCACGAATTTTTGAGCTGATGTGCCTAGCAAAACAAGGCACAAGCTTCCACAACAAGGCTGCTAAGATTCAACAAGTTTAGAACACAAAATAAGAAAAACAGAAAAGTGAAAGAGATTGATTAATGCAAATTTTGTACCCACTCTTTGATTATCCCCAAACCACAAGCTCTCAACACCTTGATAAGCTCCTTATCAGGGTGTTTAGATCACTTGTAATCCAAAAATTCCAAAGATGTACCAAATACTTAGTAAAATATCAAGATTTTGAACTTTGAGCAATTTCTTGCATAGAGTTTGAAAACATGTTTTAAGACTTAACAAGCACAATCATATATCATTAACAAATAACTAAAAAGGATGGCACTTGGAATTCGTCCCACAATTCATTAATAATGAAAGAGGATTTGCAGAATGTTGACCAATAAGAAAACCAAGATCAAGAACAAATGAAGGACCCTATACCCTTTATATAGAGGGTGTACATGGCCATTGTAACCTAAAAATCTGAAAACCCTAAGCTATGTTCTTCCAGAAATACCCTTGTGGAAATTTGAAACCTTGAACTCATTTGACTTCTTCTTGGACGTTTGTGGAGTTACAAGCATGTGGAATTGATCAAAGGGCTCATAAGGTGCTTATGTTGTAAGCTACCATGTGGGACATTGGATTTTGGTAGTATTTTGGCATCTTCCTCAAAAGGTGAGCAGGGGAGGTTACATGTAAGCCTTGGGGTGATGTGGCAAGTGTTTAGAGGGTGGGGTCATGATTAGTGTGATCCTAATCATAATTTTAGATAATATGGTGGCTTAATTTCAAGAAGTTTGGGAAAACCCAATTTGGATTATGAATGCCAAGAACATGGGTTTGATCTGTTTTTTAAATGGGGTGTTAGGCGCCTAATTAATAAATAAATTAGGGTTAGTTAAAACCGGTGGTGAGTGGTTTGTGATGTGGCAAAATGAGGGCTTGTGATTGGTGGGTTGGATTGAGTGGGGCACGTGTCTCATAATGGTTGGCCTAGGTATCTTTCATGTCTTCCCATATTAAACCCCTTGTCTTTCAATTCCCCTACATTTTGTGTTTTAATAACAAAAACTCAGATTTCTTTGTTAATGAAGTTTGGTTTTTAGACTTTTGCCCCAAATACTTTTCCAAAGTATTTTCAGGGGTATTTCTTGCCATTTGATGATTCTTGAAGGGCTGTTTTGGCCTTTTCTTCAAACTTCATGGTATTGACTTGTATGGTTGACTTCTTGGAGGACTAAAATTGACAAGTCTTCATTTTTGAGGGACCATTCTTACCAATTCTTCAAAGTGGAGGGCCTTTTTTGTAACTTTGACAAACTTTAAGGACCAAACTTGTAATTATGAATATACAAGGGTTTAAAGTGTCAATTCTTCAATATTAGAGGACCCTTCTTGTAAAATCTTCAATTCTTCAAGGTTTTTTCTTGGAAAATCCACATTAGGGCTTGGTTCATTGTGCGGCTTCGTTTCCCGTGTTCGTTTTTGCTTGTTTCTTGTGATCTTTTGTCATTTTCTCAATATCCGTACCTAAAATACACATGTAACAAACACAAGCATATATTTGGCATTTCTGATGATATTTAATGCATTTTAAGCCCGTTTTGGACGATGAGACTATGTATAAAAGTAGTCTCATCAATTGTGTTGATTACTTTTTGAAATAACTGCCTCATTTTTCTACCAATCATGTGCATATACCTCTCTTATATATTTGGCTTATTTCTTTCAAACAGGGTAACTACTATTTCTTGTCTGCTAAAATTTCTCACAAACTTCAAATCTTCATTGTTAACATTTCATAGTTTTCTCAAAACATTTTCATGGCACCAAAGTTTAAACCTACTAGTGTGGAAATGGGGTTCAGAAGCCAACACAACATGGTGGCTTATTTGGAAGAGGATAATACATTACATCCCCAATACACTCAAATGATTGGGTATTTGAAGGCGTCTCCTCTAAGGTATGCACTTTCTCATACTCCACTCATACCTATCACACACATCAAGTAGTTTTGGAACACGGTTAGTTCCAAAACAATTGATGGAGTGATTACATTGGTTGCTACTGTTCATAGGATTCAATCGGTAGTTACTGAAGCTTTGATTCGTCAACCTTTGCATCTCGATGATGCTGATGGCATAACTACCCTTCCCTTAGCAGAGCTAGAGTTAGGACTCCAAGGCTTGGGGTATGCTTTGCCCCCAGTGGGGCATATAAACAAATATACCAAACAACAATTTCCCCCAGCCTGGAAATTCCTCATACATGTCATCCTATAATGTTTAAGTCCAAATACTCTTCTTTCAAATCAACCGTTCAGTCGGGAGTGCCATTGTTTGTATTGCAACTGGGCAAAGGTATAATTTTTCAAAACTGATTTTTGATGGCATGTGTCACAACAAGGGTAACAAGATGACTCTTGCTTATCCTAGGTTTTTACAAATGGTTTTTGATATGAAAGGTTATTTCAGTAGGGATCATGACCACGTTTATGAGGTCCCTACTCAAAAGAAAACTGTGTTTGGCAATATGAAATCACCTCCCTATAGAGACCTTCCCCTCACTCCAACCATGCTTGTTGTCATTGAGGCAACATCACAACCTTAACCACAACCAGACCCAATCCCATAACAACCTCCATCACCCCAACACATGGACCTTGACCCTCAACCATCAGACGCTGGCACTCACAATGTGGGCGCTAACACAGCCGATCCAAACGATGACACCATTATTTCCCAAACACAAACACACCCTCACACCCAAACAGACCCCCATTCCACTTCATCTTCAGAACACCATGACAATAGTTTTGAGAAACGCCAATGGAGCTGGAGTGTTCTCCTCTAGTGGTCCTAGCCATGTTGAAGAGAGAACCACCACCACAAGTGTGGTTGGTGACCTGGGTGGGGCTGGGACTATTGGCACTAGCTTAGCAGCAGGTCAAGTCAGTCCCAACATCATTCAGACCCCACCTATGCCCAATGAATCTCTTTTGGGAGGTCAAATCCCCATGATAGAGGAGGGCAAACTGGAACCCTACTTAGCAATGGAATTGATGGCGATCTGCATTCGCTTTCAAAAGCAAAATGCAGATCTTGTACAGGTTTTCACAAGCCAAGGCCTTAAACTCAAGTCATTGAGGGAGAGGTTGGTTACTTTGTAGACTACCAATAGTAGGAGAAGGCAGGCTTGAGTCCTTTCTTTAGGGGAGGATTCTTACTAAGGGGAGGAGGATGCACCTACTGAGCCAGTGAATCTGAGTGACAAGGGCTCGCAAGAAGAAGGTGGTTCTATTGAGAGTAAAAGTGTGGAGATAGCTGAGGCACTGACAAGTTTAAAGGAGAAACCAATTTTTGATGTTTCTTTGGTTACTCCTAAGAAGCTATCGCTTGTAGAGATGATGATGCAGGTTTCTGAGTCAGCCCCTGACATTCAGAATTTGAAGGCTGACAAGAACAAATCAAACGCTGACAGACTTGCAGGTATGACTAGTGTATCCCAACCATCAGTTATCATTAGAGATGTTTCTGCACAGGTACATAAACAACTTTGCCAGCTATTGATGTTTTGGATAAAGGTAAAGGGGTTATGGTAGAAGTACAAGTACCTAAGGATGCAGCTCAGGTACATTTTGATTCTGTTTTGGCTGTACAATTAGAGGAACAGGATAAGGTAGAGACTCCCATTGAAAGCAATAAATATGGTAGTGATGGTGATAGTTCTAGTTCTAGTGTTATGATAATTGAAGAAACAAAAAGGTTGGAGTATGGTGAGGATGAATTGGATAGGGAAAATCTTAGAGAGATGAAGATGCAGGTAGATTTTGATATGCCTAAAGTTGTCAATATGTATTTTGCATGGGAATCTTCAGTTGTAGAGAATCCAGACATGTCACTTTCTGGACAAATTTAGGGTTTGGAGATTCTATTAAGATTTCAAAAGGATTGCAAGGTGATCTTGAAGCATAAGGCTAGTAAGGTACTTTCTGAGCTCAAAAGGACTAGAAGAGAGCTCTATTATATGCTTCTTAGGTGTCATCAAGGAGGATGGACCTATGAGAGATTGAGGAGGTTGTCCTTTGAAGAGTTGAAGTTTAATGCATATCCTATTTAGGAACGTGTTTGTGAGGCAAATACTATCAGACTTCTTTCTGATGAAAGGATGTGACAATCCGTCAATTTGAGGTCGTTATTTTATTCTCAAGTATTATTTAAAATCATTATTTTATTGTTATAATATGAACTCACTCATCTTTGGGAAGAAATTGGGGTTTACGTCTTAAAGTAGCATCGACTACGTCTAAACCGGAGAACTCTACGTTACGTGTTTCAGTTACGTACTCCGTTTTTGTAACAGTCTGACATTCAGATAATAAATTTATTCTTGAATATTATTTTGGAATTTTAATTTATGTTGGTTCATAAACTCACAAATTTACGAGAAGAAATTAGAGCTTACGTGAATAATCTAGTGTCTTTTACGATTAAACCGGGAACCCTAGGTTTACGTATTTACGCTTTTGTGCTCCGTTTTTGATGAGACAATTTTTATTAGAATCGTTTCGTGTTGTAGCTTCATAATTTATAAAAACGATTTTCATAAAACGACCCGAGGGCATGTAAATCGAGGAAAATAGAATCGAGGAGTACCCGTAAATTAGTGGGGATGAAACAAGTATACACTTGTCCCACCCCCTCACTATGGGCGGCCAAACTAGCCACAACACCACACTTAGTATCAACATTTCATAAACTAAGAGGATACATGTCCTCCTAGCCTTCCAAACTTACAAAACCACTACCCAAAACCATTTTCTTTCATTCATAACATGCAAACCAGGGAAAACTTTCCCACTCTCTCCCTTGCTCTCTCCTTGTCGTCCAACCAACACCACCACAAACACCCCATTGATCAAAAATTAACCACAAATCTTATGTATAAGTTACATAAGATGATAACCCATTGAAGACATGATGATTTGAGGTGATTTTAACAAGTAAAAAGAAGTTTATACGGAAGTAAAGGGCTGATTTTCAAGAAGGTGTTCATCCACTTGAAGATTTCAAAAAGTCCATTGCTAAAGTTGAAGATTTGGTAACAAGAACTAAGCCTTGTTCATCAAAATCTCACCCTTTCTATCACTTTGATTGGTATAGAGAACATTTCTTTCTATCATCTTGTTATTTTGTAAATGTACTCATGTATTTTCTTTATAAATTTATATGTATATGATGATAAATGATAATCAAAATATTATGTGGGGATTTTGTGTTAATAGATTTGGTTAAAAAGACTAAAATCAACAAGTAAAGATGTTAAAATCTTGGTTAATTACATTGGCTGTATAAAACAGTAAGTATCAATATGATCACTTGGTTAAATGGCTTGGATTATTAAATATACAGATATCTATATGATTTTTACACATGTGGAGAGTTGGCCACTCAATGGGATCATTAAAATGAGCAAGATACGATCAAAATACTATTGAGGTACAAATCTGTATAGTCTGTTTTGGACGAATTATTAGAAATACTTTGAGGATGATTGAGCAGTGACTATACCCGAGTTATTTGTAGCACACATCATGTAGTTTATGTTGTTCAAATTTGAGCTTCTATCTCCTAGTACAACACACGATATGGCAAAAATGATGGACATGACTTTGATAATCACATGTGTAAATAAACTATATAGTATAAAAAGAGCACTCAAGTAAATATTATTATAAAATAAATATAAAACCCACTAACTAATAATAGCTATTATAAAATGAGTTGTTTACTAAAATAAATAAACATGGTATTTTATAAAAGTAAAAACTCAAATGTTTTCTAAAGTTATAAAACTATATATAAGTTTTACGTCTTTTCGGCTAAAACCGAAAGAGTAACGTTTTCGCCAAATGAAACATAGACGGTCAGACCCGTCAAATGTAACATTTTTATAACTCATATACTGATATTTAAACAAATTTGACAACTAAAAACCGATAAACCCGAGCTTTATAACTTATGGACCATAATGGGCCAAAGTAGCCTTATTGGACCATTAGCCCAACTAGTTTGGTTTAATGTTAATGGACTTACTCATGGGCTTAACCCACTTGGGCCCAACACATGAGTATGGGCCTGATCTTAAAAAGATAAATGGACTAATGAAATGATATTGGACTCTTAATGGGCTTATTGGGCCTTAATGTGTGAATGTGCTAAAACTAGTGTAACTAGTATGATAAGCCTAAGTTAACTAGTACTTAACGACTAATAATGTTGTAAGGTGATAAAAACCCTCTTGATCATCATATATTGACATCATTACATATACATAACGAATTTTTATAAAGTTATTGAGCATAGCCTAAGACCGAGTATTATTTGTCTAGGTTTCCTGTGATCGAGGCACGTACCATACGTCCTAATTGCCGATAACCCGCCTTCCCACAACAATGTGAGTTCACAGCTTCGCACTCTTTCAAATGTTTTATGAAATGTTTTATAAACCCGCGAGGGAGATAACATGCTAGTTTTTATAAAAATAGGACACTAGTTGTCCCGATTGTATGCTTATTGATATGGACCCGGATGATTATATGACCCAGTGAATGAAATGAGATTGATTATTATTAGTTAGGTTATGTCACTAAAAGTCCCATTAGCATGAATTGTGAAATACCGGGATTTGGTAGACACTTATGCATATAATAGTACTAATTGGGGAAGATCACCCCAGTTCGCGCCTTGACGGTTGATCCTGTCGTGCCACATTGATTGGTAAGCGAATTTATGTATGGGAAGATTTATATAAGTGTGACTTTGTGACGACACGCTGTTTTAGATGGGCAAATGAATTACGGGGTAGCTACCCGATATATGTTATAGAAAAATAACCATGTCATGCGGCTTATAATAATCCAATAATGAAAATATTGATATACGAATTGAATTATAATATATTGCCTGACTAGCAATACGGGGTCTTACTACTGATATTATGTTCGTGTTTTGGTTTTACATAACCATTTTCATATAACGTTTTTTTATTAAACTATATACAACGTTATAAAACATATTGTATGATGTTTTTATGACAATGGTTCGTATAATGGTTTTGAAGTCAAAATCCTATATTATGATTTACAACAAAGATTCGTATAAAATGTCTTTGGCCTATTTTATAGCCAACTACAAAGAATTGTACAAAATGATTTTCGGTAATGATCATATACCGGTGATATATATATATTAATGGTTTTTATTAAACTCTATGAATTCACTCGGCGTTTCGCTGACTTTTTATCATGTTTTATCTCAGGTACTTGAAGGTAATTCTCGAGAAGATGACAAGAATTTATGGCCCGCATTTAAATAAAAATTTCCATTCAAATGTTTTGTAAATTTGTATGACATATTATGACCTGAGGACCTATGTAAATTGATATTCATGAATGGAAAATGCTTTATTATTTAATGACGCGATTTTTAAGCGTTGTATATGATTTGAGTAATGTGCTATCCCGTAACACCAACGACTCTTCCACTGAATTGAAACGTGTAAATTTGGGGGTGTTACAGTTTGGTACTAGAGGTCTCGTTGTAGAGAACGAAAGATTTTTAAAGACCAAGGTTTTGATTAAAATCTTTCAAAAACCTTTTAACCATAAATATTTTAAATAAATATTTTGAGTAAAATGTTTAAAAATCTTTTGACTATAACGGTGCCGAAGAATTCCCGAGTTACCGACAAGGCCAGACTGAGAAGTGTTATTTTAATATATATATATATATATATATATATATATATATATATATATATATATATATATATATATATATATATATATATATATATATATATATATATATATATATATATATATATATATATATATATATATATATATATATATATATATATATATATATATATATATATATATATATATATATATATATATATATATATATATATATATATATATATATAACTTAGATTATATATATATATATATATGTTGTAATTTGATTACATGATTGTTTGATGATTATTTTAATACTTATACAAAGTATTTATACGACGTAGATTGTCACAAGGAACCCTAACTCCCCTAGCAAATCAATTGAAGCTATTTCTTTAAGAATTCTAGCTATTCCAGATCTAAACCAAGTTGTGGATATTTATAATCCCAACAAAATGGTTGATATTCGTAGAAATGTTAATATTAGTTGATTATGATCTTAAAGAAGAATTGGCGAGATTAAATCTGATATAGATGTCATGACGATCTTTCTTTATAGAGGGGAGTTTGACAAAACCTTACCACCTAGAAAGGTGTCATCTGATTCGGTGTCACCCAATTCTTAAATTTGAAATCGAAAAGGTAAATGTTGCACTTGAGGCTGTAATTGGAACCATTACCCAAAAGCCTCATGCCACTAGTACCTTTCTGAGAAGTCTAATTGAACGTGTGAGTCATTTCATACTAGTGACTCATTTGATAACTATTGTTGTAAGAGCGATAGGATTAGAAATTAAGTGTTGTTCATATCGAGCTTTTATTTCCCTTTCAAGGTCTAAGAATAAGGTTGAAAGTATTGGAGAATGAGGTAGGATGTCGCATTGAGTATAAGTTGATTGAAACTTGAATAATGTCAAATTTAACTCGTATAGAATACGGGATTGTTAAGAGGAAGTCCTTGAGTATTGTGGTTGAATTATAAGGTTTTAAATGATTGTTGGTTCGTGTTCAGGGTTGTTCCTAGGCCATTGTCCCATGACGAGGATGCCCAGTGTCCAAGAAAAAAATTGAAGAAATCTTCTTCTGAATTGGGACCGATGGATCTTCCGGGACAGGTGGAACACCTAATGACTCATGTAGATTAGCATTCATTGTAGTATCTTTTAAAATCCCTAACTTAACTGAGACATCAGTTGGTAGGATGAGTCCTTCGAAATGTATGACATGGCGACACGTAATGTGTTATGGTACAATTTTTGACTTGTTTGTGATTAATGAAAAGACTACGTTTGATTGCTAAATCCTACATGTATCAATGTTATCTATATTTTCTTGCTTCTTCCTAATGTTCGCATTAGGGATGCAATCATTGAACAAGTACTCATTTCAAATAGAGTTGCGTTGTAGATTCTTCTCTTTGTATTCCTGAGTGCCATCGAGGTCACGAACCTCATGTTTATTTGGCTAAGCTCATTTCCTAGCATATTGTAGTTAGTTCTTGGTGAACAACTTTTCATCACTCTTTTGTAGAATACTCATTGTTTTTATAAGTTAAAACAGTATCCCTTGAGAAAAATTTAATCTTCATCACCATATGGATTATTTGAAGTGAGACTTATAAATAATCGTTATCGAAATCAAGTTGTTTATGAAACACCTTTGAAAATTTAATTGCTTCCATAACTAAGAACATCTCTGTAGATTTATTTGATTTTTATTTCGTAAGCATGAATATATATATTTAAACATGATGTCAAGTTATGACGAACTGAGTATTGCATCGTTAATCCTAAAAAATTTATATAGTTGCGCGCCTACGTACAATTTGGAAGGGACCATGCAAAGCTATTAGTAGTCACCATGAAATTGTTAATAAACACTACATTTTCTTTGTAAATGCGAAAGATTAAATTTTTATGAGATCTATAAGAAGTGCAAATTAGGGACATATTGTTACGGACACCTACATATGTGCCCATACTATTTTTCGAATCGAATTTACTCATCTGTGGAAATTGTATTATTTGACAATTGACCTCCCCTTCTTGCCAATTTTCTCATGGTAAGATTCTTTGGAAAATTATCTATTTACCGAGTGTTGATACCCGACTGGGTGTATCAACGTTCCTATCATTTCTTTTGATTATATTCCATTTGAATGAAATGGGTAACGATCCGAGGTGCTTCTGAATGCGTACTCAAATCATGAAAACATGGGATATATTCATATTCGTTAATGTTTTCGTCTTTATCTGATTTGAAATTCTCTCGCGTAAATTATGCGTTGACCTTACTCTTTTAATGTTAGCTATGTCTCCAGATATCCTTGAATGTGTGAAGGTTATGAGTTATTATGAGTCTTTTGAGAAGTTCACATCTTATCAACGGTAATAAAACTGGAAAGTTGGTAGTGCCAGTAGAATGAATTGATTAATTATGACATAATGGCATTGTCTTAATCGATGGGAACTCGAGTAGAATTCCCCTAAAAGATAAGATGTTGATTATCAAAGGTGATCTAAATAATTCCCGATGGGTGACCATACCCTGCATTTAGCCTTGAAATTATACCATGAATGGTTATGAACTAGTCATAGATCTTGTAATCTAGAAAGAACCTAAGGTGAATTAAATAAGAAAATAATCCTGTAATCTGAGATTTTATGTGGTACTTCCTGATGAATTACCTAGACTTCCACCAATAAGGCAAGTTGAATTTGGTATTGATTATATTCCCGGTGATGCACCTGTGGCATGTGCACTATACGTCAGTACCATCTGAATCAAAAGAGTTACCGTGCAACTGAGAGAGTTGTCGGAAAAAGCTTTTATTCTACCCAGCTCCTCATCATGAAGAGCTATGGTGTCATAATTCCTTATATTTGTTGATTACCGTGAACTAGGTAAATTGACAATCAAAATTTATACCCATTACCCAAGATGGAAGATTTTTCGATCATTTACAAGGTTTTAGCGTATATTAAAAAATTTGATCCACGGCATGGTTATCATCAACTTCGCGTCCGCAAAGAAGATTATCTATTCCAATCGCTACATCCATAACTTGTATGAACATTATGAGTTTCATGTGATACCGTTTGGATTGACCAACACACGTGTGGCATTCATGAATCTGATAAATCATGTGTGTAAGCCGTAGGCTTTATTCATTCATTCACTACTACAGTGTAACCTATTGTTCCTTTGATCTTTAGGTGTGAGATTTAATGTACACACACCTAGAGCGGTTTGTGTTAATAAATAACACAAACCCTTAAGGAAGAGTTCGTCTTTGTTAGACATCTTGTTCTAATTATTGTTCTATTCGGCTATGTTAAATCATATGAATGATGATTACTCTAGGTAAAACTGTTTCGACTGTTTGAGTCTAACGATCTTGGATTCAACACCATCTGTAGACTACCCTGAGTATTTATCATGTGATTTAA
The DNA here is from genome assembly GCA_025667525.1 of Glebionis coronaria. Taxonomy (NCBI): domain Eukaryota; kingdom Viridiplantae; phylum Streptophyta; class Magnoliopsida; order Asterales; family Asteraceae; genus Glebionis; species Glebionis coronaria. The sequence goes on along the minus strand of JANFOE010001166.1, from coordinate 86,783 downwards.
AGATTTGATCCTTTACATTATTTGACCATGTGATAAATAGTAGTAGAATCTATGCTGACTCTTCAAAGATCGGAGCCATTAAGGCTTTGGGTTATACCAAAAAGGAAGTGCGAAGATGTTTTGACAGATATTTATCGAAGGATTTTTAAGGAATTATTCCCTCATACCCAGATCATTTAACTAAACTCACTTAGGAGTAGATGTTTGTGTATACCTCAAGACAACCTAAGAGAAATTGAGAAACCATTTAAACCATGACTTGGAATTTGGAACGACAATTTTTGCTCTTCAACTAAGAAAATTTCGACCAAAGTATAAACAAATATTTTTCGAACAATTACAGATCTTATTAATTATTCTCGATAAATCAACAAAAATCGTGTTAATTAAATTCAAATTTATTTTGAACATTTTTCTATAATTGGACGAACTGAGAGATTTAAAATTTTTTTACGTTTACTGTAACACTCTCATTTTTCGTATCGGTACAACGGAAGGGTCTTTTAGAGTGTTACGGGATAGCACAATAACTCCAATCATAGACAACACATAAAAATGGTTGTTCAAGGTTCAACATACATTCATTCGATAAAAAGTTTTAAAGTGTACAACAGGTCCCAAATTATACAGGTCATTTAGTTTACAAAACATAGATCGAATGAACATTTTCAATATTATGTGGGCCATCAGAGTCGATCTCCATCCAGATTACCTTCAAGCACCTGAGATAAAAACATGCAAAAATCATATCAGCGAATGTCGAGTGAATTCATAGAGTTTAATAAAAACCGTTATATAAACAATCGTTAAAATCAGAACACAAGTATAATATCGGAAGTAAGTCCTCGTATTGCTAGTCAGGCAATATATAAAGCAAGCATACATCTTTAACCGTCCATGAGACCGTAGCCTCAATATTACCATTATAGGTAATATTATTATCGTTATTGGCATCGTTGTCGTATTGTATATAGATTATATAGGATACATTTTAGGATTATTATTAGCCGCATGACATTGTTACCTTACTGTGAAAACAACGGGCTGCGAACCCGACAAACAATTTGCCCATCTAAGTTAGCGTGTCATCACAAAAATCATGCTATGGAATCTTCTCATACATAATTCGCTTACCAATCAATGTGGTACGACGGGGATCAACCGTCAAGGCGCGAACTGGGGTGATCGTCCCCAAATAGTACTATCAAATGCATAAGCGTCTACCAAATCCCGGTAGTTCACAGTTCATGCTAATGGGACTTTAAGTGACATAACCTAACTACTAATAATCCTTTTTGTCTCGTTTAAAGGGTCATAGCATCATTCGGGTCCATATCATTAAGCATACCATCAGGACTACTTGTGTTCTATTTTTATCAAAAATCTAGCATGTTATCTCCCTCGCGGGTTTACAAATCATTTTATAAAACATTTAAAAGAGTAAGAGGCTATGAACTCACGTTGATAATGAAAGGCGGATTATCGGCTACGGGCGTGCTTCGGTCGCGGAAACCTATATAAATAATAATCGGTCTTAGACTCTTGTCCAATGACTTTTATCAAAATAACAATATACATATGATGATTTTGTACATATGATGATGATCAAGTGGGTTTATATATCCTTGTTTACTCATTTTAGTGTTTATGTATTGGTAACTTTTTACTAGTTTACTAGTTTTACCTATGTACCTACTTTGAGTCCAATAAGCTTAGTATAAGTTCTTTAACTTGTTTTATTTTATTTTATACTTATATTATCAGTATTCACACTTTACATGTTGGGCCCAAATGGGTTAAGCCCAATAAGTACTTTTTATAAGTGTTTAACTTATTTAGTCCAATTATTAGTCCAATATGCTTACTTAGCTCGTTAATTTCCGTATGTCCTATAGTTCGGGTTTTATCGGTTTTTACTTGTATTAGATACTTATATATCAGTATATGACTTTTAAAAACTTTACATTAGACGGGTTTGATCGTCTAAGTTTTAGTTGACAAAAACGTTAATTTTACGGTAATAGCCGAAAAAGTCGTAAAAATCAAGTTTATAGTTTTTATAACTTATAAATATTATTCCACTACCATTTTTATAATTTATCCATTTATTTAACCTTTTACATATTTATATAAATGAAATTCATATGTTAGTGGGTTTTAATTTCATATTTTATACTAATTTGAGTGCTTATATAATAGTAATAAACATTAATTCTCAAAATCTGATTTTTATTTTCATCTTCACCATTTTTATCATATCTAGAGTTCTACAATGAATTAGAAGCTCATTTTTGGATGGCATGATCTTCATATTATGTGCTACATTTAACTTAGTTATAGCTACTGCTCATTTTAAGTTTATCTAGCCTTAACAGTCCCTACAAAACAGCTTATTCAGATTAGCACACTCATCTTGTTTTGATCATATCTCACTCATTATAATGATTCTATTGCATGGCCAACTCTCACATGTGTATAACATCTTGTTCTTACTGTAAATGGATTCTACCATGCAAGTTTATCAGTTCAAGTTTTAGTTACATACTGTTTTTATACAGCCAACAAATTAATCATGATTTTAGCCTTGTTTCTTATGGTTATTAACCTTTTTAAGCATATTTATCAACACTTGATCCCCACACAACATTTTTATCATCATATATTCATCATATACATATACAAAAAGAAAGAAAATACATTTGATCTTTACAAAAATAACAAGATAAAATGGAGAGGATGATCTTCTTTACCAACCAAGAGTATATCTTGTTTTTGGAAGACAAGAACTTGATGAACACCAAAAGTAACTCCAAGATCATCAAACACCAAGAAAATAAGTTGAGAAATCAGCCCTAGGACACAAGCAAATCACCTCCTTTGTTGTTAAAATGGCCACCAAATGATCAAGGCTTCAAGGTAACTCCATGATAGAGCTAGATAACAAGTATCTTGTGGCTAGAAAAGATTAAGAAGGGGTGTTTGTTCTTTAAAAGTGGACGGCAATGGTGGTGATGTTGAGAGGATTTTTGGTTGATTTTGCATGTGTAAATGATGGTATGTGAAATGGTTAATGGTTTTAGCTAGTTTGGTAGCTTAAAGTGTAAGCTTAACTTACACTTGTAAGTTATAAGCTAACATGATGCCACATCCTTGATGTGGTGTCATGTGTGCCGTCCCATGTGTGTAGTGGGGTGGGATAATGTATTTTGTCCCACCTCACTAATTTACGGGTATCCCTCGATTCTAGTTTCCTCGATTTGCGTGCCCTCGGGTCGTTTCACGAAAAACGTTTTTATAAATTATGAATCAACGACACAAAACGAATCCAATAAAAATTGTCTCATCAAAGACGGAGTTCAAAAACGTAAATACGTTATCCTAAGGTTTCCGGTTTAATCGTAAAGGACGCTAAATTATGCACGTAAGCCCAAATTTAAATCCGTAAATTGTGAGTTCATCAACCAACACAAAAATAAGTTTCAAAATATTATACGAGAAAATAATTCACTACCTGAAAATGTTAGATTGTCACAGCTTTTCCTCCTAAAATGGATCAACGTCCTCGTGATCCATTTCATTTGGATGTCCGTTTCTTATTGAAATCGAAGAGGTGCGGATATTTCTTCCACATTTCATCCTCTCGTTCCCAAGTATACTCCGGTCCATGCTTTGAATTCCATCGGATCTTGACAATAGGTATCCGACTTTGTTTCAGTTGCTTTACCTCACGGTCCATAACCTCTACGGGCTCTTCAATAAAATGCAACTTCCCATCTATTCGAACCTTATCTAATGAAATTTTCTCATCACTCACTACTAGACATTTCTTCAGATTAGATACATGGAATGTGTTGTGAACACCATGAAGTTCTGGGGGTAACTCTAGTTTGTAAGCCACCGGACCTACTCTAGATAAAATCTTAAAGGGTCCAATATAACGGGGATTCAATTTTCCTCGCTTTCCAAATCTTATAACGCCTTTCCACGGCGATACTTTCAACATTACTTGGTCACCCACTTTAAACTCCATTGGCTTCCGCCGCACATCCGCGTAACTTTTCTGTCTACTACGGGCAGTCAACAACCTATTCTTAATCTGAACTATCATCTCCGTAGTCTCCCGGATCAATTCCGGTCGCGTGAGCTGGGTATCCCCAACTTCACTCCAACATACAGGAGATCTACACTTCCTACCATATAAAGATTCAAACGGTGCAGCCTTAATACTAGAATGGTAACTATTGTTATACGAAAACTCTGCTAACGGAAAATGTTTATCCCAATTCTTACCAAAATCTAACACACAAGCTCTCAACATATCTTCTAGTGTTTGTATCGTCCTTTCCTCTGCCCATCAGTCTGGGGGTGATAAGCAGTGCTCATGTCGAGATTCGTTCCCAAAGATCTTTGGAGAGATTTCCAAAAATTCGATGCGAATCTAGGATCTCGATCCGAAATGATCGATACAGGCACTCTATGCTTGCATACAACATTCTCAAGGTATATACGAGTCAGCTTCTCCAGTGAGAACTGCTCTTTAACCGGAATGAAGTGTGCTGATTTAGTCAGTCTATCGACAATGACCCAAATCGAGTTGTTTCCAGATGATGTTCTAGGAAGCTTGGTGATAAAGTCCATCGTAATTTGCTCCCACTTCCATTCAGGAATTTTTGGTTGTTGAAGTAGTCCTGATGGCTTTTGATGTTCAGCTTTAACTCTAGCATAAGTCAAGCATTGCAGAACATACATAGCTATGTCAGCTTTCATATTCGGCCACCAGTACAACTTCTTCAAATCATGGTACATCTTATTAGATCTTGGATGAATGGAATACTTAGATTTATGGGATTCTAACATAATCAAGTCTCTTAAGCCTCCAAACTTAGGTATCCACATACGACCTCTTAAGCATTTCACTCCATCAGCTCTAACCTCTAAAGGATCTCCTTCTCCTCGGAATCCTTCATTAACAAAATTTTCCTTCTTACAAGCTTCTATTTGCGCATTTCTAATTTGCTCAGGCAAATTATTGTGCACGGTCAAGACTAGAGAACGTACCCTGATAGACTCTCTATCTTTTCTACTTAATGCATCGGCAACAACATTGGCTTTTCCTGGGTGATATTTTATATCACAATCATAATCACTTAACAACTCTATCCATCTTCGTTGCCTCATGTTCAATTCCTTCTGGTCGAGAATATATTGTAGGCTTTGGGATCGGTGAATACCGTACACTTGGTGCCATACAGATAATGTCTCCACAACCTAAGAGCAAAGACTACAGCTCCTAACTCAAGATCATGAGTAGTATAATTCTCCTCATTCTTCCTTAATTGCCTAGAAGCATAAGCTATCACTTTCTCTCACTTCATCAAAACAACTCCATAGCCTCTAAGAGATGCATCACAATACACTACAAAATCTTCACTCCCGTCGGGTAATGATAAGATTGGCGCACTACATAATTTTTGCTTCAATGTCTGAAATGCTCCATCTTCATCACTTCCCCAAACGAAAGGTTTATTCTTCTGGGTAAGCTTAGTCAAGGGTTTAGCTATCAAAGAAAATTCTTTAATGAATCGCCTATAATAGCCAGCCAATCCTAAGAACTGTCGCACTTCCGTTGGCGTTGTCGGTGCAGACCAATTCTTAATGGCTTCAACCTTTGCAGGATCAACATGAATTCCATCTTTGTTAATCACATGACCAAGAAATTGCACAGAATCTAGCCAGAAATCACATTTTGAAAACTTAGCATACAACTTTTCATCCTTCAACAAATTCAAAGCAATCCTTAAATGTTCTCTATGTTCATCTTCATCCTTAGAATAGATTAGAATATCGTCAATAAACACAACCACAAATTTATCCAAGTAGGGGTTGCACACTCGATTCATTAAATCCATGAAAACCGCAGGTGCGTTAGTTAACCCAAATGGCATTACTTGAAATTCATAGTGTCCATAACGAGTTCTAAATGCAGTTATAGGAATATCTTCTTCACGGATGCGAAGTTGGTGATATCCTGACCGCAAATCTATCTTAGAATACACACTAGATCCTTGTAGTTGATCAAACAAATCATCTATCCTAGGTAAAGGATATCGATTTTTAATTGTCAACTTATTCAGTTCCCTATAATCAATGCACATACGGAAAGATCCATCCTTCTTCTTAACGAACAAGACTCTCCCCAAGGCGACGAGCTCGGTCGAATAAAACCTTTATCAGACAACTCCTTAAGTTGTTCAGATAACTCCTTTAATTCAGAAAGGGCTAATCGGTAAGGCGCACGTGCCACCGGTGCAGCACCAGGAATTAAATCGATTCAAAACTCTACTTGCCTTATCGGTGGAGGTCCGGGTAAATATTTAGGAAATACCTCAGGAAATTCACAAATAATAGGTACATCTTCCAATCGTTTCTCCCTAGACTCATTCCCGGTCACTTGAGCTAAGAATAACTCACAACCGTTCCTGATGTACTTTTGGACTTTAATACATGAAACGATTTTCAAACGGAATTCACCTCGATTACCATCAATTACTAACGTCCTATTCCTAAGAGGAATCTTAACCTTCTTCTCTCCACATAAAATAGTAGAATTATTCAAGGACAACCAATCCATACCAATAATAATATCAAAACTACCTAATTCTATCAACATCAAATCAATCAGAAAGGAATAGTTCAAGAGATTTAGAGAGCATCCTTCTAATAGCTTATTAGTTTTCACTAATTTACCATTAGCCAATTCCACCTCGTAACTGGTATTTATCTCAACGGGTTCAATGTCAATAAGGGCACTAAATTTAGTGGATACAAAGCTCCTATCAGCACCCGAATCGAATAAAGCAACAACATAATGATTGTTGAGTAAAAACGTACCGGTAACGACATTCGGATCCTCTTTCTTCACCTCAATTGTTCCAAGTTGATAGATACCACCCTGGGGGTTTCTTCCAGGTACAATCACTTTCAACTTGGGGCATTCCGATTTCCTATGACCTTCTTCATTACAGTTGAAGCAAATGGTTCCCTTCTTACACCTTTCAACCTTGTGTCCAAGCTTTCCGCAATTTCGGCACTTCCAGAAGTCGCCAGCATGCCTCTTGTTGCCACACTTAGGAAATCTATCATCGTTGCGCGGTGTGTTGTTGGTAAGAGCATTTGCATTCCCCTTTCTCTGGTTCTGACGGCGATTGAAATTCTTCCTATTATCACTTCTATCTACACGATCACCGTCTCCCTTTCTTTTCTCACCTACACGGGCTTCATCTTCCCTATCCTGAATTATCTGTCCAATGAGTTGGTAAGCCATTCGAACAGCATCATCAATGGTCAGTGGTTTAGATGATGTCACGTCCCCCCGGATATTCCTGGTCAACCCTTTAATATATTGCTCAATTCGGATTTCTTCGGGTTCCACCAATCGAGGACATAGCAAGGCCAACTCATGGAATCGGTTTGTGTAACTATCAATGTCCACACCTTTCATTCTCAAATGAATCAACTATTGTTCTAACCTAATAATCACACTACGAGGACAAAACTCCAAAGTCATCCACTTCTTAATTTCAGCCCAAGGAGTAGCATTAGCAGCATCAAGACCCATGAAAGCAATTCTCCCGTTCCACCAAGTCAACGCACGACCTTTAAGAGTAGCCATAGCAAAAGTCACCTTATCTTCCTCCTTATACTTACTAATCCGAAACACCGACTCAATCTTCTCAATCCACTGGCTTAATCCTACAGCACCTTCAGTTCCATTAAAAGGTAGAGGTTCACACTTCATGAACATCACATAAGTACAGCCACCAACTTCAGGTGCATTAGTTCCAAGTCCTCCTACATTTCCTCCAGCATTAGCATTCACATTATTAGCATTCACATTCACATTAGTACCACCAATTCCACTACCGCCAGCTCCACTACCGCCAGCTCCACTACCGCCAGCTCCACTACCGCCAGCTTCATTTCTAGCATTTTCCATAAATTCAGTCATAGATGCGGTAACTTGCTCCGTAATAATCCTACGTACATCATCCTCAGTCACAGCCTTCTTGGGCGACATAGTTCTATAATTCCACAATTTCAAAGTATTAAGCATTCACCCAACAAGGGATTCATATAATATGGATTGAATTCATAATCAAGATACAAATAAGGCACAATATGGAATTCAAGACAAGATACATATTTCATTCGATTTGAAACAAAAGTATTGTCTTAATTACATCCCATATCAAAGTTCTAGCACTATATATACTCAAACTTCGTGCCAAGTCTACTACTAACAAGTCGGTTCAGTCAAAGCTACAAAAGATACAAAAGATACAAAGGTCACTACTAAATACAGACTGGTCTATTGAGAACCGCCAGATGGTCCATCATCCATCGTCTTCTGTATCTTCGTCGGACGATCACTAGACACATCTTTAGCTGGGCGCTTACGGATCACTCCTCTTTCAACCATGTCAGCATAGAATCTACTATTCCAACCCACGGATATATTCAACTCCTTTTCAGCTTTCTCACGCATCGCACGAGCTACACTCAACTGAATCTCCATAGAATTCACCTTTTTCTTCATTTCAGCAAACTCACCACTTTCTAACACCGATAACCTCCTAAAAGCCTCATTCAAACCACGCTCTACATCTGTCAAATCCAAACTAAGCAATTCCCGCTCTTTCTCGCCAACCTTAGTCTTCGACTCCAAATAAGAAACATGAGTCTGAACAACACCTAATCCAATCTCTGTCATACTACTCTTAACACGGGAAGCATCTAGATCACGTCTCAAGGCCCATGGTGCAAGACCATCAATGTGAGTAGCCTCTCGAGTACTAGACGACTCTCATATCTCACGTCTACGAGTAGCAATACCATCAGTACCGTCAGGTGCATTATCATCCTCATCTGATTCAGAATCAGATTCAGACGATTCAGACATTTCATCCCTAAGTAGCTCAACCTCAGAATCATACAAACAAACTGGTGGGGGTAAAGGCTCGCCCTCTGGAACATCATAAGGATAAATAAGCTCAGCTTCCTCATCGTCATCAACCTCATCGTCTATACCTACATCCTACTCGACATCCTTGTCGTCAATCTCATCATCTAAATTATCTAACCCAATCTCATCATCATCCTCTAGATCAACATTATCAATCTCATTCTCTACCATATCAACCTAAGGGGCAATCTGATCTCCTAGTCCTAACTCGGGCTCGGGATCCTCAAATGGTTCCTCCTCATCATCCATATCATAATCTACTAAGTCTAAATAAGGATCATCAAATACGTTAGGTTTGGGAATAGCATGGTTTTCTACAGGAATATTAGGGTCAGCCATGACAATCTGCATTTATATATATATATATCTCGTATTAGGATAACATACTAGTTAAACAATTACATACTGAAATCACGATATATACATATATATAAATTAAATTATATATATCAAAATATATATCTTCTCAATAGGGCTTGTTGGTAACGTCGGAGATCTCTGGCACCGTTATAGTCAAAAGATTTTTCAAATATTTTCTCAAATGTTCATTGTTAAAAGATTTTGAAAAGTTTTGTTCAAAACCTTGGTTTTTAAAATCTTTTGTTATCTATAACGAGAGCTCTGGTACCAAACTGTAACACTCTTATTTTTCGTATCGGTACAGCGAAAGGGTCTTTTAGAGTGTCACGGGATAGCACAATAACTCCAATCATAGACAACACATAAAAATGGTTGTTCAAGGTTCAACATACATTCATTCGATAAAAAGTTTTAAAGTGTACAACAGGTCCCAAATTATACAGGTCATTTAGTTTACAAAACATAGATCGAATGAACATTTTCAATATTATGTGGGCCATCAGAGTCGATCTCCATCCGGATTACCTTCAAGCACCTAAGATAAAAACATGCAAAAATCATATCAACGAATGCCGAGTGAATTCATAGAGTTTAATAAAAACCGTTATATAAACAATCGTTAAAATCAGAACACAAGTATAATATCGGAAGTAAGTCCTCGTATTGCTAGTCAGGCAATATATAAATCAAGCATACATCTTTAACCGTCCATGAGACCGTAGCCTCAATATTACCATTATAGGTAATATTATTATCGTTATTGGCATCGTTGTCGTATTGTATATAGATTATATAGGATACATTTTAGGATTATTATTAGCCGCATGACATTGTTACCTTACTGTGAAAACAACGGGCCGCGAACCCGACAAACAATTTACCCATCTAAGTTAGCGTGTTGTTACAAAACTCACGCTATGGAATCTTCTCATACATAAATTCGCTTACCAATCAATGTGGTATGACGAGGATCAACCGTCAAGGCGCGAACTGGGGTGATCGTCCCCAAATAGTACTATCAAATGCATAAGCGTCTACCAAATCCCGGTAGTTCACAATTCATGCTAATGGGACTTTAAGTGACATAACCTAACTACTAATAATCCTTTTTGTCTCGTTTATAGGGTCATAGCATCATTCGGGTCCATATCATTAAGCATACCATCGGGACTACTTGTGTTCTATTTTTATCAAAAATCTAGCATGTTATCTCCCTCGCGGGTTTACAAATCATTTTATAAAACATTTAAAAGAGTGCGAGGCTATGAACTCACGTTGATAATGAAAGGCGGATTATCGGCTACGGGCGTGCTTCGGTCACGGAAACCTATATAAATAATAATCGGTCTTAGACTCTTGTCCAATGACTTTTATCAAAATAACAATATACATATGATGATTTTGTACATATGATGATGATCAAGTGGGTTTATATATCCTTGTTTACACATTTTAGTGTTTATGTATTGGTAACTTTTTACTAGTTTTCATTGTAAAGTTATAAAATATCAAAAAAACCCTAATTCTCTCCTATGGGCGATTTTCTCTTTTCCTTTTTCTGGCGGCTCTGATTGGCTCTTTTATATCACCATTCATTGAATAACGGTTGATTTCTTCCCTGAATTACTATTATCTCATCAAATAGCTTGTGATAAGACTTAGGCTGTGATTTCGGTCCCCCTATGTTCTTTGTGATCAGTTATCTCGTGGGGTGTGGTGGTTTTAGGGTTTATTAATCATCCTTTATTTGATTCGACGTGTTGTAAAGGGTTGGTTAGTGACGTTTTCGGATTTGAGGTGTCTTCCATTTTAGGGTTTTTGTTTTATTTTATTATTATTCATTGGGTGTGAATTAGGGTTTGCGTCTGTTCAACTTCTAACCCGTTAGGGTTTGTTGGCGGGGGTTTGGTGCCCTAATTCTGGGCGTTGCTTGTGGGTTGCGGATCTGGTGGTTGTGGTATTTTAGGAGAGATGGAGGAGATGGGTACGGTTGAGAAGGTACTAGAGGCGGCTGGGACGAACGTTGTTCCTGAGCAGTCTTTGAAGGAGGGTACAGTAAGCAAGGTGATTAAATCAATTCTCAGAAAACCAGGATCATCACACGTGGGTGAGCCATCTGGGTTACGTAAGCCTATTAGGGTTTTTGGGGGAGTGGATGATACATTGCCATCATTTGCGTCTGTTGTTAATGAGAAACCCCGGGGTAAGGCAGTTCATATTAAGGAGATGAGGAGCAGTGAAGTTGTTAATGGTGCTAGGGTTGCCCTTCCTATGGCTGCGGTGGATGAGATACGTTCTCGTTTCACTAATACGCTTTATGGTTACTTCATTGGGAAAAGGCTTGCCTTTCCATTGGTAGAGAACTATGTGAAAAATGCATGGGCTAAATATGGCTTGAAACGTGTGCAGCTTCATGCAGATTTTTTCATGTTCCAATTTGAATCAAAAGAGGGCATGGATGGTGTGTTAGAGAATGGTCCTTGGCTTATTCGGCTCGTACCTTTGTTTTTAAATGTTTGGACTCCTAATACTATCTTGAAGAAGGACGTAGTAACACGTGCACCGGTATGGGTGAAGATGCACCATGTTCCTATTGTCGCTTACTCGGAGATAGGATTGAGTTTGATTACTACTCAAATTGGACGCCCTATCATGCTGGATACCTATACAAGTAATATGTGCTTGAGTTCGTGGGGAAGGAATACTTATGCTCGGGCACTTGTGGAAATTTCATCGGAGAATGAATTATTGGAGTCTATTGTCATCGCTATTCCACTCGATAATGGAGAGGGGCATTCGTTAGCAACTATTGAGGTGGAGTATGAATATAATCCTCCTCGGTGTAACAAATGCAACATCTTTGATCATAGAACTGATGTGTGCCCTAACAATCCTAAGAGTGTGGAACCTAGGGTTGAGACTGTTAGAGCTGATAAGAACAATGAAGGGTTTGTGGAGGTTAAAAAGAAAAAGAAGCATACGAAACAACAAGCCCCGGCTAGGCAGATTGAGGGTATTAAATTAGGCAAGCAGCCTCTTAATATCCAGTACAGAAAGAAGAATTCTAAGGTCGTTGCTGGTGCTACGGTAAAAGCTCCGACACCGGCTAAGGTTACTGTTACGAATTCGTTTAGCGCGTTGAATGTGGATCCTTCTGATGATACAGATTGGGATGATAATGCTCATAAGAATGATCTTATTAATGCTAGCGATAGTGAAGTTGATGAGGAACTCATTATGGAGGATCCTAATAATACAGGGGCAAGCACTCCTGCTGTTGTGGTTTCCTCATGATTAATGTCGGCTCATGGAATATACGGGGCCTGAACTTCTCCCCGAAGCAAAGTGAGGTACGGCATGTAATTTCTGAAAATAATTTATCGGTATGTGCTATCTTGGAGTCCCATGTATGTGATATGAACCTGCAGCGTATGTGTTCTCTCGTCTTTCGACATTGGGACTGGACGACTAATGGTAGCTTCTGTTCAAAGGGTGCTCGTATTCTGTTAGGATGGAATCACAATGTGGTGGATGTTGCTATAATTAATCAGGATGAGCAATCTATCCATGCTCGTTTATGGTTAAAATTGGAAAGAAAAGAGGTGTTTTGCACGTTTGTTTATGCCATGAATAAATATACCCAACGTCGTGATCTTTGGAAGAGCTTAAGAGTTCATAAACTTTATGTGCGGAATAGGCCTTGGATGCTCTTAGGAGACTTTAATGCTACGCTTCATTTAGGGGAGTCCACGGCTGGCTCCTCTAATGTTGACATTGCTATGCGTGAATTTCGTGACTGTGTGGAGAATATTGAAGTTATGGACGCTCAACAATCAGGCCTTCGATTTACGTGGACGCAAAAACCGAAAGGATTTAATGGTCTTCTAAAGAAAATCGATCGTATAATGACTAATTTGGAGTTTAATAGTGCGTTTGTGGGTGCCCATGCTGTGTTCAAGCCTTATCGTATCTCGGATCATTCACCAGCGATTATGTGTATTCCTACGAGTACTAGACCTAATCCGCGGCCTTTTAAGTTCTTTAACATTGTGACTCAGAATGATAAATTTACAGAAACTGTTCAAGAAATGTGGGCTGTTCCGGTTAGTGGCTTTGCTATGTTTAAGGTCTCTAAGCGTCTTAAGATGTTAAAGAAGCCTTTGCGTAAGTTGTTGATCGAAAAAGGTAATCTGCATGAAAACGTTATTCGGCTTCGTGGCGAGCTGGATAATGCTCAAATAGCCTTAGATGCTGATCCTAATAATGTTGGTCTGCGTGAAGTGGAAGCTTCAGTTATAGGGGCGTTTAATGAAGCGATTCTCCTTGAAGAAAGATTTCTGAAACAAAGAGCCAAGATTGCTTGGCTGAAAGAGGGTGATGCGAATTCAGCATACTTCCATAAAGCTGTGAAGAGTCGAATCAGTAGGAGTCGCATTGATGCTGTTACTGATTCGCAAGGTCAGTTGTTTGAAAACGAGCAGGTTGCTGAGGTGTTTGTATCTCATTATGAAGGTTTTCTTGGTCAATCTGGTGCTACTACTAATCTTAATTTGATGAATCTGTTTCAAAGTCGAATTGCTGATGACGTAGCCCTTGACATGATACGGCCAGTGACAAGGCAAGAGGTTAAAGAGGCATTATTCTCTATGGGTGATGAGAAATCACCAGGTCCGGATGGGTACACGGCGGCGTTTTTTAAAGCTCCGTGGGATATTATTGCAAATGATATTGTGGAGGCGGTGCAAGAATTTTTTTCAAATGGTAAGCTTCTTAAAGAATGGAACCATACAATTATTGCTCTTCTTCCTAAAGTGAGGTCTCCGTCTCGTGTTAACGATTACCGACCTATTTCTTGTTGTAATGTCTTATTTAAATGCATTACTAAGATCCTTGCTAACCGTATTAAGGGTAGCCTTAAGACTATTGTTAGTCTTAATCAGTCGGCGTTTGTTCCGGGAAGAAATATTGCGGATAACATCCTTCTTACCCAAGAGTTGATGCATAACTACCATTTAGATCGGGGAGAGCCGAGATGTGCGTTTAAAGTTGATATACAAAAGGCATACGATACAGTGGATTGGTGTTTTCTTAGAGAGGTTCTCGTGGGATTTGGTTTTCACAATCGCATGATTGCATGGATTATGGAGTGTGTAACCACTACGTCTTTTTCTATCAGCATAAATGGGTCTTTGCATGGGTTCTTTAAAGGAAAGAGAGGGCTTCGGCAGGGAGATCCTCTTTCTCCTTATTTGTTTACCTTGGTAATGGAGATATTGTCTTTGATGCTTAGAAGGCGGGTTCGTGAGGCTGTGAATTTTAAATACCATAGATATTGGGCTAAGTTGGAGTTGACTAATTTATGTTTTGCTGATGATCTGTTCTTATTCACTTATGGTAATACTGAATCAGCTATGGTTGTTCAGCAAGCGCTAGGTGAGTTTCAGGAGGTGTCGGGTCTGATTCCAAGTCTCCCAAAAAGTACCGCGTATTTTTGTAATGTGCTCAACCACATTAAGCAGGCGATTCTCCAGATTTTGCCTTTTGAGGAAGGTCGTCTTCCAGTCAAGTATCTTGGTGTCCCACTGGTGTCGTCTCGTCTTTTGATTCGTGACTGTAAGGAGCTTGTTGATAAAGTTCAAGTTCGGATTCAAGACTGGAAAAATAAATCTTTATCCGCTGCAGGAAGACTTCAGCTTGTTAAATCGGTTATTGGTTCTATGCATATATTATGGGCGTCGGTTTTTATCATTCCTTCTCGTATTCTGTTTGATATAGAGCAGCTTATGAGAGGGTTTCTTTGGAGCCATGGTAAATTAGGGAAGGGCAGAGCTAAAGTCGCATGGGATTTGGTTTGCTTGCCGAAGGATGAAGGTGGTCTAGGCCTTCGTAGGTTAGACGTTTTTAACAAGGCTCTTATGGTTTCTCATGTTTGGAAACTGTTGATGCTGAGGGAGTCTTTGTGGGTCCGATGGGTTCATGCTTATAAACTCAAGGGTCGCTCTTTTTGGGAGATTCCGTCTCGTGGCAATATGTCATGTGGATGGAGGAAAATCCTCCAACTTCGGCAGATTATTCGAGAATTTATATGGCACAAGGTGGGTGATGGGAATTCGATTTCTGCTTGGTCTGATATGTGGTGCTCGGCTAGTCCTTTGTCAGAGTTCATTACTCACCGGGATCTTTATAGAGCTGGCCTTTCTCCTACTTCTACTGTAAGTACTATTGTACATAATGGTTCTTGGGCTTGGCCGCGGGTTTTGCTGGATAAATATCCTTTTCTGAATATAATTACTGTGCCGACTATTATGGAGGGTGTTCGGGATTCTTTATTTTGGCAGCAAAGGAATGGGGTTGCTCGCCCTTTTTCAGTCTCTACGGTTTGGTCGTCTATTCGTGTCCGCAGCCCTAAGGTGGATTGGACGTCCATAGTATGGTTTCCGAGCTGTATTCCGAAGCATGCGTTTAATTTATGGTTGGTGATGCACCAAAGGTTAAAAACGCAGGATCGTGTTGCTATATGGGATGTTACGGCTTCTTTGGCAGTTGTTTGTCCATTATGTGATACTCAACCTGATTCTCATGAGCATTTGTTTTTCGAGTGTCCGTTTTCTCAACAGGTATGGAATTATGTTCGCAAATATGCTAGTATCTATGGGGCTACGCATATATTTCAGTCCATTATTGATGTGGTTAAGCCTATTGCCAAAAGGAGAACGATTGGTAGTATTATAGCAAAGTTAATTCTTGCTGCCGCAACATATGGTATTTGGCAAGAGAGGAATTGGAGACTTTTTAAGTTGAAGAAGAGAACCTTCATTCAGGTTGGTGATTATATTCTTGCATCGGTGCGCCTTAAACTTTTGTCGTGTCGTTGGAAGAAGACTACGGAGGCTGTTCATTATGCTCAGATTTGGAGCATGCCGAATTCAATTTTTAGTTAATATGATTGTTTTGTTATGTCTTTGTGTCATTAGGTGGTTCTTCCCTATTGGCGTGATTGGTTTTGTAATAGGTTGACTTCATATGGCATGTCATATGATTGTGGTAGTTCAAGTGTTGAGCTTGAGGTTAATGTGACATTCTAGTCACATTCCATTGTACTTATCGGTTTTTTGGGAATATATATTTTACTGGGGATAGTCCCCTTTACCCAAAAAAAACTTTTTACTAGTTTACTAGTTTTACCTATTTACCTACTTTGAGTCCAATAAGCTTAGTATAAGTTCTTTAACTTGTTTTATTTCATTTTATACTTATATTATCAGTATTCACACTTTACATGTTGGGCCCAAATGGGTTAAGCCCAATAAGTACTTTTTATAAGTGTTTAACTTATTTAGTCCAATTATTAGTCCAATATGCTTACTTAGCTCGTTAATGTCCGTATGTCCTATAGTTCGGGTTTCATCGGTTTTTACTTGTATTAGATACTTATATATCAGTATATGACTTTTAAAAACTTTACATTAGACGAGTTTGATCGTCTAAGTTTTAATTGACGAAAACGTTAATTTTACGGTAATAGCCGAAAAAGTCGTAAAAATCAAGTTTGTAGTTTTTATAACTTATAAATATTATTCCA
This sequence comes from Glebionis coronaria, assembly GCA_025667525.1. Taxonomy (NCBI): domain Eukaryota; kingdom Viridiplantae; phylum Streptophyta; class Magnoliopsida; order Asterales; family Asteraceae; genus Glebionis; species Glebionis coronaria. Next base: position 69,819 of record JANFOE010001166.1, on the reverse strand, counting down.
CTACCATTTTTATAATTTATCCATTTATTTAACCTTTTACATATTTATATAAATGGAATTCATAAGTTAGTGGGTTTTAATTTCACATTTTATACTATATAATTTGAGTGCTTATATAATAGTAATAAACATTAATTCTCAAAATCTGATTTTTATTTTCATCTTCACCATTTTTAGCATATCTAGAGTTCTACAATGAATTAGAAGATCATTTTTAGATGGCATGATCTTCATATTATGTGCTACATTTAACCTAATCATAGCTACTGCTCATTTTAAGTTTATCTAGCCTTAACAGTCCCTACAAAACAGCTTATTCAGATTAGCACACTCATCTTGTTTTGATCATATCTCACTCATTATAATGATTCCATTGCATGGCCAACTCTCACATGTGTATAACATCTTGTACTTACTGTAAATGGATTCTACCATGAAAGTTTATCAGTTCAAGTTTTAGTTACATACTGTTTTTATACAGCCAACAAATTAATCATGATTTTAGCCTTGTTTCTTATGGTTATTAACCTTTTAAGCATATTTATCAACACTTGATCCCCACACAACATTTTTATCATCATATATTCATCATTTACATATACAACAAGAAAGAAAATACATTTGATCTTTACAAAAATAACAAGAAAAAATGGAGAGGATGATCTTCTTTACCAACCAAGAGTATATCTTGTTTTTGGAAGACAAGAACTTGATGAACACCAAAAGTAACTCCAAGATCATCAAACACCAAGAAAATAAGTTGAGAAATCAGCCCTAGGACACAAGCAAATCACCTCCTTTGTTGTTAAAATGGCCACCAAATGATCAAGGCTTCAAGGTAACTCCATGATAGAGCTAGATAACAAGTATCTTGTGGCTAGATAAGATCAAGAAGGGGTGTTTGTTCTTTAAAAGTGGACGACAATGGTGGTGATGTTGAGAGGATTTTTGGTTGATTTTGCATGTGTAAATGGTGGTATGTGAAATGGTTAATGGTTTTAGCTAGTTTGGTAGCTTAAAGTGTAAGCTTAACTTACACTTGTAAGTTATAAGCTAACATGATGCCACATCCTTGATGTGGTGTCATGTGTGTCGTCCCATGTGTGTACTGGGGTGGGATAATGTATTTTGTCCCACCTCACTAATTTACGGGTATCCCTCGATTCTAGTTTCCTCGATTTGCGTGCCCTCGGGTCGTTTCACGAAAAACGTTTTTATAAATTATGAATCAACGACACAAAACGAATCCAATAAAAATTGTCTCATCAAAAACGGAGTTCAAAAACGTAAATACGTAATCCTAAGGTTTCCGATTTAATCGTAAAGGACGCTAAATTATGCACGTATGCCCAAATTTAAATCCGTAAATTGTGAGTTCATCAACCAACACAAAAATAAGTTTCAAAATATTATACGAGAAAATAATTCACTACCTGAAAATGTTAGATTGTCACATTTACGTTTCATAAAAATTAAATATTTATTATTTAATTACTTGTAATATTTATCAACGCTTTAAACGTCGGATTGATCAAAACTAATAAAGATAATAGTGAGCCGAAACTAAAACTTAGAAAATATGAAGAAATAATTTCTAAGTAATTATGGCCATGATATTTATTTCATCGGGGAAGGTGAATGTAGTACCTGACACGTTATGTAGAAAGAATAGAGAACCAATTAAGATGTGTTCCTTAGTATTGACCATACACAATAAATTGCCCGAGCAAATTAAAAATGTACAAGCTAAGACTTGTAAGAAGGATAATATAGATAATGAAGGGTCTCGTGGCTAATGAGAACCCTTAGAAATAGGAGCCGATGGCGTTATGTGTTTAAAAAGGTCGTTACGGCTGCCTGAACGTGGAAGTTTATGAGATTTAGACATTTTGGAGTCTCATAAGTTTAAGTATTCTATTCATGCAATTTCTGATTTTTTTTTTTTGGGTAAAAGGGTCTCATCCCCGGTAAAATATATTCCCAAAAGCGTTGAAGTACAATGGAATGTAGCGGCAATGCTACATTAACCTCAAGCATACAGCTTGAACAACCACTAAATCATATGACATGCCATATGATCACTAACAACCAATTACAAAGCATATTACACCAATAGGAAAAAACCACCTAAAGGTGCATAAACAATAAAAATAAGCAATAATCATGGTAAATGAGAAGTGCGAACATCCGGCTGACGAGAGCCATGTCGATCATCAATCTCAATATCTTCGTCAGTCTCGCTATCAGCATTAATCACTTCATTTGTACGACCACCACCATCCTCCCAGTCAGTATCACCATCTCCTAAACCACTTAAAGCACCAAACGAATTCTGGTTACTTGTACCCGGTTTACTATCTAATCCGAGCACTTTATCTTATCTGAAGAAGTTATACTGATGGCCAAATATGAAAGCAGACATCGCAACATACGTTGGCACATGTCTAACTTTTGCGAAGGTCAGGGATGAACGCCAACATCCATAAGGATTGCTTCTACAGCTTATTAATCCTGTTTTGAAGTGGGATAGAATCACCATGGATTCTTATCATAAATATTCCAAGGTCATCATCTGAATTTGATTCGATTTGGGTCATCGTCTATAGAATGACCAAATCTGCTAATATCATTCCCGTTAATGATAGATTCTCGATGGAGAAGTTGACTCAATTGTATAAAAAGGAGTTGTGTAAGCAAGGTGTACCAGTATCGATTATCTCTATCAAGATCCTCGCTTCACATAGAATTTCTAGAGTTCCTTCAGAAGTCATTGGGAAAGAATCTTGATATGAGTACTTCTTACCACCCCAATCGAAGGGACAAGGTAAAGTAGCGATACAAACACTAGAAGTCTTGTTTTATGTTTGAATAATTGACCTTTGGTAATGAACAGGATAATCGCTTTCCTTTGGAGAGATTATCATTGATAATTATCGCATTAGGATCGAGAACGAATCTTTCGAGGATCTATATAAAGAAAAGTTTAAGAGCATGTGTAGGCAAGAGTTGGGATGGAAATACCCGACCCACGAGGCCTGAAATGAGTGTGGAAATTAGGATCTGATTATTGACTGTCAGTAGTGGGCAGGAGGTTATGTAAATATGAAATGTAGATCTTGAAGTGCAGGATGGGTAGCAAAGCTATACCTAGAATTTTTCATCACGGAAAGATAAATGGATGATCTGAAAGATCGTGGGAATCTAACCCTGTTGTATGGGACCATTGAGACAATGTAAAGATTTGGTTTGAGAGGCATATAAGCTAGATCTACCCTAGGAATTCAAGGGCTGCGTGAATTATTTTCGTATATCGAAATTGATGAAATGTATATCAAGTGAAAATCTGATTATATCTTAATGAAGTTTGGATCGGCGAAAAGTTGCATTCATCGAAAACCCGTGGACATCATGGATAGAGAAAGTAAGTCAACTTAAGCCTGATCATATTGCCATAGTTATGTTTGATGAAACTCGCATAATTGTAATGAATTACACTTGTGATAAAAGACGGAATGTGGAGGAAATAACCACATGACTTTAACTCTATAAGAAGCGAGTAGTAAGATGAATTGATCTTTGAGGACAAAGATTATCTTTAGGGGTAACTGTTGTGACAGTCCGTCAATTTGAGGTCTTTATTTTATTCTCAAGTATTATTTAAAATCATTATTTTATTGTTATATTATGAACTCACTCACCTTTGGGAAGAAATTGGGGTTTACGTCTTAAAGTAGCATCGACTACGTCTAAACCGGAGAACTCTACGTTACGTGTTTACGGTTACATACTCCGTTTTTGTAACAGTCTGACATTAAGATAATAAACTTATTCTCGAATATAATTTCGGAATTTTAATTTGTGTTGGTTCATAAACTCACAAATTTACGAGAAGAAATTAGATCTTACGTGAATAATTTAGCGTCTTTTACGATTAAACTGGGAACCCTAGGTTTACGTATTTACGCTTTTGTGCTCCGTTTTTTATGAGACAATTTTTGTTAGAATCGTTTCGTGTCGTAGATTCATAATTTATAAAAATGTTTTTTGTAAAACGACCCAACGACATGTAAATCGAGGAAACTAGAATCAAGGAGTACCCATAAATTAGTGGGGATGAAACAAGTATACACTTGTCCCACCCCCACTATGGGTGGCCAAACTAGCCACAACACCACACTTGGTGTCAACATTTCATAAACTAAGAGGAAACATGTCCTCCTAGCCTTCCAAACATACAAAACCACTACCCAAAACCATTTTCTTTCATTCATAACATGCAAACTAGGGAAAACTTTCCTACTCTCTCCCTTGCTCTCTCCTTGCCGTCCAACCTACACCACCACAAACACCCCACTGATAAAAAATTAACCACAAATCTTATCTATAACTTACATAAGATGATAACCCATTGAAGACATGATGCTTTGAGGTAATTTTAATAAGTAAAAAGAAGTTTATATGGAAGTAAAGGGCTGATTTTCAAGAAGGTGTTCATCCACTTGAAGATTTCAGAAATTCCATTGCTAAAGTTGAAGATTTGGTAACAAGAACTAAGCCTTGTTCATCAAAATCTCACCCTTTCTATCACTTTGATTGGTATAGAGACCATTTCTTTCTATCATCTTGTTATTTTGTAAATGTACTCATGTATTTTCTTTATAAATGTATAAGTATATGATGATAAATGATGATCAAAATATTATGTGGGGATTTTGTGTTAATAGATTTGGTTAAAAAGACTAAAATCAACAAGTAAAGATGTTAAAATCTTGGTTAATTACATAGGCTGTATAAAACAGTAAGTATAAATATGATCACTTGGTTAAATGTCTTGGATTACTAAATATACAGATAGCTATATGATTTTTACACATGTGGAGAGTTGACCACTCAATGGAATCATTAAAATGAGCAAGATATGATCAAAATACTATTGAGGTACAAATTTGTATAGTCTGTTTTGGACTAATTATTAGATTACTTAGAGTATGATTGACAGTGGCTATAGGAGAGTTATTTGTATCACACATCATGTAGTTTATGTTGTTCAAATTTGAGCTTCCATCTCCTTGTAGAACTCGAGATATAGCAAAAATGGTGGACATGACTTTGATAATTAGATTTGTAAATAAACTATATAGTATAAAAAGAGCACTCAAGTAAATATTATTATAAAATAAATATATAAAACCCACTAACTAATAATAGCTATTATAAAATGAGTTGTATACTAAAATAAATAAACATGGCATTTTATAAAAGTAAAAACTCAAATGTTTTCTAAAGTTATAAAACTATATATAAGTTTTACGTCTTTTCGGCTAAAACCGAAAAGTTAACGCTTTCGTGAAATAAAACTTAGACGGTCACCCGTCTAGCGTAACATTTTTATAACTCATATACTGATATGTAAACACATTTGACAGGTAAAAACTGATAAACCCGAGCTTTATAACTTATGGACCATAATGGGCCAAAGTAGCCTTATTGGACCATTAGCCTAACTAGTTTGGTTTAATGTTAATGGACTTACTCATGGGCTTAAAATCAATATGAAGGATCGAGACACACGACGAAAAGCAAAAACTCCCCAAAAGATCATGGAGAAGTCTATCCAAAAAGGCTCTAACAAGGTATGAGGATAAATAGATCCAAGTCCTAAAAGGAGACGGATCGTTGTATATCAAAGTCCAAAATAAAGATTAGAGACAAATGAAGAAGTCGTGGTCCAAATATGAAGAATCTCTCAAAACTTCAAGTGAAGAAATTCCTATTATGAAGAGAAGACCATAATTTCAAGAACGTCTCTCAAAGATTTAAAGTATGAAGTCGCTGCCAAATATCGGTCCGAGAAAGGTCTCAAATCGTGAAGCGAGTTATGCCAAGATATGAACTTTATAAGGTCCCGAGAAGCAGTTTTAAAAGATTTTGTCCTTTAGCTAACTATTGATTAAACCGTCCACTTTATTTTCGGCCTAAATAACTATCGAAATAAGTCAAACAATGCATCCTCGTGATCATTCAAGAGAAAAATAAAATATAAGAGATACACCTAGGAATAAGGGAGTCTAAGTAAATAATTGGCCCACATGAATTCGTGTTAGTTTGCTAACTTATAATAACAATGATCTCGTTTTTAAGCTTGGTATGGGGAACGTGAAACTTGAGGATGATAAACGTTCATGGTAGCCAAAACCCAATGTAAGTCTTTGATTTCTTTACTTGTTTTTATCTTTTTATGTTTAGCATTTAATAAAGGCCAAGGTGGGTTATTTATGATGAAGAATGTAAACCATGCTTTAAAATTAATGCATTGCATGAGGGCATTGCAATGGTCAAGTGTAGGGGATTTAATAAGTGTGAAAACACTTATCCTTTTACCACTTATTTCCAATAATAACAAGACCAAAACGTGTATTTTATGTCGTAAAAGTCGGAATTATGCGTGGTTTGTGTTTTTATTATGTTTTAGGACCAAATGATGAAAAAGGAAGAAAACACGGGCTTTCACGGGCTTTTATCGAAGAAAACGAGAAAAGACGAAGTCAAAAAGATCAAGAGTGCAAAAAGAACGGAAGTCCAAGGCCTATTCTGAATATTTATCGAAGAAAAAGTCTACAGACGGAAGTTTAATGAAGTCGAAGAACTCAAGTCTAATAGAAGAAGAAAATTACAAGACTAGTTCAATATACATCGACAAATCCCGAGACGACGTCAAGAAAGACAAAGGATTTAAATCGAGTCGAGAAGAAATAAAGAAGAGGCAACACATGCACACCTTCCCATTTTCCCTATAAATACCCTCCTAATACACATTAGGAGGGTTGGTTAGTTTTTAGTTTTTAGTTTCATTTTTCACTTTTCCTTTCTAGTTTTTAGAGAGAGAAAGTTCCAAACTTTCTCTCACTAAGTTTTCATCTTTTCTTTCTTTTAATCTTTCAAGTTTAAACCTTTTTGTATTGTGATTTCATTAATCAAGTTCAAGTTAAGCTTTTTGTTCATTAATCTCTTTCTACCTTTCTTGATTTTAGCTTATTTTTGGCGTAAAATATATGTGATCTGTGTTGATCTTGATGTTTTAGTGCTTAAAAAGTTAATCTTTTTATTCCTACATAAGTTTTCATACGGTTAAGCTCTAAGACCTTTGTGCCTATTAGCTTATTTGTATGTTTAGCTTATTTACTTTTTGAAAGTTTTCTTAAAAAGTTTCATTTTTTATGGTTTGATTTAAAAGATTGTTAGTTTTATGATTGGATAAGTTGTTATTCGAGCTTATTTAGTTTATTTTATTGCTGATTTGGTGAAGTTTAGTGTTAGCTTATCAAACATAGCTTATCACTTAGCTTAGTTTCGAATCAAAAGGTGATCGGAAAAGGATAAACCCTTTTCCGATTTGGCACTCTAGTATTCCGATCTCTTTGATCGGATTAGGGAGTTTGTATTCCGATTGGCACCCTTGGTATTCCGATCGTTTGACCAGAAAAGGGTTTTAGCACTTTCCGATTGTGGAGGTTTTTGTGACATTCCGATTAGACTTATTCGTTAGTTATTCCGATTATGTCCTTTTTATGCTATTCCGATTGGGATTTCTACAATATTTCGACAGCAAGTTTCTTTTAGCATTCCGATTACACCATCATTCCTACTAGGGACTTTTTAGATATTCCGATTGGCTTTGTTTTCAAGCATTCCGATTGGGCCTTATTCCGATAACAGTATTCCGACGAGTCTTGTTTGCCATATTCCGATTAGTGCTTTTTCCAACATTCCGATTGAAGCATTTTTAAGTATATTCCGATTGGGCATTCCGATGAGATTAGTTTCTTGTTTTTACAAAGGTTTCAACTTTTAGATTTATTAAGTGTTCTAGTATTTTTTTCTAATCTTGCCTTTAAGTTTTCAAGCATTTATTTTTAACTCGTTATTTTTAGTTTAATCTTTTAAGCTCTTATTTTACTCAACGACATTTACATATTTGCTACTAGTTTAAAATAGATAATCAACCAAACCATTTTTTATTCCACCAAGAACAATTGAGTCACACTTTCTACCAATAGTCAATTCGAAAAGATCAGAAATAACGAACTTTGATACTTAGAAGCTTTGTATTATCATTCATAGCAAGGTCATTGAGAAGAATCTTCAGCCTTGTATATGTTTGTTGAACCTTTTCACCTTCAAGTGCCTTAAAAGCATTGAACTGAAGTCCGAGTGCCTGAATCTTGGTTTCTCTGGTTTCAGAGGGTCCTTCATGACCAAGGATAAGGTCTGTCCACATTTGTTTGGCTGTGGGACACTGAATGACAGACTTCATGATGTGTTTGGGAAGACAGGATATGATGATGCTTTTGAGACGTTTGTCTTGGTTTGCCAATTTCCTATCAGCTGGAGTCCACTGTTTGAGAGGTTTGGGAAGAGGGTTCTCATCAGTAGAGGTGAGCGTCATGGGAACATAAGGACCATTGTCTAGAATTTCTAGAAGAAATGGTTCAAGTCCATCGAGATATACGAGGAATTGACTCTTCCAACTAGAAAAATCTTCTTCATCAAAGACTGGTACATTGGTGACATGAGATCCGCCTCTTGAGTCAAGAAGTTGAGGTAGATCATCTTCATTTGGAGGTGGAGGAGTGAGTCTTGGTGAAGTTGGTGGTGCATTGTTGTTGTTCCCAGAAGAAAAAGGTGGTGCATTGGTTGTTTCCGGCATGGTGGATCTTGATTATAAAACTTAGAACGATGTTTCTGAAGGTTTTAATATCAAACACCGCTCTGATACCAATTGTAAGTCCCTAAGCTATGCTAGAAACAATAAACTTAACTAATCAACACACGTAATTACTTTTAGAACGTAATACTTATTATTGTATAATAAAGAATTACAAGTGTTATGCATAACACTGTTTGATGACAATGTGTTGTGCACACTTTGAAAAATCTAAACCCTAACTTATGAACACAGTCGCAGCTGTTTGGTTCTATAAGTTCTAAGCATTAATGTGTGAATTCTATCAAAGTGTTGAACTTTAATGCTAGACTACATAACCTATTTATAGTGGTACGAGGTTGACTCTAAGTACTTGTTGATGGTGACGACACTAGACAGACACTTGTCAGACCTCTGTCATAAGATGCTCTTCTATTCTTGGTAGTCTGCCACAATGCTTTAGGAAAACAGAGCTGACACAGTTTCCCTTTTCTTCATAGTCTCGTACACACTAAGGTATGTCCAAAGTGTGCTGAGTGTTAACAGGGTATTGCCACCCATGTTAACCCTCAACCCCTCAGAGTCCCTGATACATCTTGGCTGTTATCCATCACAGCAAATGAGTATGTCTTCAAGTAATCTTCGACTTCCTTGACAATGTCTCTGACATGGACTCCTCTGAGGTTGCTCACAGAGACTTAGATCTCTGTGAGTCTTGCGATACTTGCCTGCCTCCTAGGCACAGGCAAGTTACTATCTAACAACTTGATTTGTGTTTAAATCTATGATACAGGGAATCTAACAAACTTAGATTCCCAACACTTACTTATTTAGTGTTTTGGAAGTTTTTCATTCGTGGTTTATTTAGTTCTTTTTAATATTGATTTGGTTAAGTTTATGGTAAGTGCTTATTAGAAAAGTGCTTATTTGGTTTTTGCTTATTTCCCTTTTTCATCCCATCGTAAAGTTCTAAGGGGTTTTAAGGTTCCGATCGAGTATTGTGATCGCATAAGCCTTAGGGTTTCTACTTTCGATCAAATACTGCGATCACAAACTACGATCACATAATGTGATCATAAACTGAGATCACATACTGCGATCCAGACTGCGATCCAGTTACGATCGCAGGTGCGATCGTTGGTTGCGTTCCAGGGTTCGATCGTAGGGTGCGATCCCTTGTTGTGATCGTTGTTTGTTGAGATTTCAAGTTGCGATCGTCGACTGCGATCAAAGTTACGATCATCGACTGCGATCTAAGTTACGATCGCTGACTGCGATCGAGAGTTGCGATCTGATCGCAGTTCTTAGTTTTCCTTTACTTAGTTGTTTTTCAAGGTTTATTTCTTTCCCACCATTTTTGTCATTTTTAATTTTATATTGTCTTATCTTATTTTATTTTTAACTTTATTTTTTAATTAAGTCTTAAATTTTTTTAATCTCTTTACATTTGTCTTAACTCATTTTAGTTTATAATAGATAATCCAAAGCTCCCCCTTTTAGTTACCAAAAATGATAAGTTCACCTTAAACCGTGATCAATTCGAATTGAATCGAGTACAAACACTCATTGAACAAAACACTCAAACAAGAAGACATCAACAATTTGTCATATTAAACTGGCGCCGCTGCAGGCTCCTTTCGTAAAGATTAACGGTTTTTGGTGAGAAAAATTGGATTTTGGGGTCCGTTCTCTTGGGAACGTTATTTTCATAGCATAAAAATTTTCAAAAACTCCAAAAAAATATAAAATTTTCAAAAATTCAAAAAAATAATAATAGAAAAGATAAAAAAAATTAAAAATATTTTATTGCATTTTTAGTGTATGCGTACTCGATCTTCGTCTAATCTTGAGCCCGAGACTCGTAGAGACCTAGATATGGACGGTGTGCATAATAATAATAATCCATTTCACCCCGTTGTGAATAATAACAACCATCACCCTCAACCCGACCTTCGTACGATGGAGGAGTTATGCCAATCGACTATGAATGGATGTGGAGGAGCGATTGCGCCGATGCAAATCACGGCTCTCGAATTTTCGTTGAAGCATCACATGATCCAACAAGTTCAAAATGCTTATCCATTTTGCGGATTACCGGATGATGATGCCAACAAACACCTCGATAAATTCATAACCGTCACTCAAAGCATGATATTGCCTGGTGTTACCAGGGATTTTCTCCGTCTTCATCTTTTTCCACACACTTTATCCCACCATGCCGAAAAATGGTTTGATCGTATTCCTAAAAACTCAATTCATACATGGGACGAAATGACTCAAAAAGTTTTGTCAAGATATTTTCTACCATTCATGGTAACTAGTCTTAGGAATCAAATCAGTGGTTTCACTCAAGAACCCGATGAGTCTCTTTTCGATGCTTGGGAACGGTATAATGTCTTGATCGATCGTTGTCCGAACCATAATATGCTCCCCGTCACTCTATATGATACTTTCTACAATGGTTTAACTTTTCGTGATCGTGATACGATTAATGTAGTCGCCGGTGGTATATTTATGAAGAGAAGACCCGAGAAGTGTAGAGAGCTTATAGAGAACATGACCACTCATCACAAAAATTGGGATTCATCCGCATCCTCAAGAAATAACCTGAGGGTCAATGTTTCTTATACTTCATCAAACCCCAAGATAACCGAACTCACCCAACTTACCCGCCAACTAGCTGAGATGAACAAAAATTTCTTAACAATGGCTACGAACCAATTTCAACAAGTTAAAGCTGTAGCACTTTCTTGTGAGACTTGCGGCGGTCCTAATTCATATACTGATTGTCCTTCTACTCATGACAATCCGGAAAACGTGTATGCGGCTAACCGTAATTTTTCCACGGGAGGCTATCAAGCACGTCCTCAAGGTGACTGCAATTTGCTAAGTTATCGTTCAAACAATTTTCTTTCACCACTCGGTTTTCCTCCTCAAAACCAAACCAACCTCAATCGAAACAATCAAAACCAACTTCGAGCTCCTAATCAATATCAAACCCAATGAAACCCATATCCACCTCAAGGAAATAATCAAGTTTACCAAACTCCCACCTATCAACGACCCGCTTACCAAGCTCCCCCTCCCAACCAACCCACGACATTTAATCACGAGGTCGAAACTTATATGAGGACTAATGACGCGGTGGTAAAGAATCTTCAGAGCCAAATTATTAACTTGAAAGGTGACATGGCTAAACAAGGGAATGATCTTCGAGCCGAGCTTAGGAATGACATGTGAAACTCTTTAAGCAATCAAACGAGTGACTTAAGGGATATGATGGCTAGTATTTTCCAAAGTAATCAACCCTCTGCTTCGGGTTCTCTTCCGAGTAACACCATTGCTAATCCAAGAGGGGAGATGAAAGCAATCACCACCTGAAGTGGAAAAGGCTATAAGGAACCCGAGATTCCTACACTTACTCCGGTGATTATAACAAAGGATAACGAGCAACCTTCACGAATTCCTTCACCTTCCAACTCCACCCCTCCTCCACCCAAGGATGTGAGTGAGCAATCCATTCCAAAGCCTTCATCTCAACCCGATATACCTTATCCCTCAAGGTTGAGGAAAGAGAAGTTGAAGAACAAGGATGATATTCAAGTTTCAAACTTTCTTAAAATGTTTAAACAATTAAATTTGAACATCTCCTTTGCCGAGGCGCTCGCTCACATGCCTAAATATGCTAAAATGTTCAACGATCTTCTAAATGATAAGGAAAAACTTCTTGATATATCATTATGGCTAACCCTAAAAAAACATCAATGGCTGCCAGAAAAAATCCCTTCTTTTTAAAACCCGGTTTTCTTTTTCCTTTAATCCGAATACCTCATAATGATGTTGTTTTCTCGATTAATCATTGATTATTCTTGAGTTAACAAAGTCTTTATTTGGTTGATTGGTTTTAGGGTGAATTAAATTGGTTTTTTTATTTATTTTTCTGCCGTCATCTACTTTGCAATTGTTTGGTCTTTATCGGTTGTTTTTGTTGCTTATTGGTCGATTTGACTCACGTGGTTACTGGCAACAAGGGTTTCGTTTTGTTTTATTGTGTCGGCAAAGAATTCTTGTTAGGGTTGTTATTTATTGGTTTGAATTAATTGCAGTTGGGTGCGATTGGCATTAATTGTATCCTTAAGGTTGTGGTCGGCTGACATCCTTAACATTTGTGTCGGCTGACTCTTCAAGATTAAGTGGGGTTGGCGGCTGACCCTAAACTTTCTTGGCGGCTGACACTTAAGTGGTTCAATTAAAGTTTTGGCGGCTGACTTCAATTTAAGGTTTTAATTATTGAGTGGTGCAATTATTTAGTGTCGCTATTAATCTGGGTTTCGGTTATTGTTTTGTTTTTACGATAAAAAAAAAAGTTACTGTTTGTTTAGGGTTTAATTTTCGTGGTTAGGGTTGTGTTTGATTGAACATGGATTCGAGCAATGAAAGTGATAAGCCATTGTTTACAGGTTGGAATGATAGGGATATGGTGTCTAATCTTAAGGTTCTAGTAACGTTAGAGGAGATATCTTATTTGTTTTCTATTCCTTTGAATACTGTGCGTGACATTGAAGTGTTTGCAAATGGTGTTAAGGCAAACAAATTTCCTAAATGGTCTACCTTACCTAAGGAGACCACTATGCTTTATTATGAAGTTTTGTGTGAACGCCATATGAATCTTACTAGCAAAACGTCTTCACTCAGTTCAGGTGGTTCAAGTGTGCACTCAGCACAAATAGTTAAGGAAACAGATGACTCTATTCCAAATGTTTCCTCTTCTTGTGATGTATCTTTGGACCTTGCAGATAAGGCTGCAACAATTAATGGTATGCAACCGTGTAATCTACATGAGGTTTTGAAATTATTTGGTGTAACGATTTGCACGGTTGGTGATGCGGGTGAATTTATGCATGAATTAAGAATGAAGAAACATCCTTTGTGGGGATTGATCTCACATGACCGTGCTAAGGAAATTCTGGAATTACTTTGCAAATTTGAAGCTGATATGGTTACGTCTACTAATGGAGGTATTAATGCAGTCTCTTCTTCGTTTAATTCTGATAATGTCTGTGAAGGGGTTAATATTTCTATTCCTAAGAAGGTTGTTGAAAAAGTAAATACTCGCTACCAAAACACTCTATATGGTTACTTTCTTGGTAAAAGGATTGCATTTCCTGTGGTTGAGTATTTTGCTAAGAATAACTGGGCAAAACATGGTCTTAAGCGTATTATGATGAATGAGAAAGGTTTTTTCTTTTTTCACTTTGGGTCTAGTGAGGGTCTTAATGCGGTTCTGGAAGGTGGTCCGTGGATGGTTCGTAATTCACCAATTTTTCTTAAGAAATGGACTATGAAAACGAATCTTCTAAAGGAGGAACTAACTCGTATTCCGGTATGGGTCAAGTTTCATGATGTCCCGCTACAGGTATTTGAAGAGGAAGGTATTAGTTTAATTGCTTCGTTTCTTGGTAAGCTTATTATGATGGATAATTATACTGATAATATGTGCAGAGTCTTGGGGTCGGTGTAGTTTTGCTCGTTGTCTTATTGAGATGAACGATGATTCGGAGTTTATAGATAACGTTACTATTGGTGTCCCTGATCTTGAAGGCTCTGGTTGTACTAAGGAATTAATTCGTGTTGAATACGAATGGAAACCGCCTAGATGTCATACTTGTAATATTTTTGGTCATTCCTTTGATTCTTGTCCGAAAAATGTTAAACCTACAACGGTTGAAAATGTGACAACTCATGTTGATAATGATGGATTCCAACAAGTGCAAAGTAAGAGGAAGAAGTACAAAGGTAATTTAGGGAATCAAGTTCCGAGAGGTGTTCCATTGAGTAAGGGTTCCCAAACAGGAAAGATGGTTGTTTTTCGTCCAAAAACTCGCTTGGATACTACAAGTACGAGTGGTGATAATAGTAGAAAGTTGAATACTAAATCTGGTCAGTCGCAGCAGACTAGCAATCCTAATGGTCCGAACAAGGGTAAAGCTCAAATGAGCAATGTTTCTACATCTAATAAATTTTCATCTTTGTCCATGCCTGGTATTGATGAAGGGGTTCAACTAAGCGAGGAAGATAATGAGGAGGGAGTCGAGGTCGTCTTTGATGAATCGGTGAATCTTCTCAACACTAATTTTGGGGCAAGCACTCCTACTGGCTGATCCCATGTTGATCTTTTATTATGTTTCTCGTAACTTTATGTTATCATCTTGGTTTTTGTCTAGTTTATATATTTCCAGTATTCTAGAATAGTTAATGTTTATGGCCTGTCATAAACATTTTGTTTAACAAGCTGCCTGTAGCTTGCGGTTAATGTGGCATTTCAGCCACATTCCTTGTACTTCAACGCTTTTTTTGGTTCTATTTACCGGGGTCATTGTTACCCTTTTACCAAAAAAAGAAAAGCTTCTTGATATTACTCAATCCCAACTTAATGAGAATTTCTCCGCGGTTCTTATAAGGAAATTAAAAACCAAACTTGGTGATCCGGGTCGCTTTCTCATTCCTTGCAACTTTCCCGGGGTAGAGAATTCTATGGCCCTAGCCGATCTAGGTGCTAGTATCAACTTAATGCCATTAAGCGTTTGGAAACAATTATCTCTACCCGAGCTAGTCCCCACACGAATGACATTGGAGTTAGCTAACCGTACGGTTGTTTATCCGGTGGGGATAGCCGAAGATGTTTTCGTCGGTGTCGACAAATTCACCTTTCCGGCAGATTTTGTTGTCGTTGACTACGAGATGGATCCCCGTGTTCCATTAATCGTTGGACTTCCATTCTTGAGGACCGGTCGCACTCTTATTGATGTAGCCACGGGCAAATTAATCATGAGAGTTGGTGACGACAAAATCGTCTTCAACAGGGGTAAACTTTCTAAGGAACCTTATGAACACGAGAGCGTTAATTTCATTGACATACTTGATGAGGCTTGTGAAGAACATTTCAAAGACGCTTATAAAAGTGGTCTTTCTTCTCTACCCATTGTTGAGACCGTTGCCTCTATTGCTCCCTCATTAGAAAAAGTAATTTCTTTTTGAAATAATTTGAAGCAACTTTAGGGGATGTGGACTTAAAATATGATGATTCTCCCTCCGATTGGGACGAAGACATTCGTACCATTGAGAAACTTCTCAATGAGGACCATATTTCTCCACCTACTCCTAAGGAAATTAGAAACGATGATCCAAATTTGACTAAGCCTTCCATCGACAATCCTCCGGATTTAGAGCTTAAGGATTTACCGTCTCATCTTGAATACGTTTTCCTAGAAGACAATAAGAAGTTACCCATCATCATTTCAAAGGACTTAAAGGAGGATGAAAAATCTCGACTTACCGATGTGCTCAAAAATCATAAGAAAGCAATTGCTTGGAAAATTTCCGACATCCGCGGAATTGATCCTGACTTCTGCACTCATAAAATTCTCATGGAAGATGACTTTAAACCCGCAATCCAAAGCCAAAGAAGGGTTAATCCAAAAATTCATGACGTCATCGAGAAAGAAGTTATCAAACTTCTAGATGCCGGAATGATTTACCCTATCTCGGATTCGCCATGGGTTATTCCCGTCCATTGTGTGCCTAAGAAAGGCGGAATAACCGTTGTTCCCAATGAAAACAACGAGTTGATTCCTACTCGACTTGCCACGGGTTGGCGAGTTTGCATAGACTATCGCAACCTCAATGATGCCACTCGTAAGGATCATTTTCCTCCTCCTTTCATGGATCAAATGCTCGAGCGTTTAGCGGGTAATGACTATTATTGCTTCTTAGACGGTTTCTCCGTGTATTTTCAAATTCCTATCGATCCAAAAGACAAAGAGAAAACCACATTCACTTGTCCTTATGAAACATTTGCTTACAAAAGAACGCCTTTCGGCTTATGCAATGCTCCCGGGACTTTCCAAAGGTGTATGATGGCTATATTCCATGATATGGTTGAAGAAACTATGGAAGTCTTTATGGACGATTTCTCGGTCTATGGTGATTCTTTCTCATCTTTCCTTGCCAATTTAGAACGTATGCTTAAACGGTGTGAAGACACGCGTCTCGTTCTTAATTGGCAAAAATGCCATTTCATGGTAAAAGAAGGCATTGTTCTAGGTCACAAAATATCAAAAGCCGGTATCAAAGTTGATCGTGCTAAAGTTGACGTCATTGCTAAGTTACCTCCACCTACCACCGTCAAAGGAGTTAGAAGTATTTTAGGTCATGCGGGATTTTATCGACGTTTCATCCAAGATTTCTCTAAGATTGCTCGTCCTATGACTCACCTTTTAGAAAAGGATGCTCCTTTCATCTTTTCTCAAGAATGTCTCGATTCTTTCGAACTTCTTAAGGGTAAATTAACTAAGGCACCGGCCTTAGTCTCTCCAAATTGGGAGTTACCTTTCAAGCTCATGTGTGATGCTAGTGATTTTGAGGTAGGAGCGGTTTTATGTAAACGAGTGAACAAAAATTTCCAACCAATCCATTATGCTAGCAAGACAATGACGGGGGCTCAATTACATTATACCACTACTAAAAAAGAG
The DNA here is from genome assembly GCA_025667525.1 of Glebionis coronaria. NCBI lineage: Eukaryota > Viridiplantae > Streptophyta > Magnoliopsida > Asterales > Asteraceae > Glebionis > Glebionis coronaria. The sequence continues at coordinate 52,584 of JANFOE010001166.1, read as the reverse complement.
ATTTTAGTTGTAGTGTATGCTTTTGAGAAATTCCGCCCCTATCTTGTGCTTTCCACCACCATTGTTTACACCGATCATTCCGCCTTGAAATACTTGTTGACCAAGCAAGATGCTAAACCGAGAATCCTTCGTTGGGTTTTTCTCCTCCAAGAATTTAAAATCAAAATTCGTGACAAAAAAGGGAGCGGAAAACCTAGCCGCGGATCATCTTAGTAGACTCGAGGATCCTTATCAAGGGTAACTTCCAAATCAACAGATTAATGAATCTTTTCCCCTTGAGGCCTTAATGTCTATTAACTCCAATCTTAACGATACCCCATGGTTTGCGGACATTGCAAACTATTTAGCGGGTGGTGTTCTTATGGAAGGGTTAACGTCCCAACAAAAGAAAAAAATTCTTTAAGGTATTAAACACTATTATTGGGACGACCCTTACCTGTTCAAGCAATGTGCGGATTGTCATTCGTCGGTGTGTTGATGGGCGGGCAGCTTTACTAATCCTAGAAGCTTGCCACAAAGGACCCACCGGTGGTCACTTCGGTCCTAACTATACCGCGAAGAAAGTTTTCGACTCCGGATTTTATTGGCCATCCATTTATCATGACGCTCCTGAAATGGTTAAGCATTGTGATGCTTGCCAAAGACAAGGCAAAATCACACATAAAGATGAGATGCCTCAAAATTTCATCCAAGAATGTGAAATCTTTGACGTATGGGGCATCGACTTTATGGGGCCATTTCTATCATCTAAAGGGAACAACTACATCCTCGTAGCCGTTGACTACGTATCCAAATGGGTTGAAGCAAAAGCTTTACCTACGAACGATGCGAGGGTGGTTGTGAACTTTTTGAAACAATTATTTGCTCGATTCGGTGTTCCTCGTGCTATCATTAGTGATTGCGGGACTCATTTTTGTAATGATCAGTTTGCTCGAGTCATGGCTAAGTATGGTGTCAATCACCGACTTTCCACCGCGTATCATCCACAAACTAATGGTCAAGCCGAGATCTCTAACCGTGGACTTAAGCGAATCTTAGAGCGTACTGTGGGAGAGCATCGTGCCTCGTGGGCCGATAAGTTAGATGATGCTTTGTGGGCTTTCTGTACCGCATATAAGACACCTATTGGTTGTACTCCATATCGTCTTATGTACGGAAAGGCATTCCACCTCCCCATTGAGTTGGAGCATAAGGCTTATTGGGCCTTAAAATGGGCTAATTTTGATATCAACAAAGCCGGTGATCTTAGGAAAATCCAACTCAATGAACTTAATGAACTTAGGAATAAGGCTTATGAGAATTCATTGATCTACAAGGAAAAAACCAAGCTCATTCATGATTCTAAGATTAAGAACCGAGAGTTTCAGATAGGTGATCAAGTTTTACTCTTTAACTCTCGGTTTAAAATCTTTTCAGGCAAGTTTAAATCTCGTTGGTCCGGTCCATTCACTGTCGCTAAAGTCTTCCCTTATGGAACCACTGAGCTATCTCAACCAAATGGGCCAAACTTTAAGGTGAATGGCCAACGTCTTAAGTTGTACTTTGGTGAGGACATATCTCATGAGATGATTCCATCCCTCACCACGTTTCCCTTGAATTAATTCAGGGTCGAGTCAGGCTCGTGACTCGGCTAACAAAAACAAGCGCTTCTCAGGAGGCAACCCGATGATCTATCCTTTACCCGTTTTCATAATAAGTATAGGGGGAGCTACATAGGTGTTTGTTGTCTTGTTTCTTATGATGTGCAGTGATTAAAGCTTTCAAATATCCACTTTTGATGATATTTGACGATCCGTGATCCCGTCTTCCCGGTTCTATCCTAAACTCTTGTGATTCAATATTTCATATCTTATATGTTGACATTGATATCACTATAGTGGTCTCTTCCTTAGCAAGATTTAGACAAAGTGCACAATGTCCTAAGCGTAGGGGAGTTTACTCCCACATGCTTAAACATTGACGACAATGTTTATATCAAGTGTAGGGGGACTTCTATCGAAGTTATGTGGGCTTTTCCTTGTATATGTCCTCATTTTAACCGGAAAATTTAATTTTTCGACATTTTTCAAAATTTCTGATCTATTTTGGCCTAGTGGTATTTTTCATTTATTCTCTTTTATGTTCTCTCCTTTTGTTATCGCATCGTATGTATATATTTCATTTCAAAAATAAAGTCAAAAGAGAAAAATAAAGTTAAATAAAATAGTTTTAATGAGTTTAGATGTCTTTGATATATTAGGCCCGTCATGAATCTTTTGACTCAACCCGAGTTTACTTATCCAAGTTTACTCTAGCTAGTATCCTTAACTTTAAATCAAGTTTTGCTAGGCTTTTATATAGGGAACTCTAAAACGCGAAAGTCTTAACTCATACGGGTTAAGGACAAGAACTTTTCGCAAGTTCCTATAATTGATCCTAGAAAGTCGTTTATCAAGGGAACTTTAAAATAAGAATTCTAAACTTGAAAAAGTCTAACAAGTTGCAAGATCCTATAGATGACTTGAAAACCCAAAACGTTGATTTATTAGGCTAAGCATCCACGAGTCTCATTCTTTGAGATTTTAAATTGTGGAGAACGAGAGATGATAGGGTCAGTTATAAGTTTGGTATTCATTCATGAATTTATGTGAGTTAATTATGAGCTTTTTCTCCCATCGCTTGTTAATAAATATAATTACAATAAATAAGGTCGTACGATTTGAAAAGTTACTTAGCTTATATCACAAGATCGTTTAAAAGTTGCTCGGGATTAATTAGAGTTCATAGCCAAGGCATAACTTATTAAAGCGGGATGCGAAGATTGGCGAGTCCAAAAAGGCCCTAACAAGGCATGAGGGCTACATTTGTTGCTAAACATCCAAAGTGATGTGAAGAATCATTTATCAAAAATCAATATGAAGGATCGAGACACACGACGAAAAGCTAATACTCCCCTAAAGATCATGGAGAAGTCTATCCGAAAAGACCCTAGCAAGGTATGAGGATAAATAGATCCAAGTCCTAAAAGGAGGCGGATCGTTGTATATCAAAATCCCAAATAAAGATTGGAGAAAAATGAAGAAGTCATGGTCCAAGTTTGAAGAATCTCTCAAAATTCAAGTGAAGAAATTCTTATTATGAAGAGAAGACCATTATTTCAAGAACGTCTCTCAAGATTCGAAGTATGAAGTCAGTGCCAAATATCGGTCCGAGAAAGGTCTCAAATCGTGAAGCGAGTTATGCCAAGATATGAACTTTATGAGGTTTCGAGAAGCAGTTTTAAAATATTTTGTCCTTTAGCTAACTATTCATTAAACCGTCCTACTTTATTTTCAGCCTAAATAAACTATCGAAATAAGTCAACAATGCATCCTCGTGATCATTCAAGACAACAATAAAATATAAGAGATACAGGAATTAGGGAGTCTAAGCGAATAATTGAGCCACATGAGTGAGTGTTAGCTTACTAACTTATAATAACAATGATATCGTTTTTAAGCTTCGTATAGGGAACGTGAAACTTGAGAGTGATAAACATTCGTGACAACCAAAGCCCTAATGTAAGTCTTCGATCTCTTTACTTGTTCCTCCTTCTAGCATTTTGTAATTTTCTATCTTTTTAGTTTCCTTAGTGTCTAGTATTTAATAAAGGCCAAGGTGGGTTAATTATGATGAAGAATATAAATCGTGCTTTGAAATTATGCATTGCATGAGGGCATTGCAATGGTCAAGTGTAGGGGATTTAATAAGAATGAAAATACTTACCTTTTACCACTTATTTATAATAATAATAGGACCAAAACGTGTATTTAATGTCGTAAAATGCGGAATTATGCGTGGTTTGTGTTTTTATTGTGTTTTAGGACAAAAATATGAAAAGGAAGAAAACACGGGCTTTCACGGGCTTTTATCGAAGAAAAAGACAAAAGACGAAGTCAAAAGATCAAAAGTGCAAGAAGAACGAAAGTCAAAGGCCTATTCTGAAGATTTATCGAAGAAAAAGTCTAAAGACAGAAGTTTGACGAAGTCGAAGAACCAAGTCAACTAAAAGAAGAAAATTAGAAGACGAGTTCATTTTATCATTCGACTAATCCCGAGACAAAGTCGAGAAAGACGGGTTATTTAAAAATCCGAGAAGACAAAAGAAAGAAAGAAGGAAGCACAACCACCTACCAACTCTCCTCTCCTATAAATAGAAGACCTCATTCTCATTTTTGAGGTGTTAGCTAATTAAGTTTAGTTCTCCATTTTATGGTTTTTCAAGTTTTTCATATTGTCTTTAAATATTGTTCTTCTTTCTTCATGTTTATCATGTAAGATCCTTAATCTTCCTTTTTAATTTATGTCGAATCTTTATCTTAAATTCAAAGCTTTTCATAATCTATCTTATTCTACCTTTCTTGTTTTAATCTTGATTTTGATTCGGCTCTAGTATGTAACTTGTTTCATCTTGATGCTTATTTGATTAAAGTGCTCATCTTTTTTTTTTAGAACGGCAATTTACAACTCACACCAACTATCTCCCAATTTCTATCTCACATGTCTCCACTGAGACTTGAACCCACAACCTTGAGGTTAGAGGGCCACTCACATACCGCTATTGTGCTTTTTCATACGATTGATGGTCTCACCCTTATTGTGCTTTTTGCTTATTTTGTGTTTGGTTTATTTTCATCTAAGTGTTTTTAAAAGTTTAATCTTTTCATAGTTTGTTTTATAAATCTTACTTATTTAGTGTTTTGAAAGTTTTTCATTCGTGTCTTATTTAGTTCTTTTTAATATTGATTTGGTTAAGTTTGTGGTAAGTGCTTATTAGAAAAGTGCTTATTTGTTTTTTGCTTATTTCCCTTTTTCATCCCATCGTAAAGTTCTAAGGGTTTTTAAGGTTCCGATCGAGTATTGTGATCGTATAAGCCTTAGGATTTCTACTTGCGATCAAATACTGCGATCACAAACTACGATCATAGACTGTGATCATAAACTGAGATCACATACTGCCATCCAGACTGCAATCTAGTTATGATCGCAGGGTGCGATCGTTGGTTGCGATCAAGGGTTCGATCGTAGGGTGAGATCCCTTGTTGCGATCGTTGTTGGTTGCGATCTCAAGTTGCGATCGTCGACTGCGAACAAAGTTACGATCATCGACTGCGATCTAAGTTACGATCGCTCACTGCGATCGAGAGTTGAGATCTGATCGCAGTTCTTAGTTTTCTTTTACTTAGTTGTTTTTCAAGGTTTATTACTTTCCCACCATTTTTTTCAAGTTTAATTTTATATTGTCTTGTCTTATTTTATTTTTAACTTTATTTTTTAATTAAGTCTTAAATTTGTTTAATCTCTTTACATTTGTCATTTGTCTTAACTCATTTTACTTTATAATAGATAATCCAAAGCTCTCCCTTTTAGTTACCAAAAACGATAAGTTCACCTTAAACCGTGATCAATTCGAATTGAATCGAGTACGAACACTCACTGAACAAAACACTCAAACAAGAAGACATCAACAGTTTGTCATATTAATGAACCTCACTATGGGTACGATTGTCAACCGATGAACCAAAATACGTATTTCGATAATCAATTTTCCGGTTTTGATGAATCACACGACATGGGTACAATTACGACAATGGGGGTGGTTATCCATACGACAAACCGGATTTTTCTCAAAATCCGTGTTGCGACAATTGTGGGGGGCCTCACGATACTTTTTCTTGCCAAACAATGGATTATGATGAACCCAATTCATACGATAATTCCGGTTTTGATCATTTTGAGGCCCCACCATACAATCTTGATCCTCAAAGTTCCCATGAGCCCGATCCATGTTACAATTCCGATTTTGACAAATCATCTCCACATCATGTTTTCGATGATGATCTCGGTTCTAGCCGCATCGACGAGTGTTGTAGTCGAATCGACGAGTGTTGTAGTCGAATCGACGAAAGTTCTAATCGCATTTATGAACGACCTGAGACGCTCTTTCAACTAATTATGAAAAGAAATAATAACCCAATTGTTGAAGAGGTTGAAAAGAGAATCGAAGATGAGGAAACGAGGGTGTCAACGAACGAGGTTTTTGAAAATGTTTTCAAAAATAAACAACAAGAAAAACTCGTAGCACGTGTTGGAACAATGAATGTTAAACCTTTGGAACCTACTTTTTCTAATGAAGTTGAAATTATCAAAGATTTTCAAAATCAAAATACACAAAATTTTGACGAAGAAATTCCGTTAAGTGATTTTGAAAAAGAAGAAATTGATAAGGTTTTAAGGAGAATCGTTAACCCCTCGATTTTTGAAGAGTATCAAAATTTAATTCCGGAGGGACACGTTACTACTATTTATACGTCTTTTGAGAACCCGCATTCGATCCCTTCGAAGGACCAATTTGAAACCATCATGGATACACCGTTAAATGATGAGCCTTTTACTCCTAATCCCAAAGAGTGTGAGATTATAGATTTATCATATGAGAAGTCCGCCGATGGCCTTGCTCACATTGATACGTTTTTAGACACCGATGTTGAAACTACTAAGGCAAAATCTTCAAATAAAGAGCCTTTTACTCCTATACCCACTACGGAAACTGATGCCTCTCTTAGTATGGGGGAGACGAATCTTAGCACTAATCCTAGTGTCGAGATCCCTATTCCAATCCAAAGTGAACCTACGGTTTTCCCCAAAGATGAGGTAAGTGATTTTGCTCTCGATGATTTTTTCCACAAAGATTCTAGCGAGGAAAATCACAATAGTGAGTTTGATTCTATATCACGTGATGATGTCTCTCCCATTAACAATTCGGGGAGAGAATCAACGACTTTCTCGAACCCGCTTTTCAATGACGATGATTTATCCGCTAGTGATGACGAGTCACTAATCGACGAGGACGTTCAAAATACCGGTTTTAAAATCTTTTCGAACCCTTTATTCGAATTTGATGACGTGTTCATTTTTGGTGACGTAAATCCTCTCTTTGATGAGACGTTCGAGGACATCGAGAGTGAGGATTCTAAGGATCTTAAACTCGATGAGCCAGATTTGCTAGTCACCCACACAAAGTCTCATACGGTTTAGACTTCTCTTTCTACTTGTGACGTTTCCATTCTCGAGAGGTTCACCTATGGACCGCCTCTCGATGAGAGTGAGGATTTTAATGAGGCTTTTGCCTTCGATCCGGGGGGAAATTTTGAAACTCCTATTATTGACAATTCTTTTTCTATTTCACCTTTGTTTCAAAGTGAACCAACCCACCCCCTCGGATATGATGAGTTTATATACGTCGTGCGGAGTTTTCTTCCTTACAAGACGTATCCTCCGGATTTGCGTGTTTATTTTCAACAAAATGTGAGGATACGATCTTCGATCCCGGTATAAAGGCTTTGCCTTTATTCACGGTTGCTTTTGGGCCTTGATTACATGTAAGCCCCACAAAAAATGACCGAACCATGATTATCCCTAAATGATCACATTTATGGGGATTCGAGTCGAGCTTTTGACTCGGTTATCAAAAACAAGGTGTCTCGTGAGGGAATTCTCATGCTTATCCTTGTAAATATTATTGATTTTAGATTAACCTAATGAGGGGATTTGTGTCCTTCTAACCTTTGTTTCGTGGTTGTTTGTGCATTGTTGTTTTTAGATGATCATTATCTTCATGATTGGAGCCTCTCGTGTTCGTTTTACGTGAGCACTCGATCGTTTGCTTTGAAGAGTTTCTCGATATCCACATGATATATCCTTGATTGTTCTAACCTTAGGTTTTTAGCACACTTCATAAACGGCTATTGATTTAATGGTTCCACCCTTTCCATGCTAGATTATGCATTCGACTACGTCTCTAGTATGGGGGTATCCTACCCTTAGACTCAAAACATTGAGGACAATGTTTAACTTTAGTATGCGGGGTGAATAGATACTCGACCGTGCTAAACATTCACGCTTTCCAAAGTTTATCTTTTTGTTGCAAAATAAGGCTAAAAATGGCCAAATTTTAAAAAAATTCTCATGTTTCATAAGTGTTTTAAGACACGAATGTAAATTTTCCGATGGCGAGAATAAGAGTAATTTTTTACTCGACCGTGCGTGTTGAGCACTAGCTTCGATTCCTTAAATTTTTAGGCTAAGTCTCTTAAATGAGGATGAGAACTGATAGAGTTAATTATAAGTTACGTAATCTTTCACGATCTCATGTGTAGTAATTATTAGCTTATTCTCCCCAGACTTTTGTTTAAATAAATGAAATAAGTAAGGTCGTACGATTTAAAAGGTTTGTTAGGACCTCTGTAATAGACATTTGTAATAGGTATGCTAGGAGGTATGTAGTTCCTCCTGGTCTTAGTAGTAGTAGGAGCAACACGTGCTCCTGGTCTGGTAGAAAGTCAAACATTGTTATTCTAAGTAGTTTGTTAGGATATGCATGAGATATGTTAGGAAAGGATATGCATATCAGAAGTTACACGTTTTGGTTTAATGATGTATTAGGGTTTCTTTATAGTATAAAAGGAACCATTGGCAGAAGGGTTAAACACACCTTCATCAAACATTATTTAGTTCATATTAATAGTAGAAATCCTTAGTGAGGATCAAGTTATTATAGTTATTTTGTTTCTTCTTGTTCATAGTATTTGTATTCCGTACTTATACTGTGTGTTTCATCTAGAGTCTCTCTATGAATAGACTTGTGATTACAGAAGTCGTTCACCATCCTTAATAGGCTGCAAGATCCATATCTAGTGGACCCAACAAGTGGTATCAGAGCCTGGGAGAGTCTCTGCTCAAGAACATTCAATTTTTCTTTTTACTAACATCTTTGTTTAATCATGTCTGCCTCTAGTTCTACTGAAACAGGAGAAGCAAGCACCTCTAAAACACAGCAACCTCAGCAAATCGTTGCTACTGCTTCTAATACAAATGGAAAATTCCCACTCTTGAAGAAGGATGAGTATGATAGCTGGGCCATGAAGATGGAATGCTGGATCACCAATACTGATCTAGACCTTTGGAAAATTGTTCAGAATGGCAACATTAAGAAGCTTACTAGAAGAGACAAGAATGGTAATGTCATCCTTCTAGATCCTAAAACTCATGAATAAAATACAACTGTTCAGAAGGAAATCAAAGCAAAAACTATTTTGCTTCAGTCCCTTCCTGATGATCACATGGGTGATTTTATCACTTGGATGATGCTAGGGAGCTTTGGAATGGAGTAAAGGCAAGGTTTGGAGGGAATGAGGAATCAAAGAAAATGCACAGATCCATGCTAAGAGATGAATTCACATAATTCAAGATCTCTGAAACTGAAGGTATTCATGAAGGGTATGACAGGTTCCAAAAGATACTTATCCAGTTGAATCAACTCAGGTCCAAACCTGACAAAGGAGACATCAAACCAGGTTTCTTAGAGCCCTACCTCACTCATGGAATGAGGTAGTCATCTCTCTAAAAAGCAAAAGGTGGCCTTGACTATCTTAATTTTGATGACTTGTTTTATAAACTCAAAACCTTTGAGCCTCATGTGAGAGGATACTCAAGTGATTCCTTTCCTACTCCTGTTAACTATGCTTTTGTGAGTTCCATGGGATCTAGTCAAATTTCTTATGCTAGTAGCCCAAGCTATACTTTGACATCTCAACATACTTCTACTCCTGAACCAAAAGCCAAGACTGGTAGCATGGTAGAAGCTGTTCTTCACTCTTTTGTTGCTGATGTTGATCCACAACAACAGCTTGCTTTTATGATTTCAAACAGGTTGATAAACTTGACTTGGATGAAATGGATCTAAAATGGCAGATGGCTATGCTCAGTCTCCGGGTTCATAAGTTTGAATAGAAAGTCGGTCGAAAATTCAACTACAACCCGAGAGAGCCAGCCAGGTTTGATAGAAGCAAGGTCAGATGCTATAACTGCCAGCAGCAAGGACATTTTGCTAGGGAATGCCCTAACAAAAATTACCAGGAGAAGAACAGGTATTCAGCCTTCAAGGTTCAAGAGCTCAAGGATGAAAAGAAAGCTTTGGTGTCTGTTGACTCTATGGTTAACTGGAATGATCATCAGACTGCTACCTTGGAATCAGCTGAAGCTTCTATTGATGTATTTGCTATGATCGTTGGGAATCTATCTGATGCTGAGGAAGCAGAAGAATTTGCTCTTATGGGAATCTCGCCTCAGGTACAAAATTGCCCTCTTGGCTCTCATGATAAATATTTAGAACTTTTGACTCAATACAATGAAATAATGAACAGAATGACAAATATTTTTTAGAAGTTCAAGCATATAAGAGTTCTTTGAAAACATTGGAACAACAAAAGAGGTGGCTTCAAGATACTCAACATGAATATGTGGATAAAATTAGAATTCTAAGCATTTATTTAGAAAACACCACTAACATATTTACATATACTGAAAAACTAAACAATGCCAGTATTAAGGCTAAGCAAGACATGCAGGAAAAATTGGATGCTACACTTTTAAGATTTGAAAATGGCAAAAAGCACCCAAAAATCTTCCAAAGTTAATTGATAGTAGCATGTCTAGTAGGACTAAGAGAGGTTTATGCTTTGATAAATATATTGATTCAGAAGATGTATTTGATTTATCTTTTTCAAGTATCTTTGATCCTGACAAGGAGGAGGAGGGAAAACCTAGTTACAATAGGTTTAAACAAGCTGAAACAATGCATGTTGTCCCTCCACGTCTTACAGGAACTTTTATGCCTATATCTAGGCATACTGACTTAGATGGATCACAGATGCATGAGTCTCCAAAAAGCTCTACTAATTCTAATGACTTTGTCTCTTGTTCTTTCAGTGACAAGGCCAGTGACTATGCATCCTGTGGTTCAAGTGAAGAGTCAAGACCTTCAAGTTCCAAGACAAATGACCCTGCTGCTACTAGTGCTAGGATGAGTGATGAGAGAGTTTCTTCTACCTTCATTGTTTCTAGTTCTAGTTTATTGAGTCCTAGGAACGTTGATTCTCCTAGAATTGTTTGTAATAAAGTTAGTAGAGTGAAACAATGTCATTTGAATAAAAGCTCTTTTAAAACATGCTTTGTTTGTGGTAGTAAATTTCATTTGATTAAGGATTGTGATTTTTATGATTAAACTCCTTTAGTTTATCAAGCTTATCCTGCTCCTGGTCCACTAGGAGTTGCTCCTTTTTCTTCTAGAAGACAAAACCCATGTGCCCAATCTTATTCTTCTTCTAGAAGGACCTCTCCTTCAGCTTCTGATCTTTGGAGAAGCAATGGTTGTACCTACAATAGACCAACCAACAACTATTTTCAGAACTTTAGTCAGAATTATGCTTTTAATTCAAACCAAATGTATTTTGGGTTGGGAAATTTAGATACTGTTGTTAAGCCCTCAGTAGGTTGTTCTTGGTCACAAAATAACACCCATATGATGAACAGGCAACCTAAGAACAACAGTGGATCTCATCAATCTTCTTGGCTATCTACAAAAGATCCACAAGGCAGACTCAAACCTGAAAAGGTCTGGGTCCCCTTAAGACACTAACTTTTTCATATAACTTTTCTATTGATGTAGATTACTCCATACCAAGATCCTTCACTTGGAATAGTTGATAGTGGATGCTCTAGGAGCATGACAGGAATAAAGGACTTTTATCTAACTTTGTACCATTTCAAGGCGGAAAGGTCTACTTCGGAGGTGGTGAAGGAAGGATCTCTGGCAAAGGAACTATTCAGACACCTAACCTTACTTTTGAGCAGGTCTACTATGTGGAAGCACTTCAACACTTCAACTTAATCTCTGTCTCTTAGATTTGTGACAAGAAGTAGTTTGTCCTCTTTACGAATACTGAAGCACTAGTGTTATCCAAAGACTTCAAGCTACCGAATGACTCTTAAGTTCTACTCAGAATCCCTAGAAGACACAATCTCTATGGTATCAAGCTGAATGAAGTTAATCCTACTGGTCAACTAGCTTGTTTGGTTGCTAAAGCATCAAGAGATGAAGCCACTAAATGGCATAGAAGGATGGGACATGTAAACTTCAAGACCATTCACAAACTGGAAAATATGAACTTGGTCTCTGGTTTACCTCCCAAAACTTTCAGAAATGACATCAATTGCCTTGTGTGCAGCAAAGGAAAACAACACAGAGCATCCTTCAAGGCTATTACTGCTCTCAGCCTCATAACTAAACCATTGCAGCTACTACACATGGATTTATTTGGTCCTACCTCCATTAGGAGCATTGACCATAAAGAATACTGTCTTGTGGTAACTGATGGGTATAGCAGGTTCACATGGGTTTTCTTTCTGGCTGCCAAAAGTGAGACCTACTCAATTCTCAAGGACTTCATTACACTCATTGAGAATCAGCTGTCCAAGAAGGTGAAAGGTATCCGATGTGACAATGGAATAGAATTCAAAAAGCAGACCTCATAGCACTTTGCAATTCCAAAGGTATCAAAAGAGATTATTGTGCTTCCAGGACTCCTCAACAGAATGGTGTTGCAGAAAGGAAGAACAGGACTCTTATAGAAGCTGCAAGAACCATGCTTGTAGATTCCAAGCTTCCAACTATGTTTTGGAAAGAAGCTGTCAACACTACAAGTTATGTGTTGAATAGGGTTTCAATTACCAATCCCCATAAGAAGACTCCCTATGAGCTACTCACAGCCAAAGTACCCAGCATTGCTCATTTGAAGCCATTTGGTTGTCCTGTCACCATTCTGAATACTAGTGACTATTTGAGAAAATTTGATGGCAAGGCAGATGAAGGCTACATTATGGGATATTCAGCTCACTCTCGAGATTATAGTTTCTATAATCTCCATGCCAAGCGTGTTATTGAAACTATAAATCTCAGGTATTTTTAGGAGAAGACAAACATCCAAGGCAAAGGTCCTGAATGGTTTTTTGATCTTGATTATCTTAGTGACTTATTGGGATATTTTTGTTTCAAAACTAACGAAGATGCAGTTCCACAAGTGTTTGCAACTTCTAGTGCATGTGCTCATTCTAGATTTTCGGACTCAGATGAGGATGATGACATTTTTGTTGTTCCATCCTATTCCACCACAGTCTCTCCTAACACCAATGCTACTCCTATTGATGCCTCTCCATTAAACATTGTGGACTCACAAGGAGCTCTTGACACATTGCTCAAGCAACAACAAGATGCTACTACAGTAGCTGCTCAAGGAGGCTTTGAGTTTCCCTTGAGTACTCCTGCTGTACCAGTTACTCCTAGTGCTCCTAATGTTACTCCTAGTGCAAGTTTAACACCTATTGGTAGTCCAGTTAGTGATCCTACTTCCACAACTAGATTCTCTGGTCCTTCTGACTTGGGAAACTATCAAAAGAAGACTTCTACTAATCTGGATGATATTCATAAGCAACCAATAGATGACATTTTCGACTCTGCTTCATATGATGATGACATTCTTGGGGATCTTAATAACTTGGCACCAGAAGTGGATGTAGCTCCTATTCCTGTTCAGCAGATCAATAAAGACCATCCTACTCTCAAATCATTGGAGATCCTGGTTCTACTGTCAAGACTCGCCGCATGCATAAGAAAGCAACGTCTAATCATCATGCTCTTGTGAGCTACATTGAAGACCAAAAGCGTAATAATCACGCAGACTTTCTTCACTGTTTGTTTGCTTGTTTTCTTTCACAGGTGGAACCTAGATCAGTCTCACATGCTCTTGAGGATCAAAGTTAGTTGGAGGCTATGCAGGAGGAGATGTAGCAGTTCTTGTTTCAGAATGTTTGGATCCTAGTTGACTTGCCAGATGGAAAGACAACAATTGGTACCAAATGGATTCTCAAGAACAAGAAAGATGCAAGGGGTATTGTGGTGAGAAATAAGGCTAGGCTGGTTGCACAAGGTCACACACAACTTGAAGAAATTGACTATACTGAAGTCTTTGCTCCTGTTGCTAGGATTGAGGTCATTCGTCTGTTTTTGGCTTTTGCTTCTTATGTTGGCTTTACGGTTTTTCAGATGGATGCCAAGAGAGCATTTCTCTATGGTAAAAGCTGAATACGTAGCTGCTGCTAGTTGTTGTGGACAAGTCTCGTGGATACAAAATCAGATGCTGGATTATGGGTGCAACTTCATGAACACCAAAATTTTCATCGACAATCAAATCACTATCTGCATTATGAAGAATCATGTCTTTCATCAACGAACCAAGCATATTGAAATTAGGCACCATTTTATAAGGGATGCAAATGAGAAGAAACTGATACCGGTTCTTAAAGTTTATACGGATGATAATGTTGTTGTCTTATTGACTAAAGCCTTTGATGGTCCGAGATTCAACCACTTGGTGGTTCACATTGGTATGGTCAATCCTTGAGGCCTAGGATTGAGGGGAGGCTAAGCCTAAGGGGAGGCTTAATGTACATATTTCCTTGTACAGTCTTACATATGGTAGATTCTAACAACATTTTTCATCGGTATTTGCGGTGTGTGCAACTTCTAGTGGAAGATTTTGGTTACTCCTAGTGACAGTCTTCTGCTCCTAGGGTACAAACCCTTATACTTCACTCATGGTTGGCTTATAGTATCGATTTTGGGTCACTGTTCACTTCATTGACTTTCATTGACCACTTGTTGCTCCTAGCGTTGACCTTTACGTGTTTTGACTTTTAGTCAACGCGAGTTACTTCTGGTGTATATATTTTTGGTTTATCTTTGGTAACTGGGATTTGCAAATAATGGTTTAAGGGGCAAGTGGTTACTCTTGCATTAATGACTTAATTTTGAAAGGGAAACCCCCATAATTAGGGTCACTGAACAGTTTTATGACCATTATTTATGGCAAATCCCTCATTTGACTCAATCATTCCAACCATACACACACATACGCTCCTACTCTTCACCCTCTTCAATCAATCATCTTTCACTGCTTCAATCATCAACAATGACCACACTCCAGTACAAACCCGATCAAAACAAGGTGGCCTATCTTGGCGAAGGTCCTAAAAGAGAAGAGTTCACTGAAATCCTGGAATACATTGAAGCTTCCAATCTAAGGTATGCTCTTACTGTTTGCCCTACTGTGTATGATACTATTATACGTTAGTTTTGGGCAACTGCCCACCTCGTTGATGTTTTGGGTCGCCCATTAGAGCTCCATGCTACCATAGATGGTCACTCATATGTGGTGTCTGAGGCATCCATTAGATCTGCCCTTCATCTCTAGGATGAAGATGGCATTGTCTCTATTCCCAATTCAGAGGTATTGGATGGTATGGCTGCTATAGGTTATAATCATGGGGGGAAGTTTAAGTTCCAGAAGAATAGATTTTCCCCTCAATGAAAGCTACTAGTTCACTTCTTGATTCATTGTTTGAGTCCAAATTCTGGGAGTTGGGATGCGTGTCCCATCCCTCTTGCTACTGGTTTGATTTGTCTTGCTCAAGGTCGTACTTTTAATTTTTCTCGTTACTTATTTGATGGCATGATTTGTAACCTTAGTGATACTTGCTCTAGGAAGAAGTTCTTGATGTACCCTACGTTTTTGTAGCAGGTTCTTATGTGCCTACCTAGGAATAGGGAGGAATATGTGACCCCAAAGATTACTTCCAAGGTGTATGCGAATATGGCACTTGGATATAAGGGTCCTGTGAGGCCTCTTACTGATGCTATGCTGGGCCTTGCCCAAGGGGATCCTAATGTGATTCCTCCGGCTGATGAAGTCGAGGAGGAACTTCCATTGGAGAATGATCCTATGGAGGAGGAACACCCTGCTACTGGTGTGTCTCATGTGGAGGTTGAGGAGCCAGCTAGAGAGGTGGTGGTAGAAATGCCATATACCTCAAAGGCTTCCCCCTCTTCTAGCCCACACGAGTCCCCATTTGCTGATACTCATCCTCCTAGCCTAGCTTCGCACTCTGCTGAGAAGCCTTCTAGCTCTCATGCTCATATGGATAAACCATCTGCTGCTTCTGGTCCCAATGATGCATCCCCCAAGCCAAGTCCTCTTGGTGGGGAAGCTGAGGAACCTGTTACTCTAACTTATTTGCTAGCTCTTATGCACAGGTATTATGTGAAGGTTGTTTCTTTGGAAGATGACCTTAATCGGCACCACAAGCTCACACGGGACTTCGTGCTTCCATTGGCGAACAGGGTTAAAGCATTGGAGTCATAGCTGAAGCGCCAAAAGAAGGAAGTTGTGCTTTCTGATTCTGATGAAGATGTTGAGTAGGATGGGTTGACTATTTTGACCAGGGCTGCTAATAAGTGTGTAAACACTTATCCTTTTGCCACTAAAATCAAGGAAAAACAAGACCTAATCATGTGTTTAATGTCGTAAAAGTCGGAATTACGCGTGGTTTTGTGTTTTTGTGTTAAATAGGTACAAACGATCAAAAGAAGAGAAAACACGGGATTTCACGGTCAAATGTTGAAGAAAAGTCCAAGAAAGAGACGAAGAAAAAGTCAAAAGACCAAAAGTGTGCCCAAGTTCACGAAAACCGGCTAAACCGACACGAGTTTGAAGATAATGAACAAGAAAGCCGAAATCGAGCTCGTTTTTAGTAGATTTAATATTATTTGAGTTTAATGGGCCTTGTGGGTCCCACATTTGCTTATTGGGCCCACAAGCCCATTTAGAAAATTTAATTATGCTAAATGGAGATAAAGGGTCCAATTAAAAGCCCATTTAATTTATTATTCACGGATTCAATGGTTATTGGGCCAAAGCCCATGATTGATGTTGGACGGATGAAACGAATGAGTGAAATGAGTTTTCATTTGGTCAGACCTGGTCAAACTCCAACACCCCAGTCAACCCTAATCCCACTCTCACCCACATGTATCATTTATCCCACACCCACAAATAAATAAAAGTTACCACCCACTTTCATTCATTACGTTACAAACAATGAAACTACCCCCCTACTGTTTATCCTCTCCACTTCTTTCTTCCCCAAAAGTTACGCAGCCATACCCTAACCCTAAAAATTACCTTCACAATTTACTCACCCAAATTTGGGGGTTTTACCCTAAAAAGTTAATTCACAATCATGGGAATTAAATCCCCATGAAAATAGGAATATCCACTCACTTGTGGTCCTCTTATCATGTCCAACGTGGCCAATCTTTATGATTTGATTGGCTATGCCACGTTCCATACCCAAATCCCCCAATAAAATTAAGCCACCTCACCCTCAAGCACAACTAGCACAGAATTGCCAACCTGGCAATCTGTGTGTTGCAAGAGTGATCCTCCACCGCAAGATTGAAGAAAAAGAAGAGAGAGAAAAAGAATGATGGATTGGACGGCTGTGATTTAATGCTTACTATGGAAGCTATCAAGAGGGTTTCTTGGGGTTTCTCCTATAAAAACCCCTCCTATCTGTAATTTTGGAGTGCCTTTTCCTTTATTTTAACTTCTATTTCTGAAAAATAGAATTAGGGTTTCATGTAATTTTAATTTTAATCAAGCATTGTACTCTTTTTTTAATATTAATGAAATTTTAGTTTTATTAAATTCTTGTCTCGATTATTATTATTGCACTTAATTTTAATTTTGTTTTGATTTAATAATTGTTAAAATAAAATGATAAGAGATAATTTCCCCTACTGGGAAATTATATATAAAAAATATATAAGTTGTGTGTTTCGGTTACTGTTCAAGAAGATGATGAAGATGATGGAACTTGGGTAAAAAAATGGTGGTGTTAGTTGGTCTCGGTTTCGATTTATAGGGGGTACAACGCCCACCCTACTGCCCAACGGTTCATCAAAAGATTTGTGATCTTCTTTTTATTTTTATATTAATGTTTTATTTAGATTACATGTTTTTACTTTGAGGTTATGTTTGAATCTGCTTAGGTTTGTAGTACTGTTTGGATCTGCTTGGTGATAATTGTTGTCTGCTTATCATTTTAGATTTAAGTTATTGTTTGGTTTTGCTAGTTGATTTGGGTCAGCTTATTTGTCTCGATTTAAATATAGCTTATTTTGGTATCATGTTTTAAGTTTGTTTAGTTTTAGTTTCTAATTAATCTGCTGATATTTGTTTAAGTTCTGCTTGGAATCGTAATTTTTGGTGACTGCTATTTAGATTGATTAGCTTTTGGTATTTGTTTATTTTTGATTCGAGTTTTAATAGGGTATTAGTTTGCTTTAATCTGTTTGGTTTAATCAGTCGTTTAAGTTTGATCGAGTAGGTTATTAATCTGTGGTAGTGTTTGCTTATTTTGGTGTTTGAATTGCTATTTTTAATCTTAGTTTTTAGCTTAATATGTTTTAGCTTATTATAGATTTCATTTAGCTTATTTTAATTGTTAAACTGCTTATTTGGTTTTGAGCCTGCGTATTATTTTTAATCTGTCTTAGCTTATTTTGGTTGTTACATTTGCTGATATTACACAGATTCAATTGATCTGTGTATGAAACTTCCAAAATATTTCCAAAAAAAAATAATAGAGTAAAAAGTTTGTCACTGGTGGGATTCGAACGCGTGACCTCACGCATCACAGTCAGACGGCCTAACCAACTGAGCTAGACGTTTTCTTGTGTTTGTTTATGTCTTGTTTTATTAATATAGGAATTTCTCATTTGGCAGTTCAATTAAATTAGTCTAAATTCAAGTTTTTAAGTTTAACTAAATTTATATAAAAGTTTTATTTCATTTTTTTCTTTAATTCACTGATAAAAATATTAAAAGTCAAAAAAATATTTTATTTATATTACTTTTATAATTTTGGTTTAGTTTTCAATAGATTCTATTAGTTTGTTTTAAAAATATTTTTCATTAAAAAAGTCTTTATTTTAGTTTTGTTTAAATTTAAAAAAAATTATTTAAATTAGTTTAAATTAGATTATTAAAATTAGTTTTATAATTAAATAGGTTTTAGTTTAAAATTCCAAAATATCGTTACCAAAACAAGTTAGTCTTACGTTTAACCGGAAATCAAATTCGAGTCGAGTCGAGGAAAAACGAACTTAATTGAACAAAAACCTAGTATTAAAATGGCGCCGCTGCCGCTTCGCTCGTACGATTGACTATTTTTCGTGAAGACGTTTGGATTTTGGGATCCGTTCGCTTTGAACGTTACGTTTCTTGTTAACAAAATCAAAAACACAAAAAAATCAAAAACATAAAAATACAAAAAAATTAAAAAATCAACAAAAGCAATTTCTTTCCTAAGAATTGCACCAAAAAAATTAAAAAAATACAAAAGTAATACTTTTTCCTAAAAGTATTACACCAAAAATATTACGTATTAGTGTTATTTCTTAGTTCGATTTCTTTCGATTTTTCTTGTGAATATATATTTTTCTAAAAAATACAAAAAGATTTTTTTTCTTTTACTATAGTATATTACGTAGCACAATAACTTACCTACTTTTCAAATAAGCCTTAGTTGGGATTTCATCACCTAACTATTGTAGTCGCATCCATAACGAAATAAAAAGGCAAAATAGATAAATACTAGTAAGACGTTTGAACTCGACATATACAAACTATAAGGTGGATATAAGGCGACTCGCTATAAAAGGCCGTCTAAGGAAAAAGGTTTTTAAGTGCTTTGTGCCACCTCGTTTTCCCGCTTGCTTGTGCGTATATTGAGAGGGACGACCGATTATTGGTTTGCCAACTCAATTAGTAATTAAGTATATATTTTTGTAGCTTTTTCATATTGCTCCTCGAGAGGGAAAATCCTTTTCCTCTCAAAGTCGACTGAGGTCACCTACCTCATTCCAAAGTTTTAATTGTATGCGCACTCGCGCGCATACATACATACCGATTGGTGTACCAAACTCTTCCAATTCTTCCCAAAAGAAGAAGAAGAAGAAAAACAAAAAGACCGTCATTCAAGCCGATCCCGAGAATCGAGCTTTCGACAATACGATGGCAACGGATAATCGACCAATGATTGAGATTCTACAATCTCACGTTGAAGGAAACGATGACGCGATTGTGGTGCCGAATATTGGAGCAAATCATTTTGAACTTAAATCGAGTTTTATTCAAATGGTTGCCGCTACACCATTTTTAGGCCGTACTAATGATGACCCACACGCTCATATCAAACGTTTCATCCAATTAGCTAATACCGTCAAATACAATGGGGTGCCACAAGAGGCCGTTCGCCTACAACTTTTTCCTTTTTCCCTCGAGGGACAAGCCCGGATTTGGCTTGATAAGGAACCACCCCAAAGTATTACCACATGGATCGACTTAGAGACCAAGTTCATAAACTACTTTTTCCCACCATCACGGACTACTTCTTTAAGGAATGAGATCATCACCTTTGAACAACAATATGGGGAAACGTTTAGTGAGTCTTGGGATCGATTTAAAGAACTTTTGAGAAAATGTCCACAACACGGTTTCATTAAAGTGCATCAAATTAACACATTTTACAACGGTTTAACTCTAAATGACCAAGACTCACTTAATAGTGCCGCAGGGGGCAATATTTTTGTGAAATCAATGAACGAGGCTTGGGCCATAATTGAAAACAAGGCTAAAGTGCAAACCAAGAGTGTTAGGGATACTATGGCAAGTGCTAGTACTAGTAATAATGAGGTGACTAATCAAATTAAGGAGCTTACTTCAATTGTGAAACACCTTGTTTTAAGAGATAACCCTCCCACTACACATGTGAATGCCGTGAAAGAAAATTGTGAAACGTGTGAGACTTGTGGTGGACCGCATTCATACTTTAATTGTGACAAGGTTTACAATAATCAACAAGAAGTTTATGCTTATAACAACAATGAAAATGAGCGGATTCATTTCAAACCAAATGTTGATGTTAACCATTTGTCTTACAAGTCTAATAACTATTTGGCTCCCCCGGGTTTTGTAGCACCACAAAGACCACCCCCACCCGCCCAAAATAGGAACCAAGGTCCTCAACGGGGTAATTTTCAAGGAAATTCTAATCAACGGGGTTTTAACCAAAATCAAAGATTTAATAACCAAGGTTTTCAAAATCAAGGATTTAATCAAGGTTATAATCAATATCAAAACCAAGGTTTTCCTAATCAAGGTTTTAACAATCAAGGGTATAATCAAATGAACATACATAACCCTCAAATGGACTTGGTTCTACAAAAATTGACCGACCATGAACGAATTATGAGAGAGATGCAAGAATCGACCGATAAGAAATTTTTGACTATGCTTCAAAACCTTCGTCCCCAAGGTGCCCTCCCTTCGAACACCGTGACCAATCCTAGGGCTAATGTTAATGCTATCACTACTAGGAGCGGTAACACCACCGTAGAACCTTCCTATCCCCCACCTAACCAAGGACCCGAGATACCTTCTTCTTCGACACAACCTCCTTCTTCTTCCACTTGTGACATACCACCCATTATGCATTCGTCTACACCTTATGTTCCATCGATACCCAAATTTTCCACCACGCCTTCAGTTCCCAAACCGGTTCCTTCACCTTCCATTTCTATTCCTCCTCCTCCACCAAAGGATGTGAGTGAGCAATCCACTCTAAAGCCTTCATATCAACCCAATATACCTTATCCCTCAAGGTTGCGGAAAGAGAAATTGAAGAATAAGGATGATATTCAAGTTTCGAACTTCCTTAAAATGTTCAAACAATTGAATTTTAATATCACCTTTGCCGAGGCGCTCGCTCACATGCCTAAGTACGCTAAGATGTTTAAGGAACTTTTAAGTGATAAGGAAAAGTTGCTTGATATTGCCAATACCCGATTGAATGAGAATTGTTCCGCGGTTCTTTTGAGAAAATTACCGGTTAAGTTAGGAGATCCCGGTCGATTCCTTATTCCTTGTAATTTTCCGGGTGTTGAGAATTGTATGGCCTTGGCGGATCTCGGAGCGAGTATCAATCTTATGCCATTGTCCGTGTGGAAACAATTATCTTTACTCGAGCTAGTCCCCACTCGTATGACATTGGAATTAGCTAACCGTACGGTTGCTTATCCGGTGGGGATAGCCGAGGATGTTTTTGTAGGAGTCGACAAATTCACTTTTCCAGCCGATTTCGTCGTAGTCGACTATGAAATGGATCCCCATTGTGGGACGACCCTTCTTGAGAACCGGGCGTACATTAATTGATGTAGCTGCGGGTGAGCTTATCATGAGGGTCGGGGATGACAAAATCGTCTTTAACATGGGTAAACTTTCCAAACTTCCCGATGAGCCTGAAACCGTGAATTACATCGACGTGCTCGACGAAGCATGTGAAGAACATTTTCACGAGGCTTGTACGAGCGTGATTTCTCCTTTACCTCATGTTGAGACCGTAGCTTCTATTGCTCCTTCATTGACTCCATTTGGAGAAAGTGACTTTCTTTTACAAGAATTTGAAGTAAGTTTAGGGGATGTGGATCTAAAATATGACGATTCTCCCACCGATTGGGAAGAAGACATTCGTACCATTGAGAGACTTCTCAATGAGGACCATATTTCTCCACCTACTCTTAAGGAAGTTACAAACGATGATCCTACTTTGACTAAACCTTCCATTGACAATCCGCCGGATTTAGAACTTAAGGATTTACCGTCTCATTTAGAGTACGTTTTCTTAGAGGAGGATAATAAATTGCCCGTCATTATTGCTAAGGACTTAAAAGAAGATGAAAAATCCCGACTTATCGATGTGCTTAAGAATCATAAGAAAGCAACTGCTTGGAAAATCTCCGACATTCGCGGAATTGATCCTAATTTTTGTACTCATAAAATTCTCATGGAAGATGACTTTAAACCCGCAATCCAAAATCAAAGAAGGGTTAATCCAAAAATTCATGAAGTCATTAAGAAAAAATTTATCAAACTTCTCGATTCCGGAATGATTTACCCTATCTCGGATTCGCCATGGGTTAGTCCCGTCCATTGTGTGCCTAAGAAAGGCGGAATCACCGTTGTTCCCAATGAAAACAACGAGTTGATTCCTACTCGACTCGTAACGGGTTGGCGAGTTTGCATCGACTATCGTAAGCTCAATGATTCCACTCGTAAGGATCATTTCCCTCTTCCTTTCATGGATCAAATGCTCGAGCGTTTAGCGGGTAATGATTTCTATTGTTTCTTAGATGGTTTTTCCGGATATTTTCAAATCCCTATCGATCTAAAAGACCAAGAGAAAACCACATTCACTTGTCCCTATGGAACATTTGCTTACAAACGAATGCCTTTCGGCTTATGCAATGCTCCCGGGACTTTCCAAAGGTGTATGATGGCGATATTTCATGACATGGTTGACGAAACTATGGAAGTCTTTATGGATGATTTCTCGGTCTATGGTGATTCTTTCTCTTCTTGCCTTGCTAATTTAGAACGTATGCTCAAACGGTGTGAAGACACTCGTCTCGTTCTTAATTGGGAAGAATGCCATTTCATGGTAAAGAAGGCATCGTCCTCGGTCATAAAATTTCCAAAGCCGGAATCGAAGTCGACCGTGCTAAAGTTGACGTCATTGCTAAGTTACCTCCACCTACCACCGTCAAAGGAGTTAGAAGTTTTTTAGGCCATGCGGGATTTTATCGACGTTTCATCCAAGATTTCTCGAAATTAGCTCGTCCAATGACTCATCTCCTAGAAAAGGATGCTCCTTTCATCTTCTCTCAAGAATGTCTCGACTCTTTCGAACTTCTTATAGGTAAATTAACTAAGGCACCGGTCTTAGTCTCTCCAAATTGGGAGTTACCTTTCGAGCTCATGTGCGATGCTAGTGATTTCGCGGTTGGAGCGGTTTTAGGTCAACGAGTTAACAAACATTTTCAACCCATTCATTATGCTAGTAAGACAATGACGGGGGCTCAATTGCATTATACCCCTACCGAAAAAGAGCTTTTAGCGGTAGTGTATGCTTTTGAGAAATTCCACCCCTATCTTGTGCTTTCCACTACCATCGTTTACACCGACCATTCCGCCTTGAAATACTTGTTGACCAAGCAAGATGCTAAACCGAGACTCCTTCGTTGGGTTTTGCTCCTACAAGAATTTAAAATCGAAATTCATGATAAAAAGGGAGCGGAAAACCTAGCCGCGGATCATCTTAGTAGACTTGAGGATCCTTATCAAGGGGAATCTCCAAATCAAGAGATTAATGAATCGTTTCCCCTTGAGACCTTAATGTCTATTAATTCCAATCTTGATGATACCCCATGGTTTGCGGACATTGCAAACTATTTGGCGGGTGGTGTTCTTATCGAAGGGTTATCGTCCCAACAAAAGAAAAAGTTCTTCAAGGACGTTAAAACGTACTATTGGGACGACCCTTATCTTTTCAAGCAATGTGCGGATTTAATCATTCGTAGATGTGTTGATGGGCCGACGGCTTTACAAATCCTTGAAGCTTGCCATAAAGGACCTACCGGTGGTAACTTTGGTCCTAATTACACCGCTAAAAAGGTTTTCGACTCCGGATTCTATTGGCCCTCCATGTATCATGATGCACATGAAATGGTTAAGCATTGTGATGCTTGCCAAAGACAAGGCAAGATCACACATAAAGATGAGATGCCTCAAAATTTCATCCAAGAGTGTGAAATCTTTGACGTATGGGACATCGACTTTATGGGGCCATTTCCATCATCCAAAGGAAACAAGTACATCCTCGTAGCCGTTGACTACGTATCAAAATGGGTTGAAGCAAAGGCTTTACCTACTAACGATGCGAGGGTTGTTGTTAACTTCTTGAAACAATTGTTTGCTCGATTCGGTGTGCCTCGTGCTATTATTAGTGATCGCGGGACTCATTTTTGCAATGATCAATTTGCACGAGTCATGGATAAGTATGGTGTCAATCACCGACTTTCCACCGCGTATCATCCTCAAACTAATGGACAAGCCGAGGTTTCTAACCGTGGTCTTAAGATAATCTTAGAGCGAACCGTGGGAGAGCATCGTGCCTCATGGGTCGATAAATTAGATGATGCTTTGTGGGCTTTCCGTACCGCTTATAAGACACCTATAGCTTATGTTGGAAATACGTTTTTACGTATTTAGGAAGATTCGGTCACTCCGACAATATATTAAGTAGTAGCTCGTAGTCTAGATGTCTTCATTAATCAAACAAAGTCAAGCCTAGCCTACAACATGTGTAGGCCGGCCCAACATTGTAAGCCCAAGCCCATCACAAGGCTTGGGTATATAAACCCTCTCCTTTGATGGAGAGGGTGTGTGTTCCTCATTTTTACACATAGTAGAAAAGTGTTTTTCTTTCACTTTCTCTCTTTAAGTGTGTGTATTCTCACCATATCTCTATCTCTTTCTCTCTCTAAAAACATAAGCAAGATTTACAATCCTACAAATGGTATCAAGAGCCATGGGATGATTGTATTGTTCATGTGTTTGTGTTCTTGACTCATACGCCATTTTTGATCCATTTTCACACGTCCAAATTTTTTTTTTTGTTTTTGATGGTTTTTTCTTGATACAAATCTTCTACATAGTTGTGGTAGGGATTTGGTATAGTTACTTTGGCTAAAAACACAAAATTTTTGGGTGTTTTGATCATTTTTTGGCTTAAAATCACGAATTGGTTGAGTTTTGTCCGAGAAAAGTGGGAATTATTCCGATCAGGTAATCGGAAAGGGGTTTATAGGACATTCCGATCAGTGTAATCGGAATAGGGTTTAGGGATTCCGATTTTGGGTACATTCCGATCAGGTATTCCGATTAGGCATTCCGATTACGTATTCCGATTAGGTATTCCGATTAGGTATTCCGATTTGGTATTCCGATCAAGGTATTCCGATTTGGTTTATTCCGATTAGGTACATTCCGATTGGTATTCAGATTTGGCATTCCGATCAAGGTATTCCGATTTGGTTTATTCCGATAAGACATTCCGATTAGGTATTCCAATTTGGTATTCCGATCAAGGTATTCCGATAAGACATTCCGATCGAAGTATTCCGATAACTCATTCCGATCATTATTCCGATCACTATTCCGATCACTATTCCGATAATCACAAATTTTTCCATAAAAAATTTCGTGTGTAATTTTGACTTGGAATTTTTGGTTTGTTGAGAACATATTTTAGGGGATTTTAACATTGTTTCTCGACTTCAACTCACAACAAAAACACATTTACTTTCTTTCATTGATCGATCAACGTTTGTAAATCTTAACTTATTGAAATGGAGTACACATCTCTTATGGATAAGTCCATCCTCTCGGGTACGGATGATCGTCCACCAATGTTGGTGAAGACTATGTATGAGGAATGGGCTTCCCGAATGGAACTTTATATGTTGAACAAGGAGAATGGACATCTAATTTGGGCATCGGTGCTCAATGGACCATTAGATTATGGTACAGTGACGGAAGGTACGACTACTCGTCCTCGCACAACGGGTGAGTTGACTGGAGATATGAAGATTTAAGATAAATGTGATAAGTATGCTACAAACATCATTCTCCAAGCCCTTCCTCCAGATGTCTACAAACTCGTCAGCAAACACAAAGTTGCCAAAGAGTTATGGGATAGAATTCGGGTTCTAATGCAAGGCACCTCGTTAACTAAACAAGAACGAGAGTGTAAGCTTTATGATACTTTTGATAAGTTTGCCTATGTGCCAGGGGAGACTCTCAATGATTACTATCTGAGATTTACCCTATTGTTGAATGAGCTCAATATCTATGGCATGACAATTCCTACCTTTCAATTGAACACCAAGTATTTGAACACTCTTCCTTCAGAATGGAAAAAATACGTGACGGATGTTAAATTGGCTAAGGACTTGCATAACACCAATGTGGATCAACTTCAAGCTTTTCTTCAACAACACGAATGCCATGTGATCGAGGCTCGGTTGTCTACACCTCAAGTTCATGATCCACTTGCAATGTATGCTTCTCAACAAAACATGGCTTATACTTATCAACAACCATCATACTTGCAGCAGCCACCACCACACATCTATCAGCAACCACAGCAACCATCTTATCAACCACCAATGATGCCACAGCAAGAATATCAACAAAGTGTTCATCAACAATCTTTTCAACAGCAACCACCATATCAAACATCACCATCACAAGCCAACACTTCTCCATTGGGTTATACTCCTCAGCAAGGATATTTTCCAATAGAAGCACAACCAGCACAAGCTTTCTACTCTAATGAACTTCCACCAATCCAAGCACCGGTCTTTACTCCAAAAGATACGCCAGGTGATGTTCTAAACCATCTCACAGCCTACTTGTCAAAACTTGTTGCAACTAGAGGATTTCCACCAACAAACAATCAGCTCCGCACCTCATCAAATCCTCGACAACAAGCCACTGTTCAAGATGGTCAAGTGACGGTGCAACTAATTCAGGGAAGGCCAAATTCATATGGACCTCCTACAAGGACTGGGAACAATCAAGCTGTGAATTCTCAAGCTAGTAGAAATGGGAGTCCTATTGGTCCTAAGAAGGTTGTGACTTGCTACAATTGCCGAGGACAAGGTCATATGGCTAGGGAATGCACTCAGCCGAAAAGGAGGAGGGATGATGCATGGTTTCGTTAGAAGATGTATTTGGTTGATGCTCAGTCTAAGGGGAAGATTTTGGATTCAGAGGAATTAGCATTTCTTGCAGACCCAGGGGCCGCAGATACTGAAGGCATTGCAGTCGTTTCTACTTCTAATGCAGCTTATCAAGCAGATGATCTTGACGCATATGATTCGGATTGTGATGACATTCACTCTGCCCAAGCTGCTCTCGTTGCTAATCTCTCTCACTACGGTTCTGATGTCATCAGTGAGGTACCAACCACATCCAATAATATTGATGATAACCAACATCAAGTTGGGCATGAAAATGACAACCTCGAACAGCATTCGGGAACTAGTAATTCGAATGATGTGGTACCCGAACCTACACATTTGAGTGAACCTCAACCAAATGCTACGACGGGTATGGAATCTTATGCTCAACATGATTTGGTCATGGTGCCTAAACATATTATTGATCAAATGCATATGGCCCTCAGACAATCCGTAGATACGAATTCCACCCTAACTGCTGAGCTTGCGTTGCATAAAGAAAAGGTCAAAGCTTTTGAAATGGTCCCTCAAGCAGAGAAAATAACATGTTCTGAATTTGACCAATTTCGATTTGAAAAGATTGAACACTTGAAAGAAATAGAATCATTAAAAGCTAATCTTTCCAATGAATTAAAAGCAAAAGAGTCGGTTGTCAATGATTTTCAGAAACTTAAAATGGATTTCGAAACTCTCGAGTCTAAAAAGTTTGAATCGGAAATTAATGCTACCAAACTTCTTAAATTCAAAGAACAACAGCTTTTAAAACAATACGCTTCCACAGAAAAGGTTCATCTTTTAACTAAATCATTTAAAGACTTCGAACTTAAGCGTCTTCAAGATTTACCACCTAATCCCGGTTATGCAAAACAAGCTCAGGAATATATTCCCGGTCTTTATGATATGACCATAATTGGCAAATCGAAAGAAGCACCTTTTGTTCGTAGTTCTGACGCGACACAGTCACTTGCGGATGAAACTCATTCTAAAATGCTTTCAAAATTCCATACAATTGATTATGATCAACATAACAAAGATCAATTTTCTAAAAAGACCCGCATTCGCTTACAAAAGGAATTAGCTGAATTGACAGTTCTTGTGCCCCAAAGTTTGTCAAATGAAAACCCTCCTAGTACGTCTCCTACACTTGTCAAAAAGGATTTAACGAAGTTAATTCCACCGGTAAGTAAGCCGTCCGTTAACTTAAATGCGGTACACCAACACTTAGCCGATTTTGACAAGGTCATTTTGGAACGTACGACGGCTTCGGCCATAACGGAAGGTGAATGGAACTTTGAGCACACTAGAGCTGCGTTCCGAGACGAAATTATTCCGTTTGTAAAGAATGTTAAAGCTTGTCTTAGTAATCTTGATCAAGATTTGTATTTGGAAATAGAATAAGTTAAACGTGTTTTCAATGAAATGGATGATGTTTATGAAAACAGTTTACTTTAAATAGAACGAGTTTCACGCCAAAATGATCAGCTTCTGAAGCAAGTGATGTCTCATGATATTGTTTCCGTTTGTGTGAATAAACGTGTTGATAATGATTCTACTGTGCATAATATTGAAACTGTGGATAATGTGGTAGATAGTACTTGTCACGAATCTGACGCTGAATTTTTAAAGCTTCAAGATTCATATTCTTCGCTTTCAAAATGTTTTGATGAGGTTCAAACACATTGTATTTCGCTTGAATGCAAGCAACAATTTATTCAAGAAATCTTTGAAACGTCATTCGAAGGTGTTAATATCGATGATGCAAACTTTGAAAAGAATTTTCGATTGAATTTACAATCAAAACAGCGTCAGCCAAGTGACAAGGTTGCTAAATCTTTGCCGATAGACATAGAGAAATCTAAGGAGCTTCACTGTGTGAACGTACTTGAGGCCGCTGAGAATTTTAAACTTGATCTAGATAATCGAGTTTCCAAGATGTTTTCCAAAGTTGATAACTTAAAACAGAAAAATACACGACTTTTCGATTTAGTACAGCCAGCATGTGCTCGTACCACTGCACAGAATCAATCATTGATTGAACAATTGAATAGGAAGTCGGTGGAAATATATGATTTGAGGGAACAAATTTGTGATAAAAATCTGGCTTTGGCTGAGTTAAAGGAAACACTTCGTAATGTAAAAGGTAAGAATGTTGTGGATAACACAGCCACGGTCTTAGCATCGTCCTCTAGTGCAGTCAAAAGGAACCTTATTGCCGTCACACCACTTAACAAGGGCCCTAGGACTAAACCATCTCAAACTTTGGTCACTAAAGATAAGGCGGAATCAAAACCATCTTCTAATATTCCTGTGTTGCCTTCTACAGGAGTAAGCGCCACTACTAAGGCTCAAAGATCTAAGCTTAAGAGAAACAAGAAGAATGATAGGATCTTGCCCCCATCTAGTAGTCAAGTGAAGAAGAAAGTAGAAGCCCATCCTAGGAATGTTATTTCTGTTTTGAATAAAAAGAATCATGTAGCTAAACCTAAGCGTTCTAAGCCTAGTGTGAATTCTAATTTGAAATGTTGGAATTGCAATGAATGTATGTTTTCTAGTCGTCATGATTCTTGCCTTATTGACCATGTGAATGAGATGTATGCCCGGAAAAATGGATTAGAATGGAAACCGACTGGGAAAGTGTTAACCCAAGTTGGTTGGATGTGGCGCCCCACTGGTAGAACTTTCACTATAGTAGGAAATACGTGCCCTTTGACTAGGATCACTCCCACTACAGCGAAGAAAGCGTGCCCTTTAACTAGGAGTACCAAGGCTACCAAAACACAAGCGTGTCCTTTAACTAGGAACACCAACACTACTGTAGGAACAAAGTGCCCTTTAACTAGGTCTACTCCCACTGTAGTGCCCGCGAATAATCCAAAACCTAAGAAAGTTGGAACCGTAAAACTGTTAGTGCTAAAACTCACATTAGAAAACGCAGGAAATCTAAGGGTCTCAAAAATGTTAGCAATTCTGATAATTCTATATCTGTATCTGCTAACACTCCGGAACCAATAGTTTCCAATGCATTGTCTACTGTTGTTATTGAAAACAGGTGGTCTAAATTGTTCTCTTGTATTTGGACTCTGGTTGCTCCAAGCATATGAGCGGAGATCGCTCTCAGCTCAGAAATTTCGTCAACAAGTTTCTTGGTACGGTTCGATTTGGAAATGATCATATTGCAAAGATAATGGGTTATGGTGAATATCATATTGGGAATGTTATAATTTCAAGAGTGTATTACGTGGAAGGTCTTGGTCACAACTTATTTTCTGTGGGACAATTTTATGACGCAAACCTAGAAGTTTCTTTTCAAGAACATACCTGCTTCATTCGTAATTTGGAAGGGGTTGATTTATTGAAAGGTACTCGAGGGAATAATTTGTATACTTTGTCTCTACAAGACATGATGGCCGCCTCTCCCGTATGTCTTCTCTCCAAAGCATCAAAGACTAAGTCATGGTTATGGCATCGACGGTTATCTCATCTTAACTTTGACGCTATTAATCACTTGGCGAAAAACGAACTTGTTCGTGGTCTTCCTAAACTATCATTTCACAAGGATCATTTGTGTTCCGCGTGTACAATGGGGAAAAGCACTAAGAAGTCATACAAACCCAAGACTGAAGACACCAACCAAGAGAAACTTTATCTGTTGCATATGGATCTTTGTGGGCCAATGCGTGTTGAAAGTCTTAGTGGCAAAAAGTACATCCTCGTCATTGTCGATGATTAATCTCGGTTTACATGGGTGAAATTTCTTAAAGCAAAAAATGAGGCACCGAAATTCATCATCGGATTTCTCAAGATGATTCAAGTGCGTCTCAACACTACTGTCCGACGCATTCGTACAGATAATGGAACCGAATTTGTGATCATATCTTGCGTGATTATTATGAAGAAGTTGGCATATCTCATGAAACATCCGTTGCACGCACTCCACAACAAAACGGTGTCGTTGAAAGGCGAAATCGCACACTTATGGAAGCTGCTCGAACGATGTTAATTTACTCAAAGGCTCCATTATTTTTATGGGCAGAAGCAGTATCAACAGCAGTGTACACCCAAAACCGGTCACTAATTCGTAAACGCCATGGTAAAACACCATATGAGCTTCTCCATGGAAAAGTATCAGATTTATCATATCTTCATGTATTTGGTTCTCTTTGCTATCCAAATAATGATGGTGACAATTTGGGAAAACGTCAACCAAAGGCCGATATTGGTATTTTCATTGGTTACGCCCCCGCAAAGAAGGCATACCGAATCTACAACCGTAACTCTCGCAAGATCCTCGAAACTATGAACGTTGATTTTGATGAGCTGACAGCAATGCCTTCTGAGCAAAGCAGCTCTGAACCCGCACTTCATGAAATGGGACCCAGTAATATTAGTTCTGGTCTTGTCCCAAACAACCCTACTTCATCATCATTTACACCACCTACTAGGAAGGAATGGGATACGTTGTTTCAACCGTTCTTTGATGAATTCTTTACTCCTCCAAGTATTGTTGCTCCAGAACCTGCGGTAATAGCTCCGGTAACGGAAGTTGTAGCTCCAGCCACCGTCGCACAATCAGACACATCTGCACCTAAAATTGGTCAAGATATACCTACAACAAGTAATTCTCAACCAACACATGTTTCAACTACCCATGTCATGCCTATTGATGATGAAAAGGATGATGATGATCACGATTTAGAATTCGCTCAAATGCGTGAACTTCCATTCTTTGGTGTACCTATTCCCGACCCTAATCAAGCCGGGTCGTCCACCTCAGAAGAAGCTCCCACTACAGTTTACTCCAATCCACGGATCCGTGAACATGACAGCAAGTGGACAAAGGATCATCCTATAGATTCTATTATTGGTGACCCTAATCGTCCGGTATCCACACGAAGCCAGTTACAAGAAAGTGCGATGTTTTGTCACTTTGATGCTTTTCTCACTGAAGTTGAACCTAAGACATGGCAACAAGCTTTTACTCAATCTTGTTGGATAGAAGCTATGCAAGAAGAACTTAACGAATTCATACGTCTTGAAGTTTGGGAAGTTGTCCCATGCCCGGATCAAGTGCAATTACTCACTTTGAAATGGGTTTACAAGGTGAAACTCGATGAGTTAGGCGGAATATTGAAGAACAAAGCTAGACTAGTCGCTCGTGGATACAAGCAATTATTGGGCATCGACTTTATGGAATCCTTTGCACCTGTTGCCCGTTTGGAAGCTATTCGACTATTCCTCGCTTATGCAGCCCATATGAATATGATCGTCTATCAAATGGATGTGAAGACGGCATTTCTTAATGGTGAACTCAAGGAAGAGGTCTATGTTCAACAACCGGATGGTTTTGTGAATCCTAATTATCCTAATCATGTGTACAAGCTTAAGAAGGCTCTCTATGGGTTGAAGCAAGCTCCTCGCGCATGGTATGATCTTTTGTCACAATTCCTCATTACGCAAGGCTTCGCTAAAGGCAAGGTGGATCCCACGATGTTCATTCAGAAACGAGGTAAAGATATGATTATGGTACAAATATATGATGATGATATTATATTTGCAGCCACGACCCAAACCTTATCCAACGAGTTTGGGACACTCATGTCTTCCAAGTTTAAGATGTCAATGATGGGCAAGGTATCATTCTTCTTAGGTCTACAGATATCTCAGAGTCCTAGAGGCATCTTTATCAATCAATCCAAGTATGCCCTTGAATCGCTTAAGAAGTATAAGATGGAATCTTGCGACCCCGTGGATACTCCAATGGTGGAACAAACTAAGCTTGATGCAGATCCTCATGGATTTGCTGTTGATCCGACACTTTATCGTGGAATGATCGATACTCTTCTGTATATCACAGCCAGTCGACCTGATCTTCAGTTTGCTATATGTATGTGTGCCAGGTATCAAACTAGGCCTACTGAGTTACACTTAGCTACTGTTAAAAGGATCTTTCGATATCTTAAAGGAACCATTAATCGGGGACTTTGGTATTCGAAGGACTCTTCTATTGCACTAATGGCATATGCAGATGCGGATCACGCGGGTTGTCAAGATACCAGGCGTAGCACGAGTGGAACTTTGCAACTACTAGGAGATCGACTAATCAGTTGGGCATCAAAAAGGCAGAAAAGTACTATAATTTCAAGTACGGAAGCAGAATACATAGCTATGTCCGGTTGCTGTGCTCAAATTCTTTGGATGAGATCGCAATTAACCGACTATGGTCTAGGTTTCAACAAGATTCTGATGTACTGCGACA
Organism: Glebionis coronaria; assembly: GCA_025667525.1. Taxonomy (NCBI): domain Eukaryota; kingdom Viridiplantae; phylum Streptophyta; class Magnoliopsida; order Asterales; family Asteraceae; genus Glebionis; species Glebionis coronaria. The sequence continues at coordinate 18,871 of JANFOE010001166.1, read as the reverse complement.
ACAAAAGTGCAATTGCCTTATGCTGCAACAATGTTCAATTCTCCCGGTCGAAGCATATTGACATTCGCTACCATTTCATCAAGGAGCAAGTGGAAAATGGAGTAATAGAGCTTTACTTTGTTCGATCTGAGTATCAATTGGCGGATATTTTCACGAAGGCTTTAGATCGCGCTCGAATTGAATTTTTGGCCGACAAGCTAGGAATGAGAACCTTCTCGCCTGAGACTCTAAAGGAACTAGCAGATGAAGCGAAAGAATAGTCTTTGTAAAACTATTCTCAGTATCCTTGGTGATCATTTGTATATATTGTTTATATTTTTATCCACAAAAGCAGAATATAAAAATATAAAACCATATAAAAACCATAAAAATTGAAAATTCATAAAAATCCAAAAATATTTTTACTTTATTTTTCAAAGGCATGTCTTTTGGTACGATAATATTTACGGCCTTAGAAATGTTGATTAATATCGACACGGCGCCATAAATAGAGTTCGTACAAAAGTTGTAATTGTTTCATAAAACATGCCCTTATGGCTTGTAGTTATTTCTGACTGCAACCCGGTTTTCACATTAAAGTCAAGTATTTCTTATGAAAGCTTTGGCTCACAACGGGAATTAATTTTCTCGGGCAAGGTTTACTTTAAAACCTTGTAAGGGATCAAGTTTACTTTATAACTTGGTCTAACACAAATCTATGTACGTTTCAGTGCATTTAATTGTTAAAACAAGAGAAGTCTTGTTTTTATGAAGTTATCATCTCTACAACCATAGCAATCTACAATTGGTATCCACTTACTCGACGATGCGACTACTCAACCGACGAATACAGCTCTTTCAATAGAACACAGGTCAACAATTGAGGGGGAGCAATTGTCAAGCATTCAGAATCTTCGATACCGAACGTGCCAAGCTCACTAACTGGTGTCAAGACAACAATACCAATCGTACACGTGGTGTCAAGAGATGACTTCAGACGTGACGAGGCGACCAACATATGCTGACAAGAACCATTTGATCTTGTCATATGATGTTCTCATCTATCAGGTCCAACCTTGTCAATTCTTTTCTAATATGGTGAATATGTGGTCATGTTACAAATCGGTATCATATCTCATACATTTGATACCATGAAGATTAAATGGACTTGCATTTTTCTTCCCAAAACCTTTGTTAAAACTTCATTAAATCAATTGATATTAAAAACATCGATTGGGTTAATATTTTTAATATGGGGGAGAAAATGTGATTTAATATGGGATATTATCACAAATGGTTTGACTTAATGTGCTGGCTCATCCCGACATGTGCGAAATGTTTTCGAATATCGTAGCATATGTTAAGGGGGAGCAAAACGGATTTGCATATCAAAATGGATTTTCATGGTGACATATACTTACCTAAAACCCATTTATTTCACGACGATGAAGATTGTGGTGACATAAGGATGGTAGGATAGGTTAAGTCCTATGATTCTTCCAGAACCGGAGGAGTCTTCCCAAGGACATTCCATAGCTAGAAATAGTCGTCCTTAGGAAAGATGGAGAAAGATTGTGAACGTAGCTGAATGCCGACCAAGTACTTAAGTTAGCACTGGAACAATCACAACAAGGTGCTAGTTATGACGTATTGGTAAGCATTGAAGGGGTTGAAGAAAGAAAAAGAATTATAAAGATAAAGGGTGTAAAGAAAGAAGCCCTCCTTACAACTTTAGGCAGAAACCGGGTCAACACATATGCTATTGAGATAATTGCTTAATGATTCTTGATATTGAAGACAGACATCATGGACCCAGTGATGCAATGCACAACCCATCCCAGCTAACTCAGATATCTCTCAAAAGGTATTTGTTTTAATCACACGGAGACAACACGTTATCTATCGATTTATTCACTCCGAATAAATTGGTATTGAAATGGTGGCACTCCTCTCCAGCCTCCGATCACTAAAATCCAAAATGCACGATCGAGTCTAGAGCCATTTGAGATCATCAAATATCTCATTAGGGCACACTTTCATATTTCCTTGCTTCTTCACACACTGTGAAAAGTAAGAAAGATTTTAAGAGTCCTACGCAAAATCTTCATGATCTTGCCTGAACATCCGAGTAATACGAAAGTATTTACAATGAAGATGGAAATCCTTCTTGAGCGAATATCAAAAAGCTCATGGTAGGTGACTTGTGCGATTCTTTATGAATCAAACTTGTGATAACTGGAAAGCAACAGCTGTTTAATTCTTAACTGAATTTAATCACGTTCCAGGCCTCTACGCAATATCTTAGTGATCTTGCCAGAACACTCAGAGTGATACCTTAGTGTTCACAATGATGAGTGGAAATCCTTCTAGTGTTAACCTCAAACAGCACTTGGTAGGTAACTTGCAAGATTCTATACGAATCAAGATCGTGACAACTGGAAAGCAACGATGGTGCAGTTCTTAATTGAATTTCACTTGTTCCAGGAACATGAATTGACGGCTTCAAATCATGCGGATATTATTATCCAAATGATTCACTCTTTATGTTCGCAGTCAGCTTTGGACGGTCGAATAAAGAGAACGGGTTTACCCACGAAATCCTGTCAGGAAGTTACTTAATTGAAAGTATCCGTCACGGGTACGATATCTAAAATCGTCCAACGGTCTTCACCGACTGGAGGTAAAATGCTACCGATTTAGAATGAAATGTTCAAAGCCATTTCGTTCGTGTATACTTATGTTGCGGCATTTGAAGACGGTGGCGTTGCGGAATCCAAGAAGAAGTCGTCCCCGCATGCTTATACTTTATGCAATACCTCATCAAATTTAAGAAAGCCTAAATGTTAAGTCTTCCGCTGTATCAAACTCTGAAGCTTTCAAGGATTACAAAGGTATAAGTATGTGGGACGTGAGGTCACAAAGAGGCGAAGATCACAAGTGATGGATGCACGAGATCAAGGCAAGAGATTAAGTTTCAAGATTGATATCAAAGATCACATCAGCATGTTCACCAGAAAAGAAAAAGAAAAAGAAAGACGAAGACTACGAGCTCAAGACAAGCATAGTATGCTAGGTTTATTTCATTATTGTAACTCGGGTAACGCCCTTGTTTGGAGTGACCTCCCTTAGGGGGAGATTGTTGGAAATACGTTTTTACGTATTTAGGAAGATTCGGTCACTCCGACAATATATTAAGTAGTAGCTCTTAGTCTAGATGTCTTCATTAAACAAACAAAGTCAAGCCTAGCCTACAACATGTGTAGGCCGACCCAACATTGTAAGCCCAAGCCCATCACAAGGCTTGGGTATATAAACCCTCTCCTTTGATGGAGAGGGTGTGTGTTCCTCATTTATACACATAGTAGAAAAGTGTTTTTCTTTCACTTTCTCTCTCTAAGTGTGTGTATTCTCACCATCTCTCTATCTCTTTCTCTCTCTAAAAACATAAGCAAGATTTACAATCCTACAAGTTATACCCCTTATCGCCTTGTGTACGGAAAGGTGTGCCACCTCCCCATTGAGTTGGAGCGTAAGGCTTATTGGGCCTTGAAATGGGCTAATTTTGACATAAACAAAGCCAGTGATCATAGGAAAATCCAACTCAATGAACTCAATGAACTTAGGAATGAGGCTTATGAAAATTCATTAATCTACAAGGAGAAGACTAAGCTCATTCATGATTCCAAGATTAAAAACTGAGAGTTCCATATTGGTGATCAAGTTTTACTCTTTAACTCTCGGTTAAAAATCTTTTTGGGTCCATTCACCGTGGCCCAAGTCTTCCCTAATGGCACCATTGAGTTATCCCAACCAAATGGGCCCAATTTTAAGGTGAATGGCCAATGGGTTAAGTTTTACTATGGAGAGTACATCTCTCATGAGATGATTCCATCCCTCTCTACATTTCCCTTGAATTAATTCGGGAAATCGAGTCGAGCTAGAGACTCGTGATAAATAAATCAAGCATCGTATAACTAGGTTAGATTTTTACCTTTACCATCCTTTCCACCCTTTTTCACCTTCATCCATTTCCACCAATAAGTGTAGGGGGAGCCAAGTAGGTTGTTTGTGTGTTGTGATGTTGTGTAGGGACATGTGCTTTGATGATCCACTTTTGGTACTTTTGACGCGACCCGTGATCCCGTGTTCCCGTCTACCCGGTTCTATCAAAACTATTGTGATTCATACTTGTATATAAATAAAACGAATAAATGTAATCACTTTAGTTGTCCCTTCCTTAGCTCGATTTTAAACAACGTACTCAATGTCCTAAGTGTAGGGGAGTTTATTCTCCCACATGCCTAAACATTGAGGACAATGTTTATATTAAGTGTAGGGGGGACTTCTATCGAATTTTAGTGGGCTTTTCCATGAATTTGACCCCATTTAACCGGAAAAATTTTAAAAAATTTCAACGTTTTTCAAATTTTTGATCTATTTTGGCGTAGTAGTATTTCCATTTATTTTCTTTCCTTAATTATATTTTCTATTTCAAGAATAAAGTAAAAAAAAATAAAAAAAAAATGGTTTTAACAAGTTTAGATATCTTTGATATATTAGGCCCGTCGTGAATATTTTGACTCAACCCGAGTTTACTTATCCAAGTTTACTCTAGCTAGTATCCTTAACCATATGGACCTTAATTGGTTTATTAGGCTAAGCATCCACGAGTCTCATTCTTTGAGATTTTAAATTGTGGAGAACGAGAAATGATGGAGTTGATAATAAGTTTAAGGGTTAATTTTTGCTTATATGGTTTTTGTGGCTCTTTCTCCCCGCTTGTATATTTAATTACTTAATAAATGAGGATTTTTGCGGTGTTGATTCGATATCTTAACTCTTAGCCAAATATTTATTCTCCTTGTAATTGAAGCATGAACACATTGAGGGTGCCAACGTTGTGGACTTCCGACTAAGGTGGCTCATAACCACTAAGTAGGAGGTATTCAGACCATGGGACCGCGGGATTTGGCCTACTATATATATCATAAATAAAGAAAGAATAAGATTAAAACATGATCTCAAGGAGCCTTAGGGTGTGGGGCATGTAGCACGAACCTTGTCATTAGAGCCTTAGGGTGTATGGCATTGAATAAAAATTGATCAAATAAATCAATTCCCTCGTTTATCGTTCAAGGAGCCTTAGGGTGTGGACAATAGACGGGGAGCATTTTTACATCTTAAAGAGCCTAAGGGTATATGATGTGAATTTGCTAAAATCCACATAAAGTCAACATGACTTTGGAGGAAATAATTAATAAGTAGTACTATTTGGCCAAATTTTGGGTCTGGGAATTTATTCCCCAAATCGTGTTAAATCATCCTTGATGTGGGCTTATTTTATTGACAACGTTTTTGAGGACGAGGTTAGGTTTTGAGTGTCGGGTTTGCACCGTTTGGCCTTAGGCTACGGTTGAATGACAATCAATAAAATCTAGAGATACACAGTAGGAATTGGAGAAAGAGTATTACACAATTGTCTTATATAAGTCAAATGAGCCTACGGGTGAATGACAATTATCAGATAAGTCAAATGAGCCTACGGGTGAATGACAATCAATAAAATCTAGAGATACACAGTAGGAATTGGAGAAAGAGTATTACACAATTGTCTTATATAAGTGGTTTTAACCTAAGGACTTATGGTAAACAATGATCTCGTTTTTAAGCTTGGTATGGGGAACGTGAAACTTGAGGGTGATTTATATTCATGACACCAAAGCCCTAATTCAAGTCTTAGATTTCTTTACGAGTTTCTTCCATCAAATAATTTCCAAGTTAATAAATCGTTATAACTTTTGTTTCCTTTAATGTTTTTATCTTTTCGTCGAATTAGTAGTAGTAATAGTAATATAGGCCGAGATGGATTAATTATGAGAAAAATGTAACTTAATGCTTTAAAACTATGCATTGCATGGGGTCATTGCAATGGTCAAGTGTAGGGGATTTAATAAGTGTGTAAACACTTATCCTTTTGCCACTAAAATCAAGGAAAAACAAGACCTAATCATGTGTTTAATGTCGTAAAAGTCGGAATTACGTGTGGGTTTGTGTTTTTGTGTTAAATAGGTACAAATGATCAAAAGAAGAGAAAACACGGGATTTCATGGTCAAATGTTGAAGAAAAGTCCAAGAAAGAGACGAAGACAAAGTCAAAAGACCAAAAGTGTGCCCAAGTTCACGAAAACCGGCTAAACCGATACGAGTTTGAAGATAATGAACAAGAAAGCCGAAATCGAGCTCGTTCTTAGTAGATTTAATATTATTTGAGTTTAATGGGCCTTGTGGGTCCTACATTTGCTTATTGGGCCCACAAGCCCATTTGGAAAATTTAATTATGCTAAATGGAGATAAAGGGTCCAATTAAAAGCCCATTTAATCTATTATTCACGGATTCAATGGTTATTGGGCCAAAGCCCATGATTGATGTTGGACGGATGAAACGAATGAGTGAAATGAGTTTTCACTTGGTCAGACCTGGTCAAAATCCAACACCCCAGTCAACCCTAATCCCACTCTCACCCACGTGTATCATTTATCCCACACCCACAAATAAATAAAAGTTACCACCCACTTTCATTCATTACGTTACAAACAATGAAACTACCCCCCCCTACTATTTATCCTCCCCACTTCTTTCTTCCCCAAAAGTTACGCAGCCATACCCTAACCCTAAAAATTACCTTCACAATTTACTCACCCAAACTTGGGGGTTTTACCCTAAAAAGTTAATTCACAATCATGGGAATTAAATCCCCATGAAAATAGGAAGATCCACTCACTTGTGGTCCTGTTATCATGTCCAACGTGGCCAATCTTTATGATTTGATTGGCTATGCCACGTTCCATACCCAAATCCCCCAATAAAATTAAGCCACCTCACCCTCAAACAAGCACAACTAGCACAGAATTGACAGCCTGGCAATCTGTGTGATGCAAGAGTGATCATCCACCGCAATATTGAAGAAAAAGAAGAGAGAGAAGAAGAATGATGGATTGGACGACTGTGATTTAATGCTTACTATGGAAGCTATCAAGAGGGTTTCTTGGGGTTTCTCTTATAAAAACCCCTCCTATCTGTAAATTTGGAGTGCCTTTTCCTTTATTTTAACTTTTATTTCTGAAAAATAGAATTAGGGTTTCATGTAATTTTAATTTTAATCAAGCATTGTACTCTTTTTTTTAATATTAATGAAATTTCAGTTTTATTAAATTCTTGTCTCGATTATTATTATAGCACTTAATTTTAATTTTGTTTTGATTTAATAATTGTTAAAATAAAAAGATAAGAGATAATTTCCCCTACTAGGAAATTATATATAAAAAATATATAAGTTGTGTGTTTCGGTTACTGTTCAAGAAGATGATGAAGATGATGGAACTTGGGTAAAAAAACAGTGGTGTTAGTTGGTCTCTGTTTCGATTTATAGGGGGTACAGCGCCCACCCTACTGCCCAACGGTTCATCAAAAGGTTTGTGATCTTCTTTTTATTTTTATATTAATGTTTTATTTAGATTACATGTTTTTACTTTGAGGTTATGTTTGAATCTGCTTAGGTTTGTAGTACTGTTTGGATCTGCTTGGTGATAATTGTTGTCTGCTTATCATTTTAGATTTAAGTTATTGTTTGGTTTTGCTAGTTGATTTGGGTCAGCTTATTTGTCTCGGTTTAGATATAGCTTATTTTGGTATCATGTTTTAAGTTTGTTTAGTTTTAGTTTCTGATTAATCTGCTGATATTTTTTTAAGTTCTGCTTGGAATCGTAATTTTTGGTGACTGCTATTTAGATTGATTAGCTTTTGGTATTTGTTTATTTTTTATTCGAGTTTTAATAGGGTATTAGTTTGCTTTAATCTGTTTGGTTTAATCAGTCGTTTAAGTTTGATCGAGTAGGTTATTGATCTGTGGTAGTGTTTGCTTATTTTGGTGTTTGAATTGCTATTTTGAATCTTAGTTTTTAGCTTAATATGTTTTAGCTTATTATAGATTTCAGTTAGCTTATTTTAATTGTTAAACTGCTTATTTGGTTTTGAGCCTGCGTATTATTTTTAATCTGTCTTAGCTTATTTTGGTTATTACATTTGCTGATATTACACAGATTCAATTGATCTGTGTATGAAACTTCCAAAATATTTCCAGAAAAAATAATAGAGTAAAAAGTTTGTCACTGGTGGGATTCGAACGCGTGACCTCACGCATCACAGTCATACGACCTAACCAACTGAGCTAGACGTTTTCTTGTGTTTGTTTATGTCTTGTTTTATTAATATAGGAATTTCTCATTTGGTAGTTCAATTAAATTAGTCTAAATTCAAGTTTTTAAGTTTAATTAAATTTATATAAAAGTTTTATTTCATTTTTTTTCTTTAATTCAGTGATAAAAATATAAAAAGTCATAAAAAAATTTATTTAAATTACTTTTATAATTTTGATTTAGTTTTCAATAGATTTTATTTTAGTTTGTTTTAAAAATAGTTTTCATTAAAAAAGTCTTTATTTTAGTTTTGTTTAAATTTTAAATTTCTTTTTATTTAAATTACTTTAAATTAGATTATTAAAATTAGTTTTATAATTAAATAGGTTTTAGTTTAAAATTCCAAAATATCGTTACCAAAAACAAGTTAGTCTTACGTTTAACCGGAAAACAAATTCGAGTCGAGTCGAGGAAAAACGAACTTAATTGAACAAAAACCTAGTATTAGCTGCCTTTACTGATAAGCCAAGTGATTATTTGCCTGCTCCTCCTAGTCCTTCATGCATTCCTAATGTTGTTTCTGATCCCACGCCAATGGATGACTCTGCTGGTCCTTCTCATGATCCCAAGGGTAAAGCCCCTATGACTGATGCACCCTCTCCTCCTAGGAAGCGTACTCGCAGACAATTAGAGGAAGAACGATTGGGGGAAGGGGCTGCTCAGCGATTGCAAGTGGAGCTTGACCAACAAGCCAGGGCTGAGGATGAAGCTCTTCAACAGCAAAGATGTGAGCAGTTGAGGCACAACACCATGCATTGGAATGACAATGACTGGATGAAGATGCTTACCATCCTTACTTCAGACTACTCTCAGTTCACTGATTTGTTAGGTGCCGCTGTGAATCAAGGCAATTGTGTTCAACGGGCGATGGCTTTGATGCGTAAACAACAGTTATCTCTTGCTGCCCAACTTTGTGAACAACGCTGTAACAGACATGTGTCACATACTGAGGAGAGAAGGTTGATGCAGTAATATGTTAAGAATCAATCGGCTACTTACTATCAGACTGGATGGACATGGGAAAGGGTGAGGAGGCTATCCTTTGATGAGCTTAAAGATCTTTACACAAAGATGATCAAGCGTCAAAATACACCGGTCCCTGAACATTTAATTTCTCGCCCACCTCCTCGTGTTGTCCTCACTTCTAAGCCTGCTGCTGCTCCCACCTCTTCGTCGAATGTTCACAAGGATACTTCTGGGGTTCCATCTTCTAGTGCTCCTTCTACTGCTGTTCCTACCACCACCAGTCCTGCTACTAATCCCACTCCTGTTCCTCCTGTTGTGAAGCCAACATCAACACCGGTGACTGAACCACTTCCTACCTCATCAGCTGCTGTAGCTAATTCTGATCCTACGGTTGTTAAGGACTTTGTTTCTACTGCTGCTGCTGCTACTACTGCTGGAAAGGTCAAGGATGAATCTTCTACTGGTGCCCCCTCACCTGGCCGTTCTATTAGAAAGAAGAAGGCTCATCGTGGTAAGTCTGTCCCATTTGAGAAGAGATATCCTACCAATCTCATTGATGCTGCTTCTGATAGTGAGACAGAGTTGCACCTTGGCAAGGGTGTGATTGTAGCTTGGGAAGTTCGGCCATCCCCTATTTCTCGTGGTACCTTTACTCATAAGATTACGACTAGTGATGGCTACACTTGCTATGTCTCTGGTTTGCAAAACATTTTGACCTGGGTGGAGCGTCGTGATCTTATGCTGTTGTATGGTTTGGTGGATGCTGAGATTCCTAAGTCTCTGAGTGAGCTTCCTAACTGGCCAGGGTTGACTATTTGGGGTGATTTGAAGTTGATGTTAGATTCCCTTCCTGATTCTCTCATGCTGGTGTATGGAAGGATCAACCTCGATGGGTGATAAGGAGGTGGAAGTTGTATGCTGGTTGTGGTGTTCATGTGTTAGAGCTTGAGTCTGGCGCCGTTGTGTTTGGGCTTACTGATATGGAGTATCCATTAACCATTGATACCATGGAAGCTATGCTGGAATGTCATCTACTGGTGTCTAATGCTCCTTCTGGTAATGAGTCTGCCATCGCCACTGTCACACTCCACCATAGCGGAATATGGGGCGCGTCGTATGGATATCATCACAATAATAGCGTGTCTATAGAGTTAACTAAATGAAATAGAAATGTCATAAAAAGGTGACACAATGTCATGACAATATCTCAAATAATGAAGGCGTCTAGGTAAGTAGGTAACATGCCTACCTCTTACCAAAGACATTCAAATAACACACATCAAGCATATAGGTATTGTTGAGTCCACTAGATGTGGATCTTGCAGCCTGTCAGGAACGGTGAACGACTTCTGTAATCACAAGTCTATTCACAGAGAGACTCTATACAAATCACACAGTATAAGTGCGGAATACAAATACTATGAATAAGAAGAATAGAATAACTATAACGACTTGATCCTTTTCTAAGGATTTCTAATATTAATAAGAACTAGACTTATATTTGATGAAGGTATGTATAAGCCTTCTGCCTAAGGTTCCTTTTATACTACAAGGAAACCCTAATACATCATTAACCAAAACGTGTAAAACTGATATGCATATCCTTTCCTAACATATCTCATGCATATCCTAACAGAATAATAACTAAATAATAAAGTTTGACTTTCTATAAGACCAAGAGCACGATTTGCTCCTACTACTACTATGACCAGGAGGAACTACATACCTCCTAGTCTACCTATTACAAAGAACTATTCCAATGGTCCTAACAATCCTCCCCTAAACTTGAGTTTGACCTGTTGAGTTCAAGTTTCCTGGAAACCGTGCAACAAATCTTGAGGATTTGAACAGCAAAAGAAACAGTAGCATCAGAACCAGCAATATAAAGAACATAAGAACCGCTGCAACAATGAACACCAGAAGCTTCTACAAAGCTTGAAACAAATCGGCATCGTGTTGAATCTTCACAGCAACATGAGCAGATTTTATGAGCCTTTACCAAGTAGCTGCTCGCTCTTGGGCTAGCCAGTCTTTATGGTGGAATAAGCATCACCCTGGGAGACCAGAACCCAGCCCAACTCTTAGAACGTGAATCAATGGTGAGTGGGGGTACCCTGATGATTTTAGGCAAACCATCAAAGCAGTCAACGGATTTGATATGTCTTTACCAGAAGTCGTACCCTTCTGGACTCGCCAACTCTTAGCAATGAAGCATCGGTGAGTTGAGAACCCTATAGCTTTGAGCAAGCTATTATAGCTATCAACGGATTTGATAAAATCTTTACCAAGAGCCGTACCCCCTTGGATTAGCCACTTTTCAGTCTAGGACCATGGCAAGTGAAAACCATCCAGTTTTGGATAACTTGGCAACCATCAACGGATTTGAGAATCACACCAGAGCCGTACCCTCATGGTGAATCAACTCTTTCTTGTCTGTGAGACATGGTGAGTTGAGCACCATTTGTTGTGTGGACTAGGTCCAACACCAGATGAAACTCCAAACCAACACAAGTGTGAATCAGTCAAAAGGAACCCAATGTTTTGAAAAAGTATAAGCAGATATTATATTATGCACAAGTGTAAAATCCATCATTTGTTTAAAGTATAAGCAGATATTATATAAAAAGTATTTTTTTATTAACTATCTAGAATGAAAGTCACCAATCACTGTACATATTGGTGAAAATAATTGTAGTATAAACACATTAACAGAAAACACAAAACATAAAAACTTACAAACATACCCATCACATACCAGATGCAGCCACCTTCTCAGCTTGCAACCGGGCTTGTATCCCTTCCACCAGAGTAGTAGCCATAGAAGTCTCATTCCCGGAAGGGGCATTGGAGATCTGCAAGTGACAAGCAAGCATGGCCTCCATAGTACCAATAGTTAACGGATAGTCCAGATCCTTAAGCATGAACACCATGGCACCAGACTCCAACTCCAAGACATGCACTCCACAGCCAACATACAACTTCCATCTCTTGATTACCCAGCGTGGCTGGTCCTTCCAGACACTAGAATGTGGAGCATGTGGAGGAGAATCAAGCATCATCTTCAAGTCAGCCCACATTGTCAAACCAGGCCAGGAGGGCACCTCACTAGAATGAGTAGGCATACCAGCATCCACAAACACATACAACGACATAAGATCCCTACGATCTACCCAAGTCAAAACACCTTGCAAACCCGAAGCATAACGAACATAACCATCATTGATGGAAATCCTATGGGTGAAAGTACCAGGAATAGTCGTGGATGGCTTAACCGTCCAAGCAGTAATAAACCCCGTACCCATTGGCAATTCTGAGTCACTGTCGGAAGCTGCATCAATAAGGTTCTCTGGAGCACGCTTCTCATAAGGAACAGACTTGCCACATCTAGCCATCTTCTTGCGGATGGAACGACGAGGAGTTGGAACACCAGATGAGGTTTCAACCTTTACCTTCGCAACAGGAATAGGATCAGCAGAAGTAGAATCAACACCTTGACCAACCAAAGGATCAACGGTAGCTGCACCAGGAGAACGAGTAGGTTGAGGTTCAGTCACGGGTGGTGAGGGTTGTGCCATAACAGGAGTAGCAGTGGTGGTGGTAGTGGTAGCATAGGTGGTGGTGGTAGTAGGACCCAAAGATGAAACATGATGAGCAACCGAAGGTGTGGGTGTGGTACCAGCATTAGAAACATCAACAACAGATGGGATACCAGTAGAACCAAGAGGAACATCAGATGAAGAACCAGGAGCAACAGTAGGTTGAGAAGTAGGAACCACTCGTGGAGGAGGACGATAGATGAAACGCTCCAGAACCGGTACGTTCTGACGCTTGATCATTCTTTGGTATAGATCCTTAAGCTCGTCAAAAGAAAACGCCCTAACTCGATCCCATGTCCAACCAACAGTAAAGTGAGCACCCGACTGATATTTGACATACCTCTGCATTAACTTTCTCTCCTTCGTTCTTCTCAAAGACCTGTTCCGACGCTTTTCACGCAGTTGAGCAGCAAGAGATAACTGTTGCTTACACATTAATGCCATAGCTCGTGGAATACAATTCTGCTCATTCACATCAGCACCCAAGAGATCAGTAAACTGCGAATAATCGGATGTAAGAATAGTGAGCACCCGCATCCAATCGTTATCATCCCAATGCATAGCATCATGCTGCAACTGTTCACGTCTTTGCTTCTGAAGAGCTTCTTCCTCAGCCCTAGCAGCCTGGTCAATCTCCGCTTGCATTCGGTGTGCAGCCTCCTCACCCAACCTGTCCTCCTCAAGTTGTCTGCGAGTACGCTTGCGAGGGGGTGAGGGAGCATCAGTCATAGGGGCTTTCCCCTTAGGATCATGAGACGGTCCAGCAGTTGGACCAGCAGTAGTACCAGTAGAAGAACCATCAATATCATCCTTCGTTCTAGGGGTAGCAGCAGTAGGAGGGATGCTTGATGAAGTAGGAGGAATAGGCAAATCAGCATATGGCTTATCAGCAAATGCAGCCTTTGCCAGCAAATTCAAGCCATCCTCCACAAGATCCTCAACATCCTCATCAGAATCAGACTGAACAACATGCTTCTTCCTCCTCCCCTGCTGAGTTTCCAAAGCTTTAATCCGGTCAGCCATTGGAAGAACAAATTCCCTGGTAAGCTTACGATGTTGATTCAAATCCGGATCCAAAGAAAGAATCCTTTCATGGTACCTGTGCATGAGATCAAGCAAAGAAGTCAGTGTAGCAGGCTCCTCCGCTTTCCCACCAAGAGGACTTGGATCTGGGAAGGCTTCATTGGAACCAGGAGCAATAAAGGGGTCATCATCATGAGCACGAGAACCAGAGGGCTTATCAGTAGAGTGATGGGCTGGACTAGGAGGGGGAGTATCCACAAATGGAGACGAATGTGGCATAGAAGAGGGGGCAGCCTTGGAAGTGGATGGCATTTCAACCACCACTTCCTCAACTGGCTCTTCCACCACCACATTAGGTACACCACCAGCAGGATGCTCCTCCTCCATAGGATCATCTCCTAATGGAAGTTCCTCCTCGGCTTCGGCAGCCAGAGGAACAACATCATGAGGACCTTGGATTGCGGGTTTTTATTCCTCCTCCATTAAGATTTTGTGGGTACAAAATTTGGGATCAATCCCCTTAATGTCAGATAATTTTCACGCAATTTCCCCTTTGTGATCCTTTAGAACATCGACAAGTGTGGTATTTTCATCATTCGAAAGATCTTTCGCAATAATAACCGGAAACTTGTCGTCCTCCTCCAAAAATACATATTGAAGGTGAGGAGGTAAACCTTTCAACTCGAGGATTGGTGGTTCCTCAATTGAAGATTTGGGTTCGATACTCATAACCTCCTCGGGTGAAGGAAACGGAAAATCGTTAAGAAAATCCTTGATAATCGAGAAGTCCTCATCGTTGTCGAGGTCTTCGTCACAAGTACGTGGAACATCGAATTCTTCCAACGTAAAACCATCACCTTCAAATGGAGTGAAGGTTGGTGTCGAGTTATCAAGAATGGGATCAAGCATAGTGGGATTGCCACTATTTTCATCATCACCAAAACCTAGAACTTCTTGTGAAAATTCCTCACAAACAACGTCGATCATATCAACGAGGTTTATGGTCACGACTGAATAAACATGAGAAATTGGAGAATTTTGAGTTGCGTTTATAACAAGTTCCTCGTCGTTGAAACGTAAGGTGATCTTTCTAGCATGCACATCAATTAAAGCCATAGACGTATCTAAAAACGAACGACCTAAAATAAGAGGAACTTGAGGATCCGTGGGAATATCAACAACGATAAAGTCTACCAGATAATAGAACTTTCCCACTTTCGCAAAAACGTCTTCGGACAATCAACATGTGGGAATCGTGGAATGATCGGCCAACTCAATAGACATTAGTGAAGGGGTAAGATTAGGAAGATTGAGCGACTTGAAGATTTCAATTGGCATCAAGTTAATACTAGCACCAAGATCGGACAAGGCATAACATCTTCCATATCTTGGATTGCGCATGGAATCAAGAATTTACCGGGATCACAGACTTTTTGAGGTATGCGGTTAAGATAAACCGATGAACAACTAGACAATTGTTGCAATTTCTCCTTGTTGTTCAGCATACTCTTGAAGTTAGCGGTAAATCGAGGCATCATGACCAAAGCATCAGCAAAACTCACATTAAAATGAACGTCACGAAACATTTTCATAAAAAGCTCAAATTGGTAATTGTCGCGCTCTTGACGTTTCTCCTTTATAAGTCTCGATGGATAGGGAAAAGATGATGTGGGTTGAGGCATAGGCATAGCCTTTGGAATCTCGGGTTCCAAATGTGGTAATGGGTCAACCGTAGGTGTGGCATGAGCGGTACTTCGTGGGATTGGGACATGCTCCTTTTTGACCATCACCTCGGGTTCTCCCTCAATTGCTTCCTCCGTAGGAGCAATTGGTTGAGGAGTCGGTTCCTTAAGTGTCTTACCACTTTGTGTGGTAATCACATTCATCTCTCCCTTAGGGTTCGATATAGTGTTGCTAGGAAGACTACTCGAAGACGGTTTGCACATTATAGCCTCAAACATGGATGAATTTTTATCCTCAAAAATAGATTGCCTCTTCTCGGCCTTAATCATCTCTTGTTTTATTTCATGTTGCCCTTGTTCCATTTTTTGTTGGTTTTGTTGTAACCTAGTTACATTTCCCTCTATTTTGTTTGTATGGATCTTAAGCTCATTGGCTAACTCATTTTTCAACTCCTTTTTCAAGTCATTCTTAAACTCGGATCTTAGGCTAATGATCTCTCTTTGAGTATTATCAAACCTATCATCGTTTCCATTTGCGTATTCAACAAATTCATTTGGAAGATCTTCAAAGTTTGCAAACCTTTGTTGTTGTTTTGAAAATCATTGTTTTGATTTTTGTTTGAAATTTGATTGTTATTAGCCCCTTGATTCCCAAAATTGTTTCCTTTGTAATTGTTTTTGAAACCAACTTGATTGTTTTGATAGTTGTTGTTAGCATTTTGATTGGGAGCAAAACCCGGTGGAGTCATTTGATTAGAGCGGGTAACTTGACCGTTTTGGTTGTAAGTTCCCGTGGCCGCGTAGGCACTCGATGTGTTACCACCGTTGGTAATGCACTCGGAGAAATCATGACCTCCACCACAATACATACATGAAACCTCAACCGCTTTAGCCGTAGCAGGAGCCTTTGTTCACCAACTTTGAATTTAATTAAAAGACCTTTAAGCTTATTAAAGATTTTGTTTTCCAAGTTCGCCTCAATTTGGCAAGCATCGATGGTATTGGACAAATACGGTGAAGCCGAAGACGAAGCCTTACGAACACTCGATGTGTTAAGAGGACTATACACCTTAGATCTATTCTCAATTATCAACAACGCTTCCTCAACCGTTTTACACAAAAAATTACCACCCGCGGCGGCATTGAGATAATCTCTCTCGTGATCATTCTATCCATTGTAAAACGTGTCGATTTGATGCAAGTCGGAAAAACCGTGATGAGGACACTCATGTAACATTTCCTTAAACCTATTCCAAGCCGTTGAAAAACTCTCATTAAATTCTTGTGAAAATTTTGAACTCTCGTTTTTCAAATGCGTAGTCATAGAGCGCGAGAAAAATTTGTTCACAAATTTTGAAACGAGATCCTTCCACGTCAATATAGAATTGGGTGGCTCTTTCTCTAACCAATATTTAGCGGGCCCCGTTAGGGAATACGGAAAAAGCATCATCTTAATCGAATCATTAGCAACGTCCTTAAACTTGCAAGTGGCAGTAAGACGATTGAATTGGCGGATATGATTGTGCGGGTTGTCCTTTTCATCACCACGGAATTTGTTGTTTTGGATCATCAACAACAAACCCGTTTTCACTTCAAAATTCTCCCCAAGGATGGCGGGAATCACAATAGCTTCTCCATATCCCTCGGTGGGTGCTTGAAGTAACTCCATCATAGTTCGATTCGCCATGGTTGGTTCTTCTTCTACGATAGGTTCGTCAATAGGAGACTCCTCACTAGAAAGATTAGGAGTAGGTGTGGACTCCTTTGGTTTTTTCGTTTACGTGCACGTCTTTCTTGATTACGAGTAAGCATAAACGTCACGTACAACGTGGGGATGAGCAAAGAAGATTCTTTTTGGTGTTTTTAATTTTTCCAATTTTTTTGTGGTTTTTGATTGTTTTTACTTTTTTGGATTTTGTGATTGTATTAAGTAGACAAAAATCTACAAATCTATCCCTTAATAAAATCTCTTGATTAAAGAAGCCTCAAGTAATGAAAACGATCACGTGAAGTGAACGCCTTCGATGACCTTAGAACATTGGTGGAACACCAAAATGTTCAAGAGGGTTTAATCAAATGAAAGCAAGAAAATATATATGATATATAGATAATACTTTGGTTGGAAAACCCTCGATTAGCCCTTTTTATCTAAACACGCACAAGCAAGCGGGGAAACGATGCGGCGCGAAGCACTTAAGAGCCTTTTTCCTTAGGGTATATTTTATAATACCCGCCTTATACCCACCTTATAGTTTGTGTTTGTCAAAATTAAGCTTCACGAAAGTAATTATCTATTTTTCCTTTTCTTTCTTGTTTGAGATTCGAATACAATGATTGAGTAATGACCTCCCAATCAAGGTTGTATTTTCACACTTTTGGAGTACTTGTGAATTTATTGTTCTATGTATTTAATATAGTAATATTCACACAAAAAAAACGAAAACCGATAATACGTATTAGTAGAGTTCTACTAATACAAATAGATATTAGGGTTAGTATAAAAACAACAATTGTTCAAATCAAAATACAACACGCCTCTCCGGTAGCGGCGCCAAAATGATGGTTGAGTTTTTACACACCTTTAGGAAAAGGAGGTAATTAGGGTAAGTACGACGGTTTAGGAAAACCGTGCACAAATGACCCAAAGTTGGGATCGTTCTCAAGGAGGCTTGTGTGTTGTGTAAAGAGATGATTAAGTGTTTGTGATTATACTTATGAAGAAAGAAAAATAGAAAAGAGATTAGAAAGGAATGACGGTTACGATTATGAATTAAACTAAGACGAAGTCGGACACGTAAAACCGTAAAAAGTGACTAAATTTAAAAAATACCCTAAAAATTCCGAGAAAATTGCAATAATTCCAAAAAATGTAATTAGAGTTTACAAAAAATCAAAAATCACTCAAACCTTTTATTTAATTAAATAATAATTTTTTAATGCTAATTAAAGCCCAAAAAATCAATTTAATTAACAAAAAGCCCAAAATGAGATTTTTTAACTTGTAAACCTCTAAAATGGCTTAACTAAATTGAAAACCATTTTTGAAAATTTTAAAATTAATTAAAACTATTTAAAAACACGTATAAACTATTAAAACTTAAAATAATTCTAAAAATTAATATAATGACAATAAAATTAACCTAAAAATTTTGAAATTCCTAACTTAATGTATTTGAACTAGGAAAAATTAAAAAATTGCAAAAATCTAAAATTTAATTTTTAATAATAAAATAATAATAAAATAATAATAAAATATTAATAGAATCCAAAATTTATAAAAAATTCTAAAAAGTTGCAAACTAGTTTATTTTAACCTAAGTAACACAGAAATAAACTTGAAATTACAAAATTACCCCTATTGGGCCTTCA